>OX463764.1:19436036-19810851 GCA_949825005.1 Gasteruption jaculator | reverse complement strand
GAGCCACTATAACATATCCAAAATTCAGAAAAATCTATGGAACGAAGGTGCTAGTAACCTAGCAAAACCCTAGCAAAACCCTAGCAAAACCCTAGCAAAACCCTAGCAAAACCCTAGCAAAACCCTAGCAAAACCCTAGCAAAACCCTAGCAAAACCCTAGCAAAACCCTAGCAAAACCCTAGCAAAACCCTAGCAAAACCCTAGCAAAACCCTAGCAAAACCCTAGCAAAACCCTAGCAAAACCCTAGCAAAACCCTAGCAAAACCCTAGCAAAACCCTAGCAAGACCCTAGCAAAACCCTAGCAAAACCCTAGCAAAACCCTAGCAAAACCCTAGCAAAACCCTAGCGAAACCCTAGCAAAACCCTAGCAAAACCCTAGCAAAACCCTAGCAAAACCCTAGCAAAACCCTAGCAAAACCCTAGCAAAACCCTCGAACCCTAGCAAAACCCTAGCAAAACCCTAGCAAAACCCTAGCAAAACCCTAGCAAAACCCTAGCAAAACCCTAGCAAAACCCTAGCAAAACCCTAGCAAAACCCTAGCAAAACCCTAGCAAAACCCTAGCAAAACCCTAGCAAAACCCTAGCAAAACCCTAGCAAAACCCTAGCAAAACCCTAGCAAAACATCAAGAATAGGTTGAAAATTTTTTCGCCCCGAGTGATATGGGCTGTATTCAGAATGAGTCAAAGTTTCTAAAAATCGTATGGTCAAGCCTGAACGTCCCAAAAAAAATGGGCCTTATCCAAAATTTCCAACTTCCGGTTGTCGTAGAAAGTTGGGACTAGTCTCATTCGACTCAGAAGGGGTCCTATATGCGGGATACCAAATTTCAGCCCGATCGGTTAATTTTTAGTGTGTCAAAAGGTCTGAACTCGAAAAAAATTTTCAAAATCAAAATTTTGACACTTCCAGATGTCGTAGAAGGCTCCACAATAGCTCAATCGAAGCGTCTTTAGAGCCACTATAACATATCCAAAATTCAGAAAAATCTATGGAACGAAGGTGCTAGTAACCTAGCAAAACCCTAGCAAAACCCTAGCAAAACCCTAGCAAAACCCTAGCAAAACCCTAGCAAAACCCTAGCAAAACCCTAGCAAAACCCTAGCAAAACCCTAGCAAAACCCTAGCAAAACCCTAGCAAAACCCTAGCAAAACCCTAGCAAAACCCTAGCAAAACCCTAGCGAAACCCTAGCAAAACCCTAGCAAAACCCTAGCAAAACCCTAGCAAAACCCTAGCAAAACCCTAGCAAAACCCTAGCAAAACCCTAGCAAAACCCTAGCAAAACCCTAGCAAAACCCTAGCAAAACCCTAGCAAAACCCTAGCAAAACCCTAGCAAAACCCTAGCAAAACCCTAGCAAAACCCTAGCAAAACCCTAGCAAAACCCTAGCAAAACCCTAGCAAAACCCTAGCAAAACCCTAGCAAAACCCTAGCAAAACCCTAGCAAAACCCTAGCAAAACCCTAGCAGAACCCTAGCAAAACCCTAGCAAAACCCTAGCAAAACCCTAGCAAAACCCTCGAACCCTAGCAAAACCCTAGCAAAACCCTAGCAAAACCCTAGCAAAACCCTAGCAAAACCCTAGCAAAACCCTAGCAAAACCCTAGCAAAACCCTAGCAAAACCCTAGCAAAACCCTAGCAAAACCCTAGCAAAACCCTAGCAAAACCCTAGCAAAACCCTAGCCAAAGTTTCTAAAAATCGTATGTTCAAGCCTGAACGTCCCAAAAAAAATGGGCCTTATCCAAAATTTCCAACTTCCGGTTGTCGCAGAAAGTCGGGATTAGTCTCATTCGCTTCAGAAGGGGTCCTATATGCAGGGTACCAAATTTCAGCCCGATCGGTCAATTTTAAGATGTCAAAAATTGACAGGTGTCACGAAAAAAAACTTTGAACTCAAAAACATCAAGAATAGGTTGAAAATTTTTTCGCCCCGAGTGATATGGACTGTATTCAGAATGAGCCAAAGTTTCTAAAAATCGTATGGTCAAGCCTGAACGTCCCAAAAAAAATGGGCCTTATCCAAAATTTCCAACTTCCCGTTGTCGGAGAAAGTCGGGATTAGTCTCATTCGCTTCAGAAGGGGTCCTATATGCGGGATACCAAATTTCAGCCCGATCGGACAATTTTGAGATGTCAAAAATTGACAGGTGTCACGAAAAAAAACTTTGAACTCAAAAACATCAAGAATAGGTTGAAAATTTTTTCGCCCCGAGTGATATGGGCTGTATTCAGAATGAGTCAAAGTTTCTAAAAATCGTATGGTCAAGCCTGAACGTCCCAAAAAAAATGGGCCTTATTCAAAATTTCCAACTTCCGGTTGTCGCAGAAAGTCGGGATTAGTCTCATTCGCTTCAGAAGGGGTCCTATATGCCGGGTACCATATTTCAGCCCGATCGGACAATTTTGAGATGTCAAAAATTGACAGGTGTCACGAAAAAAAACTTTGAACTCAAAAACATCAAGAATAGGTTGAAAATTTTTTCGCCCCGAGTGATATGGGCTGTATTCAGAATGAGCCAAAGTTTCTAAAAATCGTATGGTCAAGCCTGAACGTCCCCAAAAAAATGGGCCTTATCCAAAATTTCCAACTTCCCGTTGTCGGAGAAAGTCGGGATTAGTCTCATTCGCTTCAGAAGGGGTCCTATATGCCGGGTACCAAATTTCAGCCCGATCGGACAATTTTGAGATGTCAAAAATTGACAGGTGTCACGAAAAAAAACTTTGAACTCAAAAACATCAAGAATAGGTTGAAAATTTTTTCGTCCCGAGTGATATGGGCTGTATTCAGAATGAGTCAAAGTTTCTAAAAATCGTATGGTCAAGCCTGAACGTCCCAAAAAAAATGGGCCTTATCCAAAATTTCCAACTTCCCGTTGTCGTAGAAAGTCGGGATTAGTCTCATTCGCTTCAGAAGGGGTCCTATATGCGGGATACCAAATTTCAGCCCGATTGGTCAATTTTGAAAATTTTTCACAAAAGTACAAGTATCACGAAAAAAAACTTTGAACGCAAAAACACCAAGAATAGGTTGAAAATTTTTTCGCCCCGAGTGATATGGGCTGTATTCAGAATGAGTCAAAGTTTCTAAAAATCGTATGGTCAAGCCTGAACGTCCCAAAAAAAATGGGCCTTATCCAAAATTTCCAACTTCCGGTTGTCGTAGAAAGTTGGGACTAGTCTCATTCGACTCAGAAGGGGTCCTATATGCGGGATACCAAATTTCAGCCCGATCGGTTAATTTTTAGTGTGTCAAAAGGTCTGAACTCGAAAAAAATTTTCAAAATCAAAATTTTGACACTTCCAGATGTCGTAGAAGGCTCCACAATAGCTCAATCGAAGCGTCTTTAGAGCCACTATAACATATCCAAAATTCAGAAAAATCTATGGAACGAAGGTGCTAGTAACCTAGCAAAACCCTAGCAAAACCCTAGCAAAACCCTAGCAAAACCCTAGCAAAACCCTAGCAAAACCCTAGCAAAACCCTAGCAAAACCCTAGCAAAACCCTAGCAAAACCCTAGCAAAACCCTAGCAAAACCCTAGCAAAACCCTAGCAAAACCCTAGCAAAACCCTAGCAAAACCCTAGCAAAACCCTAGCAAAACCCTAGCAAAACCCTAGCAAAACCCTAGCAAGACCCTAGCAAAACCCTAGCAAAACCCTAGCAAAACCCTAGCAAAACCCTAGCAAAACCCTAGCGAAACCCTAGCAAAACCCTAGCAAAACCCTAGCAAAACCCTAGCAAAACCCTAGCAAAACCCTAGCAAAACCCTAGCAAAACCCTCGAACCCTAGCAAAACCCTAGCAAAACCCTAGCAAAACCCTAGCAAAACCCTAGCAAAACCCTAGCAAAACCCTAGCAAAACCCTAGCAAAACCCTAGCAAAACCCTAGCAAAACCCTAGCAAAACCCTAGCAAAACCCTAGCAAAACCCTAGCAAAACCCTAGCAAAACCCTAGCAAAACCCTAGCAAAACATCAAGAATAGGTTGAAAATTTTTTCGCCCCGAGTGATATGGGCTGTATTCAGAATGAGTCAAAGTTTCTAAAAATCGTATGGTCAAGCCTGAACGTCCCAAAAAAAATGGGCCTTATCCAAAATTTCCAACTTCCGGTTGTCGTAGAAAGTTGGGACTAGTCTCATTCGACTCAGAAGGGGTCCTATATGCGGGATACCAAATTTCAGCCCGATCGGTTAATTTTTAGTGTGTCAAAAGGTCTGAACTCGAAAAAAATTTTCAAAATCAAAATTTTGACACTTCCAGATGTCGTAGAAGGCTCCACAATAGCTCAATCGAAGCGTCTTTAGAGCCACTATAACATATCCAAAATTCAGAAAAATCTATGGAACGAAGGTGCTAGTAACCTAGCAAAACCCTAGCAAAACCCTAGCAAAACCCTAGCAAAACCCTAGCAAAACCCTAGCAAAACCCTAGCAAAACCCTAGCAAAACCCTAGCAAAACCCTAGCAAAACCCTAGCAAAACCCTAGCAAAACCCTAGCAAAACCCTAGCAAAACCCTAGCAAAACCCTAGCGAAACCCTAGCAAAACCCTAGCAAAACCCTAGCAAAACCCTAGCAAAACCCTAGCAAAACCCTAGCAAAACCCTAGCAAAACCCTAGCAAAACCCTAGCAAAACCCTAGCAAAACCCTAGCAAAACCCTAGCAAAACCCTAGCAAAACCCTAGCAAAACCCTAGCAAAACCCTAGCAAAACCCTAGCAAAACCCTAGCAAAACCCTAGCAAAACCCTAGCAAAACCCTAGCAAAACCCTAGCAAAACCCTAGCAAAACCCTAGCAAAACCCTAGCAAAACCCTAGCAGAACCCTAGCAAAACCCTAGCAAAACCCTAGCAAAACCCTAGCAAAACCCTCGAACCCTAGCAAAACCCTAGCAAAACCCTAGCAAAACCCTAGCAAAACCCTAGCAAAACCCTAGCAAAACCCTAGCAAAACCCTAGCAAAACCCTAGCAAAACCCTAGCAAAACCCTAGCAAAACCCTAGCAAAACCCTAGCAAAACCCTAGCAAAACCCTAGCCAAAGTTTCTAAAAATCGTATGTTCAAGCCTGAACGTCCCAAAAAAAATGGGCCTTATCCAAAATTTCCAACTTCCGGTTGTCGCAGAAAGTCGGGATTAGTCTCATTCGCTTCAGAAGGGGTCCTATATGCAGGGTACCAAATTTCAGCCCGATCGGTCAATTTTAAGATGTCAAAAATTGACAGGTGTCACGAAAAAAAACTTTGAACTCAAAAACATCAAGAATAGGTTGAAAATTTTTTCGCCCCGAGTGATATGGACTGTATTCAGAATGAGCCAAAGTTTCTAAAAATCGTATGGTCAAGCCTGAACGTCCCAAAAAAAATGGGCCTTATCCAAAATTTCCAACTTCCCGTTGTCGGAGAAAGTCGGGATTAGTCTCATTCGCTTCAGAAGGGGTCCTATATGCGGGATACCAAATTTCAGCCCGATCGGACAATTTTGAGATGTCAAAAATTGACAGGTGTCACGAAAAAAAACTTTGAACTCAAAAACATCAAGAATAGGTTGAAAATTTTTTCGCCCCGAGTGATATGGGCTGTATTCAGAATGAGTCAAAGTTTCTAAAAATCGTATGGTCAAGCCTGAACGTCCCAAAAAAAATGGGCCTTATTCAAAATTTCCAACTTCCGGTTGTCGCAGAAAGTCGGGATTAGTCTCATTCGCTTCAGAAGGGGTCCTATATGCCGGGTACCATATTTCAGCCCGATCGGACAATTTTGAGATGTCAAAAATTGACAGGTGTCACGAAAAAAAACTTTGAACTCAAAAACATCAAGAATAGGTTGAAAATTTTTTCGCCCCGAGTGATATGGGCTGTATTCAGAATGAGCCAAAGTTTCTAAAAATCGTATGGTCAAGCCTGAACGTCCCCAAAAAAATGGGCCTTATCCAAAATTTCCAACTTCCCGTTGTCGGAGAAAGTCGGGATTAGTCTCATTCGCTTCAGAAGGGGTCCTATATGCCGGGTACCAAATTTCAGCCCGATCGGACAATTTTGAGATGTCAAAAATTGACAGGTGTCACGAAAAAAAACTTTGAACTCAAAAACATCAAGAATAGGTTGAAAATTTTTTCGTCCCGAGTGATATGGGCTGTATTCAGAATGAGTCAAAGTTTCTAAAAATCGTATGGTCAAGCCTGAACGTCCCAAAAAAAATGGGCCTTATCCAAAATTTCCAACTTCCCGTTGTCGTAGAAAGTCGGGATTAGTCTCATTCGCTTCAGAAGGGGTCCTATATGCGGGATACCAAATTTCAGCCCGATTGGTCAATTTTGAAAATTTTTCACAAAAGTACAAGTATCACGAAAAAAAACTTTGAACGCAAAAACACCAAGAATAGGTTGAAAATTTTTTCGCCCCGAGTGATATGGGCTGTATTCAGAATGAGTCAAAGTTTCTAAAAATCGTATGGTCAAGCCTGAACGTCCCAAAAAAAATGGGCCTTATCCAAAATTTCCAACTTCCGGTTGTCGTAGAAAGTTGGGACTAGTCTCATTCGACTCAGAAGGGGTCCTATATGCGGGATACCAAATTTCAGCCCGATCGGTTAATTTTTAGTGTGTCAAAAGGTCTGAACTCGAAAAAAATTTTCAAAATCAAAATTTTGACACTTCCAGATGTCGTAGAAGGCTCCACAATAGCTCAATCGAAGCGTCTTTAGAGCCACTATAACATATCCAAAATTCAGAAAAATCTATGGAACGAAGGTGCTAGTAACCTAGCGAAACCCTAGCAAAACCCTAGCAAAACCCTAGCGAAACCCTAGCAAAACCCTAGCAAAACCCTAGCGAAACCCTAGCAAAACCCTAGCAAAACCCTAGCAAAACCCTAGCAAAACCCTAGCAAAACCCTAGCGAAACCCTAGCGAAACCCTAGCGGAACCCTAGCGAAACCCTAGCAAAACCCTAGCAAAACCCTAGCAAAACCCTAGCAAAACCCTAGCGAAACCCTAGCGAAACCCTAGCGAAACCCTAGCAAAACCCTAGCAAAACCCTAGCAAAACCCTAGCAAAACCCTAGCAAAACCCTAGCGAAACCCTAGCAAAACCCTAGCAAAACCCTAGCAAAACCCTAGCAAAACCCTAGCGGAACCCTAGCGAAACCCTAGCAAAACCCTAGCAAAACCCTAGCAAAACCCTAGCAAAACCCTAGCAAAACCCTAGCAAAACCCTAGCAAAACCCTAGCGAAACCCTAGCGGAACCCTAGCAAAACCCTAGCAAAACCCTAGCAAAACCCTAGCAAAACCCTAGCAAAACCCTAGCAAAACCCTAGCAAAACCCTAGCAAAACCCTAGCAAAACCCTAGCAAAACCCTAGCAAAACCCTAGCAAAACCCTAGCAAAACCCTAGCAAAACCCTAGCAAAACCCTAGCAAAACCCTAGCAAAACCCTAGCAAAACCCTAGCAAAACCCTAGCAAAACCCTAGAACCCTAGCAAAACCCTAGCGAAACCCTAGCAAAACCCTAGCAAAACCCTAGCGAAACCCTAGCGGAACCCTAGCGAAACCCTAGCGGAACCCTAGCGAAACCCTAGCGAAACCCTAGCAAAACCCTAGCGGAACCCTAGCGGAACCCTAGCAAAACCCTAGCGGAACCCTAGCAAAACCCTAGCGAAACCCTAGCAAAACCCTAGCAAAACCCTAGCGAAACCCTAGCGAAACCCTAGCGAAACCCTAGCGGAACCCTAGCGGAACCCTAGCAAAACCCTAGCAAAACCCTAGCGAAACCCTAGCAAAACCCTAGCGAAACCCTAGCGGAACCCTAGCAAAACCCTAGCAAAACCCTAGCAAAACCCTAGCGAAACCCTAGCAAAACCCTAGCGGAACCCTAGCGAAACCCTAGCGGAACCCTAGCGAAACCCTAGCGGAACCCTAGCAAAACCCTAGCAAAACCCTAGCAAAACCCTAGCAAAACCCTAGCAAAACCCTAGCAAAACCCTAGCGAAACCCTAGCAAAACCCTAGCGTATTTAGAGCCCCTATAACATATCCAAAATTCAGACGATTCCGTCGATGGAACACCCTAGTAACCTAGCAAAACCCTAGCAAAACCCTAGCAAAACCCTAGCGAAACCCTAGCGGAACCCAGCAAAACCCTAGCAAAACCCTAGCAAAACCCTAGCGAAACCCTAACGAAAAAAAACTTTGAACTCGAAAACATCAAGAATAGGTTGAAAATTTTTTCGCCCCGAGTGATATGGGCTGTATTCAGAATGAGCCAAAGTTTCTAAAAATCGTATGGTCAAGCCTGAACGTCCCAAAAAAAATGGGCCTTATCCAAAATTTCCAACTTCCGGTTGTCGCAGAAAGTCGAGATTAGTCTCATTCGCTTCAGAAGGGGTCCTATATGCCGGGTCCCAAATTTCAGCCCGATCGGACAATTTTGAGATGTCAAAAATTGACAGGTGTCACGAAAAAAAACTTTGAACTCAAAAACATCAAGAATAGGTTGAAAATTTTTTCGCCCCGAGTGATATGGGCTGTATTCAGAATGAGTCAAAGTTTCTAAAAATCGTATGGTCAAGCCTGAACGTCCCAAAAAAAATGGGCCTTATCCAAAATTTCCAACTTCCGGTTGTCGCAGAAAGTCGGGATTAGTCTCATTCGCTTCAGAAGGGGTCCTATATGCCGGGTACCAAATTTCAGCCCGATCGGACAATTTTGAGATGTCAAAAATTGACAGGTGTCACGAAAAAAAACTTTGAACTCAAAAACATCAAGAATAGGTTGAAAATTTTTTCGCCCCGAGTGATATGGGCTGTATTCAGAATGAGTCAAAGTTTCTAAAAATCGTATGTTCAAGCCTGAACGTCCCAAAAAAAATGGGCCTTATCCAAAATTTCCAACTTCCGGTTGTCGCAGAAAGTCGGGATTAGTCTCATTCGCTTCAGAAGGGGTCCTATATGCCGGGTACCAAATTTCAGCCCGATCGGACAATTTTGAAATGTCAAAAATTGACAGGTGTCACGAAAAAAAACTTTGAACTCAAAAACATCAAGAATAGGTTGAAAATTTTTTCGCCCCGAGTGATATGGGCTGTATTCAGAATGAGCCAAAGTTTCTAAAAATCGTATGGTCAAGCCTGAACGTCCCAAAAAAAATGGGCCTTATCCAAAATTTCCAACTTCCGGTTGTCGCAGAAAGTCGAGATTAGTCTCATTCGCTTCAGAAGGGGTCCTATATGCCGGATCCCAAATTTCAGCCCGATCGGACAATTTTGAGATGTCAAAAATTGACAGGTGTCACGAAAAAAAACTTTGAACTCAAAAACATCAAGAATAGGTTGAAAATTTTTTCGCCCCGAGTGATATGGGCTGTATTCAGAATGAGCCAAAGTTTCTAAAAATCGTATGTTCAAGCCTGAACGTCCCAAAAAAAATGGGCCTTATCCAAAATTTCCAACTTCCGGTTGTCGCAGAAAGTCGGGATTAGTCTCATTCGCTTCAGAAGGGGTCCTATATGCCGGGTACCAAATTTCAGCCCGATCGGACAATTTTAAGATGTCAAAAATTGACAGGTGTCACGAAAAAAAACTTTGAACTCAAAAACATCAAGAATAGGTTGAAAATTTTTTCGCCCCGAGTGATATGGACTGTATTCAGAATGAGCCAAAGTTTCTAAAAATCGTATGGTCAAGCCTGAACGTCCCAAAAAAAATGGGCCTTATCCAAAATTTCCAACTTCCCGTTGTCGGAGAAAGTCGGGATTAGTCTCATTCGCTTCAGAAGGGGTCCTATATGCGGGATACCAAATTTCAGCCCGATCGGACAATTTTGAGATGTCAAAAATTGACAGGTGTCACGAAAAAAAACTTTGAACTCAAAAACATCAAGAATAGGTTGAAAATTTTTTCGCCCCGAGTGATATGGGCTGTATTCAGAATGAGTCAAAGTTTCTAAAAATCGTATGGTCAAGCCTGAACGTCCCAAAAAAAATGGGCCTTATTCAAAATTTCCAACTTCCGGTTGTCGCAGAAAGTCGGGATTAGTCTCATTCGCTTCAGAAGGGGTCCTATATGCCGGGTACCAAATTTCAGCCCGATCGGACAATTTTGAGATGTCAAAAATTGACAGGTGTCACGAAAAAAAACTTTGAACTCAAAAACATCAAGAATAGGTTGAAAATTTTTTCGCCCCGAGTGATATGGGCTGTATTCAGAATGAGCCAAAGTTTCTAAAAATCGTATGGTCAAGCCTGAACGTCCCCAAAAAAATGGGCCTTATCCAAAATTTCCAACTTCCCGTTGTCGGAGAAAGTCGGGATTAGTCTCATTCGCTTCAGAAGGGGTCCTATATGCCGGGTACCAAATTTCAGCCCGATCGGACAATTTTGAGATGTCAAAAATTGACAGGTGTCACGAAAAAAAACTTTGAACTCAAAAACATCAAGAATAGGTTGAAAATTTTTTCGCCCCGAGTGATATGAGCTGTATTCAGAATGAGTCAAAGTTTCTAAAAATCGTATGGTCAAGCCTGAACGTCCCAAAAAAAATGGGCCTTATCCAAAATTTCCAACTTCCCGTTGTCGTAGAAAGTCGGGATTAGTCTCATTCGCTTCAGAAGGGGTCCTATATGCCGGGTCCCAAATTTCAGCCCGATCGGACAATTTTGAGATGTCAAAAATTGACAGGTGTCACGAAAAAAAACTTTGAACTCAAAAACATCAAGAATAGGTTGAAAATTTTTTCGCCCCGAGTGATATGGGCTGTATTCAGAATGAGCCAAAGTTTCTAAAAATCGTATGGTCAAGCCTGAACGTCCCAAAAAAAATGGGCCTTATCCAAAATTTCCAACTTCCGGTTGTCGCAGAAAGTCGAGATTAGTCTCATTCGCTTCAGAAGGGGTCCTATATGCCGGATCCCAAATTTCAGCCCGATCGGACAATTTTGAGATGTCAAAAATTGACAGGTGTCACGAAAAAAAACTTTGAACTCAAAAACATCAAGAATAGGTTGAAAATTTTTTCGCCCCGAGTGATATGGGCTGTATTCAGAATGAGCCAAAGTTTCTAAAAATCGTATGTTCAAGCCTGAACGTCCCAAAAAAAATGGGCCTTATCCAAAATTTCCAACTTCCGGTTGTCGCAGAAAGTCGGGATTAGTCTCATTCGCTTCAGAAGGGGTCCTATATGCAGGGTACCAAATTTCAGCCCGATCGGTCAATTTTAAGATGTCAAAAATTGACAGGTGTCACGAAAAAAAACTTTGAACTCAAAAACATCAAGAATAGGTTGAAAATTTTTTCGCCCCGAGTGATATGGACTGTATTCAGAATGAGCCAAAGTTTCTAAAAATCGTATGGTCAAGCCTGAACGTCCCAAAAAAAATGGGCCTTATCCAAAATTTCCAACTTCCCGTTGTCGGAGAAAGTCGGGATTAGTCTCATTCGCTTCAGAAGGGGTCCTATATGCGGGATACCAAATTTCAGCCCGATCGGACAATTTTGAGATGTCAAAAATTGACAGGTGTCACGAAAAAAAACTTTGAACTCAAAAACATCAAGAATAGGTTGAAAATTTTTTCGCCCCGAGTGATATGGGCTGTATTCAGAATGAGTCAAAGTTTCTAAAAATCGTATGGTCAAGCCTGAACGTCCCAAAAAAAATGGGCCTTATTCAAAATTTCCAACTTCCGGTTGTCGCAGAAAGTCGGGATTAGTCTCATTCGCTTCAGAAGGGGTCCTATATGCCGGGTACCAAATTTCAGCCCGATCGGACAATTTTGAGATGTCAAAAATTGACAGGTGTCACGAAAAAAAACTTTGAACTCAAAAACATCAAGAATAGGTTGAAAATTTTTTCGCCCCGAGTGATATGGGCTGTATTCAGAATGAGCCAAAGTTTCTAAAAATCGTATGGTCAAGCCTGAACGTCCCCAAAAAAATGGGCCTTATCCAAAATTTCCAACTTCCCGTTGTCGGAGAAAGTCGGGATTAGTCTCATTCGCTTCAGAAGGGGTCCTATATGCCGGGTACCAAATTTCAGCCCGATCGGACAATTTTGAGATGTCAAAAATTGACAGGTGTCACGAAAAAAAACTTTGAACTCAAAAACATCAAGAATAGGTTGAAAATTTTTTCGTCCCGAGTGATATGGGCTGTATTCAGAATGAGTCAAAGTTTCTAAAAATCGTATGGTCAAGCCTGAACGTCCCAAAAAAAATGGGCCTTATCCAAAATTTCCAACTTCCCGTTGTCGTAGAAAGTCGGGATTAGTCTCATTCGCTTCAGAAGGGGTCCTATATGCGGGATACCAAATTTCAGCCCGATTGGTCAATTTTGAAAATTTTTCACAAAAGTACAAGTATCACGAAAAAAAACTTTGAACGCAAAAACACCAAGAATAGGTTGAAAATTTTTTCGCCCCGAGTGATATGGGCTGTATTCAGAATGAGTCAAAGTTTCTAAAAATCGTATGGTCAAGCCTGAACGTCCCAAAAAAAATGGGCCTTATCCAAAATTTCCAACTTCCGGTTGTCGTAGAAAGTTGGGACTAGTCTCATTCGACTCAGAAGGGGTCCTATATGCGGGATACCAAATTTCAGCCCGATCGGTTAATTTTTAGTGTGTCAAAAGGTCTGAACTCGAAAAAAATTTTCAAAATCAAAATTTTGACACTTCCAGATGTCGTAGAAGGCTCCACAATAGCTCAATCGAAGCGTCTTTAGAGCCACTATAACATATCCAAAATTCAGAAAAATCTATGGAACGAAGGTGCTAGTAACCTAGCGAAACCCTAGCGAAACCCTAGCAAAACCCTAGCAAAACCCTAGCAAAACCCTAGCAAAACCCTAGCAAAACCCTAGCAAAACCCTAGCAAAACCCTAGCAAAACCCTAGCAAAACCCTAGCAAAACCCTAGCAAAACCCTAGCAAAACCCTAGCAAAACCCTAGCAAAACCCTAGCAAAACCCTAGCAAAACCCTAGCAAAACCCTAGCAAAACCCTAGCAAAACCCTAGCAAAACCCTAGAACCCTAGCAAAACCCTAGCGAAACCCTAGCAAAACCCTAGCAAAACCCTAGCGAAACCCTAGCGGAACCCTAGCGAAACCCTAGCGGAACCCTAGCGAAACCCTAGCGAAACCCTAGCAAAACCCTAGCGGAACCCTAGCGGAACCCTAGCAAAACCCTAGCGGAACCCTAGCAAAACCCTAGCGAAACCCTAGCAAAACCCTAGCAAAACCCTAGCGAAACCCTAGCGAAACCCTAGCGAAACCCTAGCGGAACCCTAGCGGAACCCTAGCAAAACCCTAGCAAAACCCTAGCGAAACCCTAGCAAAACCCTAGCGAAACCCTAGCGGAACCCTAGCAAAACCCTAGCAAAACCCTAGCAAAACCCTAGCGAAACCCTAGCAAAACCCTAGCGGAACCCTAGCGAAACCCTAGCGGAACCCTAGCGAAACCCTAGCGGAACCCTAGCAAAACCCTAGCAAAACCCTAGCAAAACCCTAGCAAAACCCTAGCAAAACCCTAGCAAAACCCTAGCGAAACCCTAGCAAAACCCTAGCGTATTTAGAGCCCCTATAACATATCCAAAATTCAGACGATTCCGTCGATGGAACACCCTAGTAACCTAGCAAAACCCTAGCAAAACCCTAGCAAAACCCTAGCGAAACCCTAGCGGAACCCAGCAAAACCCTAGCAAAACCCTAGCAAAACCCTAGCGAAACCCTAACGAAAAAAAACTTTGAACTCGAAAACATCAAGAATAGGTTGAAAATTTTTTCGCCCCGAGTGATATGGGCTGTATTCAGAATGAGCCAAAGTTTCTAAAAATCGTATGGTCAAGCCTGAACGTCCCAAAAAAAATGGGCCTTATCCAAAATTTCCAACTTCCGGTTGTCGCAGAAAGTCGAGATTAGTCTCATTCGCTTCAGAAGGGGTCCTATATGCCGGGTCCCAAATTTCAGCCCGATCGGACAATTTTGAGATGTCAAAAATTGACAGGTGTCACGAAAAAAAACTTTGAACTCAAAAACATCAAGAATAGGTTGAAAATTTTTTCGCCCCGAGTGATATGGGCTGTATTCAGAATGAGTCAAAGTTTCTAAAAATCGTATGGTCAAGCCTGAACGTCCCAAAAAAAATGGGCCTTATCCAAAATTTCCAACTTCCGGTTGTCGCAGAAAGTCGGGATTAGTCTCATTCGCTTCAGAAGGGGTCCTATATGCCGGGTACCAAATTTCAGCCCGATCGGACAATTTTGAGATGTCAAAAATTGACAGGTGTCACGAAAAAAAACTTTGAACTCAAAAACATCAAGAATAGGTTGAAAATTTTTTCGCCCCGAGTGATATGGGCTGTATTCAGAATGAGTCAAAGTTTCTAAAAATCGTATGTTCAAGCCTGAACGTCCCAAAAAAAATGGGCCTTATCCAAAATTTCCAACTTCCGGTTGTCGCAGAAAGTCGGGATTAGTCTCATTCGCTTCAGAAGGGGTCCTATATGCCGGGTACCAAATTTCAGCCCGATCGGACAATTTTGAGATGTCAAAAATTGACAGGTGTCACGAAAAAAAACTTTGAACTCGAAAACATCAAGAATAGGTTGAAAATTTTTTCGCCCCGAGTGATATGGGCTGTATTCAGAATGAGCCAAAGTTTCTAAAAATCGTATGGTCAAGCCTGAACGTCCCAAAAAAAATGGGCCTTATCCAAAATTTCCAACTTCCGGTTGTCGCAGAAAGTCGAGATTAGTCTCATTCGCTTCAGAAGGGGTCCTATATGCCGGGTCCCAAATTTCAGCCCGATCGGACAATTTTGAGATGTCAAAAATTGACAGGTGTCACGAAAAAAAACTTTGAACTCAAAAACATCAAGAATAGGTTGAAAATTTTTTCGCCCCGAGTGATATGGGCTGTATTCAGAATGAGTCAAAGTTTCTAAAAATCGTATGGTCAAGCCTGAACGTCCCAAAAAAAATGGGCCTTATCCAAAATTTCCAACTTCCGGTTGTCGCAGAAAGTCGGGATTAGTCTCATTCGCTTCAGAAGGGGTCCTATATGCCGGGTACCAAATTTCAGCCCGATCGGACAATTTTGAGATGTCAAAAATTGACAGGTGTCACGAAAAAAAACTTTGAACTCAAAAACATCAAGAATAGGTTGAAAATTTTTTCGCCCCGAGTGATATGGGCTGTATTCAGAATGAGTCAAAGTTTCTAAAAATCGTATGTTCAAGCCTGAACGTCCCAAAAAAAATGGGCCTTATCCAAAATTTCCAACTTCCGGTTGTCGCAGAAAGTCGGGATTAGTCTCATTCGCTTCAGAAGGGGTCCTATATGCCGGGTACCAAATTTCAGCCCGATCGGACAATTTTGAAATGTCAAAAATTGACAGGTGTCACGAAAAAAAACTTTGAACTCAAAAACATCAAGAATAGGTTGAAAATTTTTTCGCCCCGAGTGATATGGGCTGTATTCAGAATGAGCCAAAGTTTCTAAAAATCGTATGGTCAAGCCTGAACGTCCCAAAAAAAATGGGCCTTATCCAAAATTTCCAACTTCCGGTTGTCGCAGAAAGTCGAGATTAGTCTCATTCGCTTCAGAAGGGGTCCTATATGCCGGATCCCAAATTTCAGCCCGATCGGACAATTTTGAGATGTCAAAAATTGACAGGTGTCACGAAAAAAAACTTTGAACTCAAAAACATCAAGAATAGGTTGAAAATTTTTTCGCCCCGAGTGATATGGGCTGTATTCAGAATGAGCCAAAGTTTCTAAAAATCGTATGTTCAAGCCTGAACGTCCCAAAAAAAATGGGCCTTATCCAAAATTTCCAACTTCCGGTTGTCGCAGAAAGTCGGGATTAGTCTCATTCGCTTCAGAAGGGGTCCTATATGCCGGGTACCAAATTTCAGCCCGATCGGACAATTTTAAGATGTCAAAAATTGACAGGTGTCACGAAAAAAAACTTTGAACTCAAAAACATCAAGAATAGGTTGAAAATTTTTTCGCCCCGAGTGATATGGACTGTATTCAGAATGAGCCAAAGTTTCTAAAAATCGTATGGTCAAGCCTGAACGTCCCAAAAAAAATGGGCCTTATCCAAAATTTCCAACTTCCCGTTGTCGGAGAAAGTCGGGATTAGTCTCATTCGCTTCAGAAGGGGTCCTATATGCGGGATACCAAATTTCAGCCCGATCGGACAATTTTGAGATGTCAAAAATTGACAGGTGTCACGAAAAAAAACTTTGAACTCAAAAACATCAAGAATAGGTTGAAAATTTTTTCGCCCCGAGTGATATGGGCTGTATTCAGAATGAGTCAAAGTTTCTAAAAATCGTATGGTCAAGCCTGAACGTCCCAAAAAAAATGGGCCTTATTCAAAATTTCCAACTTCCGGTTGTCGCAGAAAGTCGGGATTAGTCTCATTCGCTTCAGAAGGGGTCCTATATGCCGGGTACCAAATTTCAGCCCGATCGGACAATTTTGAGATGTCAAAAATTGACAGGTGTCACGAAAAAAAACTTTGAACTCAAAAACATCAAGAATAGGTTGAAAATTTTTTCGCCCCGAGTGATATGGGCTGTATTCAGAATGAGCCAAAGTTTCTAAAAATCGTATGGTCAAGCCTGAACGTCCCCAAAAAAATGGGCCTTATCCAAAATTTCCAACTTCCCGTTGTCGGAGAAAGTCGGGATTAGTCTCATTCGCTTCAGAAGGGGTCCTATATGCCGGGTACCAAATTTCAGCCCGATCGGACAATTTTGAGATGTCAAAAATTGACAGGTGTCACGAAAAAAAACTTTGAACTCAAAAACATCAAGAATAGGTTGAAAATTTTTTCGCCCCGAGTGATATGAGCTGTATTCAGAATGAGTCAAAGTTTCTAAAAATCGTATGGTCAAGCCTGAACGTCCCAAAAAAAATGGGCCTTATCCAAAATTTCCAACTTCCCGTTGTCGTAGAAAGTCGGGATTAGTCTCATTCGCTTCAGAAGGGGTCCTATATGCCGGGTCCCAAATTTCAGCCCGATCGGACAATTTTGAGATGTCAAAAATTGACAGGTGTCACGAAAAAAAACTTTGAACTCAAAAACATCAAGAATAGGTTGAAAATTTTTTCGCCCCGAGTGATATGGGCTGTATTCAGAATGAGCCAAAGTTTCTAAAAATCGTATGGTCAAGCCTGAACGTCCCAAAAAAAATGGGCCTTATCCAAAATTTCCAACTTCCGGTTGTCGCAGAAAGTCGAGATTAGTCTCATTCGCTTCAGAAGGGGTCCTATATGCCGGATCCCAAATTTCAGCCCGATCGGACAATTTTGAGATGTCAAAAATTGACAGGTGTCACGAAAAAAAACTTTGAACTCAAAAACATCAAGAATAGGTTGAAAATTTTTTCGCCCCGAGTGATATGGGCTGTATTCAGAATGAGCCAAAGTTTCTAAAAATCGTATGTTCAAGCCTGAACGTCCCAAAAAAAATGGGCCTTATCCAAAATTTCCAACTTCCGGTTGTCGCAGAAAGTCGGGATTAGTCTCATTCGCTTCAGAAGGGGTCCTATATGCAGGGTACCAAATTTCAGCCCGATCGGTCAATTTTAAGATGTCAAAAATTGACAGGTGTCACGAAAAAAAACTTTGAACTCAAAAACATCAAGAATAGGTTGAAAATTTTTTCGCCCCGAGTGATATGGACTGTATTCAGAATGAGCCAAAGTTTCTAAAAATCGTATGGTCAAGCCTGAACGTCCCAAAAAAAATGGGCCTTATCCAAAATTTCCAACTTCCCGTTGTCGGAGAAAGTCGGGATTAGTCTCATTCGCTTCAGAAGGGGTCCTATATGCGGGATACCAAATTTCAGCCCGATCGGACAATTTTGAGATGTCAAAAATTGACAGGTGTCACGAAAAAAAACTTTGAACTCAAAAACATCAAGAATAGGTTGAAAATTTTTTCGCCCCGAGTGATATGGGCTGTATTCAGAATGAGTCAAAGTTTCTAAAAATCGTATGGTCAAGCCTGAACGTCCCAAAAAAAATGGGCCTTATTCAAAATTTCCAACTTCCGGTTGTCGCAGAAAGTCGGGATTAGTCTCATTCGCTTCAGAAGGGGTCCTATATGCCGGGTACCAAATTTCAGCCCGATCGGACAATTTTGAGATGTCAAAAATTGACAGGTGTCACGAAAAAAAACTTTGAACTCAAAAACATCAAGAATAGGTTGAAAATTTTTTCGCCCCGAGTGATATGGGCTGTATTCAGAATGAGCCAAAGTTTCTAAAAATCGTATGGTCAAGCCTGAACGTCCCCAAAAAAATGGGCCTTATCCAAAATTTCCAACTTCCCGTTGTCGGAGAAAGTCGGGATTAGTCTCATTCGCTTCAGAAGGGGTCCTATATGCCGGGTACCAAATTTCAGCCCGATCGGACAATTTTGAGATGTCAAAAATTGACAGGTGTCACGAAAAAAAACTTTGAACTCAAAAACATCAAGAATAGGTTGAAAATTTTTTCGTCCCGAGTGATATGGGCTGTATTCAGAATGAGTCAAAGTTTCTAAAAATCGTATGGTCAAGCCTGAACGTCCCAAAAAAAATGGGCCTTATCCAAAATTTCCAACTTCCCGTTGTCGTAGAAAGTCGGGATTAGTCTCATTCGCTTCAGAAGGGGTCCTATATGCGGGATACCAAATTTCAGCCCGATTGGTCAATTTTGAAAATTTTTCACAAAAGTACAAGTATCACGAAAAAAAACTTTGAACGCAAAAACACCAAGAATAGGTTGAAAATTTTTTCGCCCCGAGTGATATGGGCTGTATTCAGAATGAGTCAAAGTTTCTAAAAATCGTATGGTCAAGCCTGAACGTCCCAAAAAAAATGGGCCTTATCCAAAATTTCCAACTTCCGGTTGTCGTAGAAAGTTGGGACTAGTCTCATTCGACTCAGAAGGGGTCCTATATGCGGGATACCAAATTTCAGCCCGATCGGTTAATTTTTAGTGTGTCAAAAGGTCTGAACTCGAAAAAAATTTTCAAAATCAAAATTTTGACACTTCCAGATGTCGTAGAAGGCTCCACAATAGCTCAATCGAAGCGTCTTTAGAGCCACTATAACATATCCAAAATTCAGAAAAATCTATGGAACGAAGGTGCTAGTAACCTAGCAAAACCCTAGCGAAACCCTAGCGAAACCCTAGCGAAACCCTAGCGAAACCCTAGCAAAACCCTAGCAAAACCCTAGCGAAACCCTAGCGAAACCCTAGCAAAACCCTAGCGAAACCCTAGCGAAACCCTAGCAAAACCCTAGCGAAACCCTAGCGAAACCCTAGCAAAACCCTAGCAAAACCCTAGCGAAACCCTAGCGAAACCCTAGCGAAACCCTAGCAAAACCCTAGCAAAACCCTAGCAAAACCCTAGCAAAACCCTAGCAAAACCCTAGCAAAACCCTAGCAAAACCCTAGCAAAACCCTAGCAAAACCCTAGCAAAACCCTAGCAAAACCCTAGCAAAACCCTAGCAAAACCCTAGCGAAACCCTAGCAAAACCCTAGCAAAACCCTAGCAAAACCCTAGCAAAACCCTAGCGAAACCCTAGCGAAACCCTAGCAAAACCCTAGCAAAACCCTAGCAAAACCCTAGCGAAACCCTAGCAAAACCCTAGCGAAACCCTAGCGAAACCCTAGCAAAACCCTAGCAAAACCCTAGCAAAACCCTAGCAAAACCCTAGCAAAACCCTAGCGAAACCCTAGCAAAACCCTAGCAAAACCCTAGCAAAACCCTAGCAAAACCCTAGCAAAACCCTAGCGAAACCCTAGCGAAACCCTAGCAAAACCCTAGCGAAACCCTAGCGAAACCCTAGCGAAACCCTAGCGAAACCCTAGCGAAACCCTAGCAAAACCCTAGCGAAACCCTAGCGAAACCCTAGCAAAACCCTAGCGAAACCCTAGCAAAACCCTAGCGAAACCCTAGCGAAACCCTAGCAAAACCCTAGCGAAACCCTAGCGACAGCTCATTCGAAGCGTATTTAGAGCCCCTATAACATATCCAAAATTCAGACGATTCCGTCGATGGAACACCCTAGTAACCTAGCAAAACCCTAGCGAAACCCTAGCGAAACCCTAGCAAAACCCTAGCAAAACCCTAGCAAAACCCTAGCGAAACCCTAGCGAAACCCTAGCGGAACCCTAGCGAAACCCTAGCGAAACCCTAGCGAAACCCTAGCGAAACCCTAGCGAAACCCTAGCGAAACCCTAGCAAAACCCTAGCGAAACCCTAGCGAAACCCTAGCGAAACCCTAGCGAAACCCTAGCGAAACCCTAGCGAAACCCTAGCAAAACCCTAGCAAAACCCTAGCAAAACCCTAGCGAAACCCTAGCAAAACCCTAGCAAAACCCTAGCGAAACCCTAGCGAAACCCTAGCAAAACCCTAGCGAAACCCTAGCAAAACCCTAGCAAAACCCTAGCAAAACCCTAGCTCACGGGCTATCTAAAAATCGAATTTCCAAATTTGACAGTTCCAAAAAATTTTGAACTTTTTCGAGATATCCAACTTCCGGTTGTCGGAGAGAGTCGGGACTGGTCTCATTCGACTCAGAAGGGGTCCTATATGCTAAATCCATAATCACTTGCCACCGAAAATCCAAAAAAATTGACAGCTGTCAACTAAAATACTTTGATCGCCAAAATACAAGAGTAAAGTCCAAAAAATTCAGGATTCTACCTAAGTGGGTTGTATTCCACAGCTCACGGGCTATCTAAAAATCGAATTTCCAAATTTGACAGTTCCAAAAAATTTTGAACTTTTTCGAGATATACAACTTCCGGTTGTCGGAGAGAGTCGAGACTGGTCTCATTCGACTCAGAAGGGGTCCTATATGCGGGGTACCAAATTTCAGCCCGATCGGTCAACTTTGAGTTTGTGAAAAATTTGGATCTCGAAAAAAATTTTGAAAATCAAAATTTTGACACTTCCCGACGTCGTAGGAGGCTGCGCGACAGCTCATTCGAAGCGTATTTAGAGCCCCTATAACATATCCAAAATTCAGACGATTCCGTCGATGGAACACCCTAGTAACCTAGCAAAACCCTAGCGAAACCCTAGCGAAACCCTAGCAAAACCCTAGCAAAACCCTAGCAAAACCCTAGCGAAACCCTAGCGAAACCCTAGCGGAACCCTAGCGAAACCCTAGCGAAACCCTAGCGAAACCCTAGCGAAACCCTAGCGAAACCCTAGCGAAACCCTAGCAAAACCCTAGCGAAACCCTAGCGAAACCCTAGCGAAACCCTAGCGAAACCCTAGCGAAACCCTAGCGAAACCCTAGCAAAACCCTAGCAAAACCCTAGCAAAACCCTAGCGAAACCCTAGCAAAACCCTAGCAAAACCCTAGCGAAACCCTAGCGAAACCCTAGCAAAACCCTAGCGAAACCCTAGCAAAACCCTAGCAAAACCCTAGCAAAACCCTAGCTCACGGGCTATCTAAAAATCGAATTTCCAAATTTGACAGTTCCAAAAAATTTTGAACTTTTTCGAGATATCCAACTTCCGGTTGTCGGAGAGAGTCGGGACTGGTCTCATTCGACTCAGAAGGGGTCCTATATGCTAAATCCATAATCACTTGCCACCGAAAATCCAAAAAAATTGACAGCTGTCAACTAAAATACTTTGATCGCCAAAATACAAGAGTAAAGTCCAAAAAATTCAGGATTCTACCTAAGTGGGTTGTATTCCACAGCTCACGGGCTATCTAAAAATCGAATTTCCAAATTTGACAGTTCCAAAAAATTTTGAACTTTTTCGAGATATACAACTTCCGGTTGTCGGAGAGAGTCGAGACTGGTCTCATTCGACTCAGAAGGGGTCCTATATGCTAAATCCACAGTCACTTTCCACCGAAAATCCAAAAAAATTGACAGCTGTCAACTAAAATACTTTGATCGCCAAAATACAAGAGTAAAGTCCAAAAAATTCAGGATTCTACCTAAGTGGGTTGTATTCCACAGCTCACGGGCTATCTAAAAATCGAATTTCCAAATTTGACAGTTCCAAAAAATTTTGAACTTTTTCGAGATATACAACTTCCGGTTGTCGGAGAGAGTCGAGACTGGTCTCATTCGACTCAGAAGGGGTCCTATATGCTAAATCCACAGTCACTTTCCACCGAAAATCCAAAAAAATTGACAGCTGTCAACTAAAATACTTTGATCGCCAAAATACAAGAGTAAAGTCCAAAAAATTCAGGATTCTACCTAAGTGGGTTGTATTCCACAGCTCACGGGCTATCTAAAAATCGAATTTCCAAATTTGACAGTTCCAAAAAATTTTGAACTTTTTCGAGATATGCAACTTCCGGTTGTCGGAGAGAGTCGAGACTGGTCTCATTCGACTCAGAAGGGGTCCTATATGCTAAATCCACAGTCACTTTCCACCGAAAATCCAAAAAAATTGACAGCTGTCAACTAAAATACTTTGATCGCCAAAATACAAGAGTAAAGTCCAAAAAATTCAGGATTCTACCTAAGTGGGTTGTATTCCACAGCTCACGGGCTATCTAAAAATCGAATTTCCAAATTTGACAGTTCCAAAAAATTTTGAACTTTTTCGAGATATGCAACTTCCGGTTGTCGGAGAGAGTCGGGACTGGTCTCATTCGACTCAGAAGGGGTCCTATATGCTAAATCCATAATCACTTGCCACCGAAAATCCAAAAAAATTGACAGCTGTCAACTAAAATACTTTGATCGCCAAAATACAAGAGTAAAGTCCAAAAAATTCAGGATTCTACCTAAGTGGGTTGTATTCCACAGCTCACGGGCTATCTAAAAATCGAATTTCAAAATTTGACAGTTCCAAAAAATTTTGAACTTTTTCGAGATATACAACTTCCGGTTGTCGGAGAGAGTCGAGACTGGTCTCATTCGACTCAGAAGGGGTCCTATATGCTAAATCCACAGTCACTTTCCACCGAAAATCCAAAAAAATTGACAGCTGTCAACTAAAATACTTTGATCGCCAAAATACAAGAGTAAAGTCCAAAAAATTCAGGATTCTACCTAAGTGGGTTGTATTCCACAGCTCACGGGCTATCTAAAAATCGAATTTCCAAATTTGACAGTTCCAAAAAATTTTGAACTTTTTCGAGATATGCAACTTCCGGTTGTCGGAGAGAGTCGAGACTGGTCTCATTCGACTCAGAAGGGGTCCTATATGCTAAATCCACAGTCACTTTCCACCGAAAATCCAAAAAAATTGACAGCTGTCAACTAAAATACTTTGATCGCCAAAATACAAGAGTAAAGTCCAAAAAATTCAGGATTCTACCTAAGTGGGTTGTATTCCACAGCTCACGGGCTATCTAAAAATCGAATTTCCAAATTTGACAGTTCCAAAAAATTTTGAACTTTTTCGAGATATACAACTTCCGGTTGTCGGAGAGAGTCGAGACTGGTCTCATTCGACTCAGAAGGGGTCCTATATGCTAAATCCACAGTCACTTTCCACCGAAAATCCAAAAAAATTGACAGCTGTCAACTAAAATACTTTGATCGCCAAAATACAAGAGTAAAGTCCAAAAAATTCAGGATTCTACCTAAGTGGGTTGTATTCCACAGCTCACGGGCTATCTAAAAATCGAATTTCCAAATTTGACAGTTCCAAAAAATTTTGAACTTTTTCGAGATATACAACTTCCGGTTGTCGGAGAGAGTCGAGACTGGTCTCATTCGACTCAGAAGGGGTCCTATATGCTAAATCCACAGTCACTTTCCACCGAAAATCCAAAAAAATTGACAGCTGTCAACTAAAATACTTTGATCGCCAAAATACAAGAGTAAAGTCCAAAAAATTCAGGATTCTACCTAAGTGGGTTGTATTCCACAGCTCACGGGCTATCTAAAAATCGAATTTCCAAATTTGACAGTTCCAAAAAATTTTGGACTTTTTCGAGATATGCAACTTCCGGTTGTCGGAGAGAGTCGGGACTGGTCTCATTCGACTCAGAAGGGGTCCTATATGCTAAATCCATAATCACTTGCCACCGAAAATCCAAAAAAATTGACAGCTGTCAACTAAAATACTTTGATCGCCAAAATACAAGAGTAAAGTCCAAAAAATTCAGGATTCTACCTAAGTGGGTTGTATTCCACAGCTCACGGGCTATCTAAAAATCGAATTTCCAAATTTGACAGTTCCAAAAAATTTTGAACTTTTTCGAGATATGCAACTTCCGGTTGTCGGAGAGAGTCGGGACTGGTCTCATTCGACTCAGAAGGGGTCCTATATGCTAAATCCATAGTCACTTGCCACCGAAAATCCAAAAAAATTGACAGCTGTCAACTAAAATACTTTGATCGCCAAAATACAAGAGTAAAGTCCAAAAAATTCAGGATTCTACCTAAGTGGGTTGTATTCCACAGCTCACGGGCTATCTAAAAATCGAATTTCCAAATTTGACAGTTCCAAAAAATTTTGAACTTTTTCGAGATATGCAACTTCCGGTTGTCGGAGAGAGTCGAGACTGGTCTCATTCGACTCAGAAGGGGTCCTATATGCTAAATCCACAGTCACTTTCCACCGAAAATCCAAAAAAATTGACAGCTGTCAACTAAAATACTTTGATCGCCAAAATACAAGAGTAAAGTCCAAAAAATTCAGGATTCTACCTAAGTGGGTTGTATTCCACAGCTCACGGGCTATCTAAAAATCGAATTTCCAAATTTGACAGTTCCAAAAAATTTTGAACTTTTTCGAGATATGCAACTTCCGGTTGTCGGAGAGAGTCGAGACTGGTCTCATTCGACTCAGAAGGGGTCCTATATGCTAAATCCACAGTCACTTTCCACCGAAAATCCAAAAAAATTGACAGCTGTCAACTAAAATACTTTGATCGCCAAAATACAAGAGTAAAGTCCAAAAAATTCAGGATTCTACCTAAGTGGGTTGTATTCCACAGCTCACGGGCTATCTAAAAATCGAATTTCCAAATTTGACAGTTCCAAAAAATTTTGGACTTTTTCGAGATATGCAACTTCCGGTTGTCGGAGAGAGTCGGGACTGGTCTCATTCGACTCAGAAGGGGTCCTATATGCTAAATCCATAATCACTTGCCACCGAAAATCCAAAAAAATTGACAGCTGTCAACTAAAATACTTTGATCGCCAAAATACAAGAGTAAAGTCCAAAAAATTCAGGATTCTACCTAAGTGGGTTGTATTCCACAGCTCACGGGCTATCTAAAAATCGAATTTCCAAATTTGACAGTTCCAAAAAATTTTGAACTTTTTCGAGATATGCAACTTCCGGTTGTCGGAGAGAGTCGGGACTGGTCTCATTCGACTCAGAAGGGGTCCTATATGCTAAATCCATAGTCACTTGCCACCGAAAATCCAAAAAAATTGACAGCTGTCAACTAAAATACTTTGATCGCCAAAATACAAGAGTAAAGTCCAAAAAATTCAGGATTCTACCTAAGTGGGTTGTATTCCACAGCTCACGGGCTATCTAAAAATCGAATTTCCAAATTTGACAGTTCCAAAAAATTTTGAACTTTTTCGAGATATACAACTTCCGGTTGTCGGAGAGAGTCGAGACTGGTCTCATTCGACTCAGAAGGGGTCCTATATGCGGGGTACCAAATTTCAGCCCGATCGGTCAACTTTGAGTTTGTGAAAAATTTGGATCTCGAAAAAAATTTTGAAAATCAAAATTTTGACACTTCCCGACGTCGTAGGAGGCTGCGCGACAGCTCATTCGAAGCGTATTTAGAGCCCCTATAACATATCCAAAATTCAGACGATTCCGTCGATGGAACACCCTAGTAACCTAGCAAAACCCTAGCAAAACCCTAGCAAAACCCTAGCAAAACCCTAGCAAAACCCTAGCAAAACCCTAGCAAAACCCTAGCGAAACCCTAGCAAAACCCTAGCAAAACCCTAGCAAAACCCTAGCAAAACCCTAGCAAAACCCTAGCAAAACCCTAGCAAAACCCTAGCAAAACCCTAGCAAAACCCTAGCAAAACCCTAGCAAAACCCTAGCAAAACCCTAGCAAAACCCTAGCAAAACCCTAGCGAAACCCTAGCAAAACCCTAGCGAAACCCTAGCGAAACCCTAGCGAAACCCTAGCAAAACCCTAGCGAAACCCTAGCAAAACCCTAGCGAAACCCTAGCAAAACCCTAGCAAAACCCTAGCAAAACCCTAGCGAAACCCTAGCGAAACCCTAGCAAAACCCTAGCAAAACCCTAGCAAAACCCTAGCGAAACCCTAGCGAAACCCTAGCGGAACCCTAGCAAAACCCTAGCAAAACCCTAGCAAAACCCTAGCAAAACCCTAGCGAAACCCTAGCAAAACCCTAGCGAAACCCTAGCAAAACCCTAGCAAAACCCTAGCGAAACCCTAGCAAAACCCTAGCAAAACCCTAGCAAAACCCTAGCAAAACCCTAGCAAAACCCTAGCAAAACCCTAGCGAAACCCTAGCAAAACCCTAGCAAAACCCTAGCAAAACCCTAGCAAAACCCTAGCAAAACCCTAGCAAAACCCTAGCAAAACCCTAGCAAAACCCTAGCAAAACCCTAGCAAAACCCTAGCAAAACCCTAGCAAAACCCTAGCAAAACCTAGCAAAACCCTAGCAAAACCCTAGCAAAACCCTAGCAAAACCCTAGCAAAACCCTAGCAAAACCCTAGCAACTTCCGGTTGTCGGAGAGAGTCGGGACTGGTCTCATTCGACTCAGAAGGGGTCCTATATACTAAATCCATTGTCACTTGCCACCGAAAATTAAAAAAAATTGACAGCTGTCAACTAAAATACTTTGATCGCCAAAATACAAGAGTAAAGTCCAAAAAATTCACGATTCTACCTAAGTGGGTTGTATTCCACAGCTCACGGGCTATCTAAAAATCGAATTTCCAAATTTGACAGTTCCAAAAAATTTTGGACTTTTTCGAGATATGCAACTTCCGGTTGTCGAAGAGAGTCGGGACTGGTCTCATTCGACTCAGAAGGGGTCCTATATGCTAAATCCATAGTCACTTGCCACCGAAAATTCAAAAAAATTGACAGCTGTCAACTAAAATACTTTGATCGCCAAAATACAAGAGTAAAGTCCAAAAAATTCAGGATTCTACCTAAGTGGGTTGTATTCCACAGCTAACGGGCTATCTAAAAATCGAATTTCCAAATTTGACAGTTCCAAAAAATTTTGGACTTTTTCGAGATATGCAACTTCCGGTTGTCGGAGAGAGTCGGGACTGGTCTCATTCGACTCAGAAGGGGTCCTATATGCTAAATCCATAGTCGCTTGCCACCGAAAATTCAAAAAAATTGACAGCTGTCAACTAAAATACTTTGATCGCCAAAATACAAGAGTAAAGTCCAAAAAATTCAGGATTCTACCTAAGTGGGTTGTATTCCACAGCTCACGGGCTATCTAAAAATCGAATTTCCAAATTTGACAGTTCCAAAAAATTTTGGACTTTTTCGAGATTTGCAACTTCCGGTTGTCGGAGAGAGTCGGGACTGGTCTCATTCGACTCAGAAGGGGTCCTATATGCTAAATCCATAGTCGCTTGCCACCGAAAATTCAAAAAAATTGACAGCTGTCAACTAAAATACTTTGATTGCCAAAATACAAGAGTAAAGTCCAAAAAATTCAGGATTCTACCTAAGTGGGTTGTATTCCACAGCTCACGGGCTATCTAAAAATCGAATTTCCAAATTTGACAGTTCCAAAAAATTTTGGACTTTTTCGAGATATGCAACTTCCGGTTGTCGGAGAGAGTCGGGACTGGTCTCATTCGACTCAGAAGGGGTCCTATATGCTAAATCCATAGTCGCTTGCCACCGAAAATTCAAAAAAATTGACAGCTGTCAACTAAAATACTTTGATCGCCAAAATACAAGAGTAAAGTCCAAAAAATTCAGGATTCTACCTAAGTGGGTTGTATTCCACAGCTCACGGGCTATCTAAAAATCGAATTTCCAAATTTGACAGTTCCAAAAAATTTTGGACTTTTTCGAGATTTGCAACTTCCGGTTGTCGGAGAGAGTCGGGACTGGTCTCATTCGACTCAGAAGGGGTCCTATATGCAGGGTACCAAATTTCAGCCCGATCGGTCAACTTTGAGTTTGTGAAGAATTTGGATCTCGAAAAAAATTTTGAAAATCAAAATTTTGACACTTCCCGACGTCGTAGGAGGCTGCGCGACAGCTCATTCGAAGCGTATTTAGAGTCCCTATAACATATCCAAAATTCAGACGATTCTGTCGATGGAACACCCTAGTAACCTAGCAAAACCCTAGCGAAACCCTAGCAAAACCCTAGCGAAACCCTAGCAAAACCCTAGCAAAACCCTAGCAAAACCCTAGCAAAACCCTAGCAAAACCCTAGCGAAACCCTAGCAAAACCCTAGCGAAACCCTAGCGAAACCCTAGCGAAACCCTAGCGAAACCCTAGCAAAACCCTAGCGAAACCCTAGCGAAACCCTAGCAAAACCCTAGCAAAACCCTAGCAAAACCCTAGCAAAACCCTAGCAAAACCCTAGCGAAACCCTAGCAAAACCCTAGCAAAACCCTAGCGAAACCCTAGCGAAACCCTAGCGGAACCCTAGCAAAACCCTAGCAAAACCCTAGCAAAACCCTAGCAAAACCCTAGCGAAACCCTAGCAAAACCCTAGCGAAACCCTAGCAAAACCCTAGCAAAACCCTAGCGAAACCCTAGCAAAACCCTAGCAAAACCCTAGCAAAACCCTAGCAAAACCCTAGCAAAACCCTAGCAAAACCCTAGCGAAACCCTAGCAAAACCCTAGCAAAACCCTAGCAAAACCCTAGCAAAACCCTAGCAAAACCCTAGCAAAACCCTAGCAAAACCCTAGCAAAACCCTAGCAAAACCCTAGCAAAACCCTAGCAAAACCCTAGCAAAACCCTAGCAAAACCTAGCAAAACCCTAGCAAAACCCTAGCAAAACCCTAGCAAAACCCTAGCAAAACCCTAGCAAAACCCTAGCAACTTCCGGTTGTCGGAGAGAGTCGGGACTGGTCTCATTCGACTCAGAAGGGGTCCTATATACTAAATCCATTGTCACTTGCCACCGAAAATTAAAAAAAATTGACAGCTGTCAACTAAAATACTTTGATCGCCAAAATACAAGAGTAAAGTCCAAAAAATTCACGATTCTACCTAAGTGGGTTGTATTCCACAGCTCACGGGCTATCTAAAAATCGAATTTCCAAATTTGACAGTTCCAAAAAATTTTGGACTTTTTCGAGATATGCAACTTCCGGTTGTCGAAGAGAGTCGGGACTGGTCTCATTCGACTCAGAAGGGGTCCTATATGCTAAATCCATAGTCACTTGCCACCGAAAATTCAAAAAAATTGACAGCTGTCAACTAAAATACTTTGATCGCCAAAATACAAGAGTAAAGTCCAAAAAATTCAGGATTCTACCTAAGTGGGTTGTATTCCACAGCTAACGGGCTATCTAAAAATCGAATTTCCAAATTTGACAGTTCCAAAAAATTTTGGACTTTTTCGAGATATGCAACTTCCGGTTGTCGGAGAGAGTCGGGACTGGTCTCATTCGACTCAGAAGGGGTCCTATATGCTAAATCCATAGTCGCTTGCCACCGAAAATTCAAAAAAATTGACAGCTGTCAACTAAAATACTTTGATCGCCAAAATACAAGAGTAAAGTCCAAAAAATTCAGGATTCTACCTAAGTGGGTTGTATTCCACAGCTCACGGGCTATCTAAAAATCGAATTTCCAAATTTGACAGTTCCAAAAAATTTTGGACTTTTTCGAGATTTGCAACTTCCGGTTGTCGGAGAGAGTCGGGACTGGTCTCATTCGACTCAGAAGGGGTCCTATATGCTAAATCCATAGTCGCTTGCCACCGAAAATTCAAAAAAATTGACAGCTGTCAACTAAAATACTTTGATTGCCAAAATACAAGAGTAAAGTCCAAAAAATTCAGGATTCTACCTAAGTGGGTTGTATTCCACAGCTCACGGGCTATCTAAAAATCGAATTTCCAAATTTGACAGTTCCAAAAAATTTTGGACTTTTTCGAGATATGCAACTTCCGGTTGTCGGAGAGAGTCGGGACTGGTCTCATTCGACTCAGAAGGGGTCCTATATGCTAAATCCATAGTCGCTTGCCACCGAAAATTCAAAAAAATTGACAGCTGTCAACTAAAATACTTTGATCGCCAAAATACAAGAGTAAAGTCCAAAAAATTCAGGATTCTACCTAAGTGGGTTGTATTCCACAGCTCACGGGCTATCTAAAAATCGAATTTCCAAATTTGACAGTTCCAAAAAATTTTGGACTTTTTCGAGATTTGCAACTTCCGGTTGTCGGAGAGAGTCGGGACTGGTCTCATTCGACTCAGAAGGGGTCCTATATGCAGGGTACCAAATTTCAGCCCGATCGGTCAACTTTGAGTTTGTGAAGAATTTGGATCTCGAAAAAAATTTTGAAAATCAAAATTTTGACACTTCCCGACGTCGTAGGAGGCTGCGCGACAGCTCATTCGAAGCGTATTTAGAGTCCCTATAACATATCCAAAATTCAGACGATTCTGTCGATGGAACACCCTAGTAACCTACCACGGACCGTATTCAACTTGAAAAGGGCTATCCAAAAGACATATTTTAAAAAATGGCAAATCCAAAAAATTTTTGACCTCGTCAAAATTTTCCACTTTCGGTTGTCCAATCGTGGCGGGAATAGTCTCGTTCGACTCTGAAGGGGTCCTATATGCGGAATAGCAACTTTCACCTCCTTCAGTCAATGTTGAAATTCCAAAATTTGGCAGGTGTCACGAAAAAAATACTTAATACGGTCAATTTCGAGTTTGTCGAAAATTTGGATCTCGAAAAAGATTTTCAAAATCAAATTTTGACACTTCCCGACGTGGTACAAGGCTGCGCGATAGCTCATTCGCAGCGTTTTTAGAGCCCCTATAACATATTCAAAATTCAGAAAAATCTATCAAATGCACATGTCAGTAACCCCCTTCTTCATCGCTAATTTGAAAAATTATTCATAACGTTAATGCATAATTTAATGTTTTTCTGATCGAACATCAATTCAAATTGACAATTATTGTATCAAATTCATAGTGAGGCATTGCGTTTTTTTCAGATTATTTTGTTATAATCGAATATGAATGTCACCTTGGCCAAAAATCTTCATACTTGCGATAAATGGAGTAGAATCAGGAAAAAGGGTGAAGTTTAAGTGATTTTTCAAAATGCACCAAAAAATCTGATAAAACTTACAATTAGAAAGAAATCCCATTTTACTTTACATAAATTCATATGTATGATTATAGGGTTTTCTCTTACGGTGTGTGAGATACAGAATTTTGAATGTGATACTTACTTTATGACCACCCCGTACGTCGAATTGACCTTCCTGAGGACCCAAAAGTGTTTACCCATTGCTGGGCGATCATCCACAAATTTTCCTTGTGGAATTATTAAGTTCAGCAGTGTTTTTTTATTTCTCGTGAATAAAAGCGTCGAACGAGGCCTTGCCGAAAGTCAGACAGATGGCAGAAGAATCAAAATTGATCTTACATGGAAATGTCTCCAACCCGACCTCATCGATTTCAATAATTTTTGGATATGTTGTAGTACTCGAAAAACTAAGAGACACGTATTTTTTTTTTATGTGCAGTAACTCGCTTTAAAGGGGTGAAAACCACCCCTAATGTTTTATCCGAAAATCGTTTTTTTATCATATCTCGGCTTCTAATTATATTTTTTAATAAAATAAAGTGGAAAATATTTGTCGTAAGAAGTCGAAGATTTTAGGTGTATTTGTGACCCAAGGGGTTGCAACCCTTATTTTATATTTGAAGATAACTAGATTTTTTATGCTTTTTTTCTTTATAAAAACCAGGATATGAACTGAAAAAAATAAAGAAAAGTATTTCCGTTTACTCTATCGAATATTTCAGTTGTCGCGTTTCAGGATTTTTTACGCAACCGCCCCCAAATATCGTAAACTACCCCTTAAAGTAATACATCGCATGTAATGATGAACAAAATTTTTTTTCTTGAGATTTATTACATGTGGAAACAGAATGTAATTTATATAAAAAACAATCATTTTATACATTTTTTTGTAATATAGTAGTATAAAAGGGGTGATAAAAGTCACCCCCAGAAGTGAATTATTCAATATAACTCGATTTTTATCAATATTTTTTAATGGAACTGATTAAAAATTATTTTTGAGGGGAAGATTTATCCTTTCTTACGAAGGGATTTTTTACGCAACCGCCCTCAAATACCGTAAACTACCCTTTAAAGTAATACAGCGCATGTAAATGATGAAGAAATTTTTTTTCTCTAAAATTATTTATATTTAATATGTTAGTAAAATATAATATTGTTTTATATTATATTAGAGTTACTTTTTTATAATTATTATTATAGCTACTCATTATCATCATTATTATTATTGTTATTGTGTTGTTGTTGTTGTTATTATTATTATTATTATTATTATTATTATTATTATTACTTTTTCTCGACAAAACTATAAATATTAAAATTTTCTTTCAATATTACAATTCACAAAATAATAATAATAATGATAATAATGAGCGACTCTAATAATAGTCACAAAAAGGTAACTTTAATTTAATATTAAAACAATATTATATTTTACTAACTTATTAAATTTAAGTAATTTTAAGGAAAACATTTTGTTTCATCGTTTACATGCGTTGTATTACTTTAAGGGGTAGTTTACGGTATTTGGGGGCGGCTGCGTAAAAAATCCCTTCGTAAGAAAGGATAAATCTTCCCTTCCAAAATAATTTTGAATCAGTTCCATTAAAAAATATTAATAAATATCGAGTTATATTGAATAATTCACTTTTGGGGGTGATTTTTATCACCCCTTTTATATTACTATATTACAAAAAATGTATAAAATGATTTTTATAAAGAAAAAAAGCATAAAAAATCTAGTTTTCTTCAAATACAAAATAAGGGTTGCAACCCCTTGGGTCATAAATACACCTAAAATCTTCGACTTCTTACGACAAATATTTTCCAATTTGTTTTATTAAAAAATATCAATTAGAAGCCAAGATATGATAAAAAAACGATTTTCGGATAAAACTTTAGGGGTGGTTTTCACCCCTTTAAAGCGAGTTACCGCACATAACAAAAAATACGTGTCTCCTAGTTTTTCGAGTACTACACATATCCAAAAATTATTGAAATCGGTGAGGTCGGGTTGGAGATCTTTCCTTGTTAGATTGACTTTGAAGGCACCTGCTAAATTGAAAATCAACAATTCTATTTTATTCAAAAGAGCAAGTGCGATGTGGCTATTATCCGTCGCCGCACAGTACAGCTATTTATGGCTCATTGTGTAGCGAAGTACGAGCGGCGACCGACCCCTTGTTTCGGCTTGTTACCTCCCAGTCCGACCGCAGATGGGACTGAATGGTTGCCTTCTTGCAGGTTTTTGCGGTACAATACTCGTACTTCTTTTTTCACTCCTTCGGATAACGTCAATCCCCACTCGAAGAAAGGTCAGAGGAACCTTCGTCTTTCCTCGTTTGAATTGGGAAAGGATTATCAAGAATAAATTTGCTGAAGGCAGAGCAGATTTGTCATTGGTTCTTTATTATAAATAACTCGCGGTTATTTGTAAAATATTTAGCATGATGGCATCCCTCAAACGCGTTTCCCTATCTAGTCCGCCGGACCAAATATCCAAAGCTTCTGCGCAAATCAGGGTTTTACAATAACGAGTCCAACAGTCAAAATCCACATTATTCTACGGTTTTGTCTTGCCTATATATAAAGTCGAAAAAATGTATGCGGCAGTTCGCGTTCGATCGGCGGTCGTATCACTGATTCCCGCAAGAACTGGCTTTTTCGAATCGGGGGCTCACATTTTTTCCTTATCCTTATTCTTTAACGATGACACCTAAGCCGTTAAAATATATTTTACTTTAAAATTATTTCCCGAGTATTCGGACACACCCGATCCATGTGACCAATAAGTCTGTGAAGTGTGAATTGGCGGTTAAATTTACCAATGAGGTAAAGAAACGTCTTCGTTTGAATTATTTTTCTTTTTCATACTGAAAATAAACCGTTTGCCAAATACAACACAAATAGGTATGTAGATATTTTTGAAAGACGCCATGCAAAATAGTTAGAAATGACTATCGTTTACATTACTGATTAACGTATTTGTTTCAAAAGTTGGTTCAATATTTTTTTAACCATTATTCTACGTGCATGTATAACCAACGCCATGCAACCAATCAAACAATATATGTATCTATCGACCTCGTTTCAGTTCTTTCTTATGATCAGTTGTGCTATGTCATCTCTGATAAAATTTTAACATTTTATTGATATGGTTCTGATAAAGTTGCAAATTCTATTAATATTATAAATCGAAAATTGATATGTTTCATTATGGAGTGATTCCCGAATAGGATGGTAATTTGTAGATAATTTTTCGGACTTTTCATTGGTAAACCGTAAAGTCTTTTGCATCGGAGTTGTGTTACATATTGCACCAATAACACAGTAACGTACAGTAAAATATAACGGAATAGAAATCTTATAAATTTCACAATTTTTTCACAAATTTGTCACTTTTAAAGTATGGTAGATATTGTTTAAATAATTGTCTCGATTCGATTAAACCCCACTGGAAGGCAATACATGTGGTGAATATGGTGTGTATTGTTTGGGCGCTATTTGTTCAATAGCGCAATTCAATACTTGAGTTTATAATTTGATTATTTTTACGAATTTGGGTAAATCCTATAGCTCTTTTTTTGTCATGCGATATACTTTCGAAATATGGGATTCTCTTCCGACTGAGGTGCGCTCTGCCACTTCGATTGAAGTTTTTCGCGCCAAATTCCATTCCTATGTAATACTTATTCTTAACCCCTAACGCAGTAAAGTTTTATTCTTACTTACCGTTCAAAATGTTTATTCCCTCACAGCACGTTAATTCTGACTTGTCTTTGTTATTCATTTTTTTTTTTCCGTTATTGATTATGCATTCGCAATATAATCAATTACTTTCTACATTAAAATTCTTTTCGATACCATCTGTATTATTATTTGTATGTATTTTCATCACGTATATCATGTTAACCATGTACTTATCAATGTGTAATCCTTTCTTGCCCCATGGCAACAAGGGCATATGCTTTAATAAATAGAAATATACGAATGAATAATATTCGATTTTCCTGACCCTCTAAACGGAAAGCCCTTCTTAACGGGGTGGTATAGTATGTAATATATTTCGTAATTATTTGATGTAAATAGTTTCCAATGAAATATTCTTCTGGTATTTATCAGTAAAGCTATTTAAGGACTTTTCTTATTTCAATAAGAAATTACTAATCAATGGTCGTATCGATCCATCAAGTCGGAGCCAATTATATGTATGCGAGAGAATTCTCGAAATATCTAGAATTTTATAAAATTTTCTGTTTTTATTAAATATATACACCAAATCTACCTATCTATTGAATGCGTCCTTTGATCGGTGCCATTATTATCCTCTTAGTGAAAAGTGATTGCGCAAATTAGCATGAGATTTTTTTTGTTCCAGTCATCTGTATGTTATCAAATCGTGGAAGAAATAGAAACGATATTGGCTGTAACAATGAAGCTGGTGTTTCTATTATTTCTTGTAACGCTATTTCTACTAAAAGGGGCAGACTCTTTTATCAATTTAAAAGAGTTATTTTTCCCCAGCAATCCTCAATTAACGCGCGCTAGAAATTCATTACAAGGAAGATCGTTCAATGGCTATGCTGTTTTGGATTTCGTAAGTACCGTACGCAAGGTTGTTCTAATCTCATGGAATGGAAAGATCGGAGGGGTAATCATGATTTCGTAACGGACGGATAAATATACATGTGTATGTTTATAGAAAATCAAGTATTATATTTTGGGAGAGAAAGTTTTCAAGAAAAGTCGTAGAATTGAGTGGGACATTTGACGGTAACTCTGGTTTGACATTTCGTCGCGGTCAGACGACTGTACGAAAGTCAACTAATTTCCGTTTAATGAAGAACTTCTGTTTACCATCAGGGAATAGTGTTCCATGTGAAAAAAAATATTCCAATTCCTGAAACTCCGATAATTCTTATCTCGAGCATACGTTGATTCGCAGATAGGTTTGGTGAAGAGACACGGCTATCCAGCGGAAGAGCATAATATTACCACGGAAGACGGTTATATTTTGAAACTTCACAGAATACCGGATAGTCCCTCGTCGTCAGAGGGTGCTAACAAACCTTGTGTTTACATTCAACATGGACTTCTGGCGTCTTCCGACTCGATGGTGTTATTCGGACCAGGAAAAGATTTGGGTAGGTAAAACATTTTACGTACGACATTTGTCAAAAACCATGTACATACATACATACATACGTAAATGAATGCATAAAAACAGGGCAAGAAACATGTACGTGATGCGGCAGATAAGTACGTAGTAGTACATGGCACAAGCAATAAAAGACGAGGAAATGCGGTCTGTTATTGTTCGACGACGACGACGTATGTATGTATGTATGTATGTATGCATGCATGCATGTTACTTGAGCGATGTTTCCAAAACACTCGGTGGCGCATTAGGGCATGTGCATGTGTATGTGCGAGAGATGTATCACAACTTATTATACTTAAATTCTTTTGTAAAAACTGCTCGAATCGTACGACCAATTATTAAAGGAACGCTCGACTTCTAAACCTCTTCTCATCATCGAACCTTTTGACATAAACGACGCCGATTTCCAGTCTGATATTTTTCGCGCAAGAAATAGCTAAAAGCGTAAAAGCAAGGCTCCACTGCACGCGAGCTTAAGGCAAATATTCACTGTCACGACAGCCAATGACAGACTTGTCAAAAGGCTTAAGAGTCTAGGGTATATTAGGGTGTTTAAAAAAAAAACGACTTATTTTTATTTTTTTGAAGAACTTTGAAAAACTGTTAGAGTATTGCTAGAAAAAGACCCTCTGAAAACCGGAGCTCTTAATATTAATATTTAGAGGTGGCGATTCGTAATTTTGTGTTTCCCATTTAAATAACATAGAAAAATTTGTGATAAAAATTTGGAATGTTCTACCTCAATGAAGAATCACTTCACAAGTATGTCAAAGGGTTATCTTATAGGAAATTTTGTGCTCTACAAAAAAGGTCTGAATGACGATTCGCGTAAGTCTAGCCATCTCAAAGATATCGAGCCTCAAACTTTGGCATGTTTGAAATTATGAGATTATTTTCTCTTAAAACTAAAAAAAAATCAATTCGTATCACTTAAATAGCTAAAATTATCAACTTAAAAGTAAATATCTACAAAGATTTAGCAGAATTTTGATCGAGAGTTCTTAATTATTTGATAAATCATAATTTCAATTAATTTTTAGAGAAAAATACTTACTTATCTAAAGAATATGGTAAAAATTCATCTGAAATTCACTTATATCATGTATTAATAATCAATTCATATTGAATTTATTTGCGTGTTAATAGATTGATGAGGAGTAGCAACTAATAATTTTACATAAACGTAAAATTATTAGATATGTTGACAATATTTTTAGAAAACTTTTTAACAGTCCAGTCTCCAATAAATTTTTTTTTGCTACAGTTTGGATAATCCTCTCGATGTTTCTTCACAGTTTGTAGCAGCCTTGGAGCTGCTCCTCATTTTTAGTTAAGTGTTGATGATACTTGGAAACTAACGCAACATTCCTTTCAGCAACATCGTTTACTGCTTTTAATGAATTACAAAATTGAAGATTTTTTTGAAAGCTTCAAAATCTTCTTTTTCTAAAAATATTATCAACGTATCTAATAATTTTACGTTTATTACTGTTCAATCCATTAACACGTAAATAAATTTAATATGAATTGATTATTAATACATGATATAAGTGGATTTAAGATGAACTTTTACCATATTCTTTAGATAAGTAAGAATTTTTCTCTAAAAATTGATTGAAATTGTGGTTTATCAAATAATTCACAACTTTCGATCAATATTCTACTAAATTTTTGTAGATATTTACTTTAAAGTTGATAATTTTAGTGATATTTAAGTGATACGAATTGATTTTTTTGAGTTTTAAGAGAGAATAATCTCATAATTTCAAACATGCCAAAGTTTGAGGCTCGATATCTTTGAGACGGCTAGACTTACGCGAATCGTCATTCAGACCTTTTTTGTAGAGCATTAAATTTCCTATAAGATAACCCTTTGACATACTTGTGAAGTGATTCGTCATTGAGGTAGAACATTCCAAATTTTTATCACAAATTTTTCTATATTATTTAAATGGGAAGCACAAAATTACGAATCGCCACTTCTAAATATTAATATTAAGAGCTCCGGTTTTCAGAGGGTCTTTTTCTAGCAATACTCTAGCAGTTTTTCAAAGTTCTTCAAAAAAATTTTAAAAGTCGTGTTTTTTGAAACACCCTAGTGTACATGTAAAAAATGGTAATTTTATCCGTCGACTCGTTGTATTGACCTATTTACAAATAATGTACCTAATGAAGAAATATTCGCAAATCTAGTATCAATGAAAAAAGTAAAAGAAAATGCCTAACTCATCGTCCTTTTCGAAATTCTACCTATTATCATAATCGGTTTATCGTTATCTTTTCGGGTGTAAATCTGCATATGAGTTTATTTATCATATGTGTAAATTGCTTGTAGTGCATAATACCAAAATTATTTCCGCTTAACATCAAGTAGGGTATACGAAGAAAGAAGAATTACTTTGTCATCATTCATCGCTCCTTTAAAATATTTACACTTGTAGTACATTTCGACAAACGTGTTTCGTGTTGTAAAAAGTCAACTCATTCCACATATTTACTATATCTATTATCAAAACAGCACTTTCAATAACTAATCGAAAATCCATGCGACGGAAGAAGTGGTAATCAAGCGACCGTGGCCCTCGAGTTTGGTCAACCTTGGTATAATATTTGCCTTTGAGAAATGTAGTACATCGAGGCTCCAACCCTAGACTTGTTAGGGTTTTGCTTGGTCCCTAAGGTATTGCTGTGATTGAAAGATGCGAATATCTAATTCATGTCAAATATGACGCATGGCATTCGATATGAAATGCCAGTTGCCCGGTGTTTTTTTCTATTTGTTGATTGTCATACACTCACGAACGAAAAAATCCAATTGACGAGGAGGACATATTATGAAATTAGTCGTCGGTACTAGCTCGCACGGTGAATATATTTTCATCGAATAAGCTTTCCAGTCATCCAGATGTACTATATATATTGTATATTTGTTTTGTGGTATTATCGTTTCATTAAAAACTTGAAAGGGATTCACGACGATATATGTATGCACATATACGTGTCAAGATGAACGAGTCATGGTATTTTAAGAAATTTTACGAGTCGTTTGCCTTCGTGGTTCATGTATATCATTGGAAATCTTCAGACGGGTGCTACTATATATGCATTCACGACGTATCACCTAAATGAGTCCCTTCAATTACGATTGGCAAATTGTTGCATAAGAAAGTGTCTCCGATGAAAGACGCACAACGAGAAGTATGTATCACGCATGCAACGATAACTGCTCCATTTCTGTTGTTTTTCGTAAAAATATCAATTTGTCTTCAACGAGTATTGCAGGTTTTCGTTGAAAACGATGTCGCAGTCAGTTTGTGAGATGCATTCGGTGATGATTCACGGATCCAGAGCGGTATCGAAATTTCTCTAACCTTGAATTTCCAAATGCGAATTGGAACTGGGCCGTACGACTAACGACGCGGAGACGTCGTTATATGACTTTCGCTTGAAAAGCAAAAATACGAGAATGGTATGTCGGCAGTTACTTCGCTTCGTTTCATTTGACCTTCGCTTTTCAGTGATTTGCATTAATTTTGAGGGTCAAGGTCGTTCGACCATCACTATAGTTTATTCATGAGTTACCGACTCGCAATTTTTTTCCTTTTATTCCAATAGAAATAAAGCCTTTGATGAGACGGTCCATCTCTCCTAAGGATTCGCTTTCCTTCACATTGTCAAGTGTATATGTACGAGTAACCGAACAACCGAAGGGGCTATTCCAAATTAAAAATTGTAGAAGAAACATTATTTTTAATGAAAAGTTTTAATAAAATTTTTTCGATATACCTTAAACTATGTACAATGGATACCATTAAACAGATTGTTACATCGTCTAATTGTATTCCCGAAAAAAAAAAAATTGTTAAGATTAGGCTATTTTTTCGGCCGCTAGCCATGGCGTTACCCCTTAACAAAAATTGTCCCGATACGTCCTGTCCCCATGTCGCATCTTGCGCAGACGACAATTTTTTTCTTCAGGTTCGCCATAATGTCGTGTAGCATACGTATATTTAACTTGTTTACTTTTTTCAGCATTCTTATTAGCGGATGCCGGGTATGACGTATGGATTGGAAACGCTAGAGGAAATTCTTACGGAAGGGCACATGTTAAATTGACACCGAAGGATGCTCAATTTTGGCAATTTAGGTATTTAACTGTATTCTTTAACTTATTACGCGTGATACCATGCTTGACAAATGAACTGCATAATTAGAACTGCGCCCTAATTCTTTCCAATGTTTACCTTCTTCTGATAATAATGAAGTATAAATAGGTTTCGTATCTAAACCTATTATCCATACGGAGTGGCTCGTTTTACCTCGTAGGATTGTCATTGTACGAATAAAAAAGCAGATGTCGAAGAAAATTTGTGACGTTTTAAGGATTGAAAAAAATCATGACATTCAATTTAACCTTCGAATGTACTGTAAATATTATATCAATGTTTTGCCTAATAATAGCATATCTCGTATTCCAATCCATCATATATTCGTATAGATGATAGCGATTTCTTTTTTGTGGAAATGGTAGGAAGATCCTTGAAACTAACAAGCCACCCTGTATAAAAATACATTCATACATGTGTGTGTATGTATGTATGTATGTATGTGTGTTAAATGCTTCTTTGCCACTATTTACGTCAAAGTTATCATTAAAATTATGCTTGGTAACACCTGGAATGAAAGAAAAAATACAAAATTTTTTCAATTTCCAAGCTAATAATTTTGTACGCAATTTACATAGCTAATTGGTAGCGTCGGTGTCAATTGTCATTCGTGCAGTAATTTTTTTTTACCAATAATAACAATATTTCTTTGATACGGCGTGCCAACAGTTTTCACGAAGTAGCGATTCGAGATGTATCGGCCTCCATCGATTACATCTTGGATAAAACCAGCGAAAGTGCGCTGTTTTATATAGGACATTCGATGGGCACGACGTTGTCTTACATACTCTTGTCCGAAAGACCGGAATACAACAGAAAAATGCGATTAATAATATCCCTCTCTCCAGTGGCATATTGGTCGCACAACAGAAGATCACCGTTTATTAATTTTCTCATGAAAAATGCTCAGCGAATGAAAGTATGTAAATGCAAATATACATTATTCATAAACGGAACGAAATACATATTATTTGGTATAGTTTCCTTTGGAATCATGACCGTTGCTCGTGTTGTTTTGCAGAAATACGTGATCGAAAACAAAATTACAAACATTAGTCCACAATCAGACGACAATGGTCGAATCGCAGAGGCATTTTGTAGCGATGGTAGCGTTTTCCAAAACTTCTGCGTCGCTACGATCTTGTTAATATCTGGACCCGACAGGACGCAACTCAATGCTGTAAGCGAGGGGAGGGACACGCGTCGAAAATTGTATCGAAAAGCAATTTGATTTTTCACTTTCTGCCATTTAATCATGAATTACATATCGGTATAATCCGGGAGGCAGCGTTGCAAATGACATAATCATTTTAAGTCGCTTGATTCACATTAAAACTTATTGTTCATAAGTAGTCGTTCAATGATTAGAACGTCAGCAGGTCTAATCACGATGGACCGGGTAATTAGAAAATTTCGATTTTGTAGAAGAAAAAAATTCAAAAATGTTTTCTGGGTCGTTTGAAAATTCATACACCGTGTTTTTAGATGAAAATAATAATAAAAACAATAGTCAGCAGGAAAGATTATAGTGGATTATACGTCAGCAGGATAAATAGATTTGAATAAAAAAAAATACCTAACTCCGATTCAATTCAGGTCGAATGAAACTCATAGAGATGATTATTTATGTTAAAATAATAAGAACCAAAAAAGTCAGCAGAAAATCCGACGGGGGGAAGGCCGTCAGCAGGGGGATTATAAGTGCAGTAGACCAACCAAATGTATTATTCTGCTGACTATTTTGCCCCCGTCAAATAATCTGCTGACCCTTTTTTTGTAAAATACATTATTTAAGTGATCTTCATAATTAATTTCAAGCAGCCTGATATCGATTTTCTTATAAAAATCGCGATTTTCACCTTTTTCATATACTACATATACTACATATACTCTATGTGTTATTACATTAAGGAGGTTCGGGCATTGTTTTAAAATGCTTTTCACTCTCTGAAAAAAATATATATAATTCGTAAAACCATCAGAAACTTGCATGAATTTTTTCAATATTTATTACTAGGCATTTTTTTGAGAAAAAATTATTGAAATGTGCGAGATTTAACATAGCCTCTTATGGGAAAGGGTGATTCTTCAGGTTTTGATTATATAATGCAGTAATTTAAAATGCTTTTCGAAGTCAAGAAAAAATTATTACTGATAGTTTGAATCTTAAGGAAAATTTTTATACCATCATAAGTATACCTTTCCAGGCATTTTTAAAAGATATTATTGATAGAAATTACGAAATCGTGAAAACGGCGCTTCTGCTACAAGCTTAGAATTGAGGCAACGTTGTTCGCAGCGCAGCGAGCGGGAAATGTGAATATTACAGAAGGCCGCAACAAAATTTGATAGTTAACTGATTCAAACAAAAACTATATAAATGAAACAGTTTAAGCCAAAACAACTAGAAAGCAATAACATTGACAGTTTAATTAAACATTTTTTAGGTATACATTAACTAGTTTGATTCTTTTAAATATTTTAATATGGCATTCAACACTTTTTTTGAGTTGATGATTTGAGGCTTGCCCTCAGTTTCTCTTCTTAATAATAATGCTGTTCGTTCTGCACCTTCAGTTTTATATTTAAGTAAAATCATTTCATAAGTAATACCAAAGCTAGACAATCTCTTTATCATTTGTACACTGATGACTTTTTTATTGGCTTATATGAGAAGCACGCGAATATTAAATACTTTAGGGTTAAGTATGTTTACGTTTCGCAGACGACAGTAGAAGAGGACGCAAGCGTCGCAATGGTACCAAACTTAAAAACTTAATGAACAATGCTTGCAACGTTGCCACTTCTCTTTCGATATATTTCCCTTCGATTTCAATAAATATTAAAGAAAATTATAAGGGTATATCAACGCTAATCTTTATTAAATAAATAAATAAGATAGTTAACGTCATTTTTTATTATCAAACATAGTAATTTCCTATTTTTCACATTAGTCAAATTTCAATATGTTGAGTTGGCTAATGTGATCTTCTCCCGTGTAAAAGCATAGGACCCCCCCTCACCTCACACACCCCTCGGGCTTTCAGGGATACATTTAACTAGGAGAATTGGAGAGGCTCATTTGTTATGAGCTATAATTTGTCGTTGTGCTTATGATTATTAAAGTTTTTTTGTAATAACTTATGTTGATATTGATTGAACATTTAATAAATGTAATTTAAACATATTTTACTTTCTATCCGAATAATTAAATTACATTTTTCATATCCTTGTAATATAAAGTCACCTGTATAGATAAATAAATTGGAGGAAAATATAATTAAATTAATTATAATTCGCTTGAAATTCATTATGAATATTTGAAGGGGGTAAAATAATCAGCAGAATAATACATTTGGTTGGTCTATGTTTCAATTAAGTGCCGGCTCTGCACTTACATACATAGCCAAAACCCTGCTGACGGCCTTCTCCCCGACGGATTTTCCGCTGACTTTTTTTGTTCTTATTTTATTAACATAAATAATCATCTGGATAAGTTTCATTCGACCTGCACTGAATCGAAGGTATTTTTTTGATTCAAGTCTGTTTAGTCTGCTGACGTATAATCCACCACGATCTTTCCTACTGACTATTGTTTTTATTATTATTTTCATCTAACGAGAGAACGGTGTATGAATTTTCAAACTATCAAAAAATATTTTTGGATTTTTCTTTCTACATAATAGAATTTTTTCTAATTACTCGATCCACCCCTGGTGCGCCTGCTGACTCTTGATTCGAGTGTTATACATATTTAAACAATCGATTTTGCTTAGAATTGATCGACCTAAAGTCACCTTCAAAAATGCAACGCTGCCTCCTGGACTAGTAATTTCAATAACTAATAACGTTACGGGGTTTCTGAAAATCTTTTGATCTACAGAACAAGCGTTACATGACATTACCATTTATGCATACGTATTTTACATATCTGTAGCAGAGGTTTTCATAAATCCTGTTTTTCGCTTCCCTTACAGAGTGCACTGCCGTACATATTATCTTACTATCCAGCTGGAGCTTCGACGAAGACATTGCTACATTTCATGCAGAATATGGCAAATGGTGTATACTATTGTATTTTTTCTTTCAATCAAAACTTCATTTTAAGGGCAGAAATGTATGGTATTATACTTACTTGCGGCTATTTCCCTTACGCGTATTTTTCGCTTTTAGGTGAATTCAGTCGCTATGATTACGGTTATATTGAAAATTACGATCGTTACGGTTACGCAAAACCATCTCCGTACGACATTAAAAAGGTTACGGCTCCGGTCGCTCTCTTTTATGGACGGAGCGATGCGATAGTGGAGGAAGAGGTCAGTTGATATTTTCGTCGAATTAAGAGATATTGAAAAATAATAAATATGAAAATTGAATAAGCTACTTTTTAAGGATGTAATGCTGCTGAAAGAAAAGCTTCCAAACGTGGTGCTTTGCGAAGAAGTGCCTTACCGATATTTTAGTCATTTGGATTTCCTTTGGGCTTTGAATGCGAAAGTCCTTCTGTACGACCGTGTGCTAGACTTGGTACAGCGATATCGATGAAGGTATTCCATGATGTTGCCAAACTGTGGTCGAAGTGGCGAACTCATTTTCTTACGATCATGCCGTGCAACACAGTAGTTATACCAGTTATATTACGCTTACACACACTGAAAAAAAAATGATCTGAATTTCAACTACATTAGCGTAATTGAGAAAAATGAAATTCATTAAATAGCGACAACGATGGTTCAAGTATTTGACAGATTTGTTTAAGGGATTTCTCATTGTTTCGGTAACAAAAAATAAGATAACTATCATTATGTTCTTAAATCGATGACATTTTTTTCCGTGTACTTTCGCCAAGAATGTAATTGTAAATAAAAGAAATTCGCGTAAAAAAAACGCGATATTATTCTTGAGAACATTATTTCGTAGATATGATATTATTGTGAATCACTTTAGCTTCTTATACTTTTTCGATCGGTAGAAGTTGGAATTTTCTCAACATAATTCAACCGAATCATGTACTTTTATAATCTTTCGAGCATTTGTAAATAAAAATGTGCTTTTCGTTACAAGTACATTTTATTTTCCTCTCCTTGCTCCAGACTACCTCCTTGAAAGGATCAGATAAAATAAATATTCGTCAAGCCTGTTGCGAATTAGGTTTTTCGACGTCGGGAGAAAAGTATTATATGTACATACAGGGTGGCCATAAAGTAAGTATCACTTTCAAAATTCGATATCTCAGACACCGTAAGAGAAAACCCTATAACCATATATATCATTTTATTCAGTGTAAAATGGGATTTCTTCCTTAATTTTTTCAGATTTTTTGCGGCATTAAGAAAAATCACTTGAATATCACCTTTTTCCTGATTCTACTCGATTTATCGCAAGTATGAACATTTTTGGTCAAGATGACATTTAAATTAGATTATAATAACATGATCTGAAGAAAACGCAACGCCTTATGATGAGCTTGATACAATAATTGTCAATTTCAATCGATTTTTGATCAGAAAACATTAAATTATGCGCTAACGTTATGAATAAATTTAAAGGTTAGCGATGAAGAAGGGCTTTGCTTGGTTCGATTCATCAACTCAAATCTGACTAATTTGGAAATGATAGTGTAGATTTTTTGAGTGCAAAACTTAACACGTTCACGCCGGGGCGGATATTTACGTTTTTCCGCGTGGGGCGGGACCGCCCCACGGACCAGTCATATTTGACCCACCGGTGGGTCACGCCGGCGTGAACGTGTTAAGCTCTATCACGACGACATGGTGAAAGCCCGTCGATGGAGGTTTTTTGGTTTTCTTTCGTTATTGTTTTTTCTTTCTGTTTTTTTTTAATTTTTGCTTCTCATTTTTTATTACTCTTTTCTGCTGAATTTTGCTTTTAATTTCGTCCTAATTGTGCAATATTTGTTGAGTGCGCCTCCCTTCATTTTCCGCATTAGTTAGATTTGAGTTGATGAATCGAACCAAGCGAAGCCCTTCTTCATCGTTAACCTAAACATTTATTCATAACGTTAGCGCATAATTTAATGTTTTTCTGATAAAAAATCAATTGAAATTGACAATTATTGTATCAAGTACATCGCGAGGCATTGCGTTTTCTTCAGATTATGTTATCATAATCTAATTTGAATGTCATCTTGGCAAAAACATTCATACTTGTGATAAATCGAGTAGAATCAGGAAAAAGGTCATATTTAAGTCATTTTTCAAAATCCACCAAAAAATCTGAAAAAAATTTAGGAAGAAATCCCATTTTACCCTGAATAAAATGATGTATATGATTATAGGGTTTTCTCTTACGGTGTCTGAGATATCGAATTTTGAAAGTGATACTTACTTTATGGCCACCCTGTAATCGATACAATGGAGATAGACATGGTGTTCGGGAGAATCTTCTTTCTTTTTAGAATAATTTAGAAGTCGATGAAAAAAGAAAATTCAACAAAATTCAAAGTACTTCCGCTATATCGATATTTCCATAACTTTGCTTCGTCATCACGGCGTGTTATTTCCGTGTGCTCAAAAAAATTCTCATTTGCGCCATAAGCGGAAGAGGTCAATGTCAAATTGTTTACTTTTTATGTACAATTATTTATTGTCTTGCGTATTATTAACAAACTTATCCGTAATTACAATACTTATGACTGAGCGTCGAAAAGATTAAACAATCAAATAAACAAACAAACAATATTTTTGACAATGATTCGATAAAATTATGATACACGTGCGATAAGTAAAAATGGGATGATGTAGATGCCAATTATGCTTTTGCTTATTTTACGTAGGAAAAATAATAAATAAGTCTATGAACTTATACTTTATTTCCCATAACGATGTATTTCTCGGGTCACTGGTCATTTGAATTATTGATCGTCGATTGGGACCGAATGAAAACATAATACAGTTTACAAGCGTTTAATCGTTAAAGCAATTTCATTTTAATATGTATAACGGGTTTTTAGTGTAGATTTTTATACGGCTAATCACTTCCGACGATTTTGATGTTCAGTGATTTCGGCCTCGAACCATGTGGCATGTGGCATGTGGCCCCGTTCAATGTTTACAAGGGGAATCCCTGACCTTTGCATCAACGACGCATCGATATACATTCTTGTCTGATGGTACGTAAAGAAGAGGGTAAAATTCGACTCGACTCGACTCGACTCGATTCGACTCGAAACGCACCATTCTTCCCTTTACCGATAATAATTAAGGCCATACAAGCCCTATAGAGATGTGCATGGGACGTACTTAAAATCGAACGCCACCTGTCAGGCGACCCCGAAACCATATCGCTCGGTCATTCGAGGTCAAGGTCACTTCGGACCTGTACCTGAAAATCGTACCTTCGATATAAAAAATTGATTTCGCAACGTTATTTTTATTTGAAAGCCCTATTTTCTCTCCTATCCACATAGCACGTGAAACGAGATTCGTTCAGCAATCGGTTGGTAAAAGTGGCAGTGTGCAACACGCTATTATATTTTCATTGCTGAAAATAGACGCGGTAACCGAGATTGGGGTATGGAAGCTGGTCCGAAGAAGAATTATGCAATTTCGCTACTTTGATTGTCTCTTGAATATTTATCATATCATCATTTGGCCGAGTAGTGCGAGCCGATGTTGGACGGTGGACCTCTGTGATGGTGATGGTGGTGGTGTTGTTTGTGTCCCGGACCAGAGTATCGACTTCCAGGGCGTGAATGTACTATCGCATAATGATCGCTGTTCGTCGATATCGATCTCGTGGAATTCATGGTCGAACCCCCTGAAGTATATCCTGGTTTACCGTTTAAAGAATACCTGCAATTGAAGAAACCCCGATAAGATACTACTGGAAAAAGAAACTACTGTTGTGGATTAGTGTGTAGCAATGTAGAGGGTAGGAAAGAAACGAAAAAGACGTCGTGCAACGGTTTGATTCTGCGACTGCGACTGCGACTGCGAATGCATAATGATGATAATGAATGAAATCAAACCTCGACCCGTACTGAGATCCGTGCCAACTGCGATATGGGTCGTAATCCTCGATGATGGACGGTTCCTTCTCGATAATTTCGGTACGTGCACAACTGCAAGACATTGCCGAGCACAAGAAGATGTTGATAATGAGCATAATCAGAAAGAGGATTCCAAGCGCCACTGCCAGCCACAATAACCATTGAGGGTGAACACTTCCATCTTCGTATAAAGCTTGTAAATCTGGGAAAAAATGACGAGTGGTGAAGTCTCGATTGACTCCTGAGCCGTTACAGGCTTTTGGAAATTGATTAAGGCGCGATCGATCAGTCATTAAATGTAGATGGCGTACAATATGTAAGAGGGTTTTGCTATCGTTTTTCAGTCTCCAGTATTTTTGGAAATATACGGGGTTCTTCCAATATCACGAAATATTCCTGGTTCTGTCTGTTTCCTACACAATATCGTGATAAATGTGAAAAACAAAATTACGTGGTGCTTGTCCAGGTTCCAAGACGAAGACAGTGGTGCTCGCAAGAAGTACTCCTTCGCCCGCAACGTTTTGTCCGCCGGATGGAATTGGCGCTTTCACGTCGTTCTCATCATCCGAATCGCATACGGGAATGCCACAGCTCCCTGAGGAAAAAAAATGTTTATCATTGATCGGTATTATTCGTTTTAATTGCATAAAATTATTTTCTGTCGGGAGTTTTCACCCAAAAAGAGAAGAAACGAAATAGAGAGGGAAGAAAAACGAAATTGTAACTATACACGTTCTTCGGCGTTATCGCGAATACACCTACTTGGAAAAAATCAAGATCAAATAAAGCCAAGGGAGAAAAAATTGAAAACTCATTTTTCGAAGCGTACATAGAATTGCGTAGAGATAAATAATTACGTATGTATAAAGCGAGAGATTCAACCTTCCAAGGTCCTCTGCATAAAGTCAACCTTCGGGCCTGCTCGTTGCCTGCTGCAACGACCATCCGTTCTCCTCTTTTTTCAGACAAAATATCGAGGTTTCTTCTTTTACAATTAGTTAAAGGTATTCTAACATTTTTAAAGGTTACCGAGCTTAGCCTTCGTAACTTGACACCGCTTTCCCATAAAAAGCTATTTATCGTAAGTGCCCGACCGAGCCATGAGGCGACGCTACGCCGCCCCGCGCTATGGAGATACCACTTGTACGTTTTTGCACACACTCGCACGCACAGAGGAAGAATTCATGCACCCGTGTTATCTCATACACGAGTATACATATAAAGAATACGTCTTATCGGGATTTACTGAAACTCCTGATACAGCAATGCCTTTTTATGTGCGCAAACTTTAAACTTTAGGTGTGATTTCTATGAGTGTCTTCTTTTTACCCGGCATCCCCCGGCTGCCGACAAGTATCATTTCTTTCAGGTGTCAAATACTTTTGTGCTCTCCGAGAATCGTTTGTCGGATTGCTAGGAAAATTTTTGCAGACGTTCGAAGGACGGTGTCTACAAATTCTTCGACATGGCAACGCACATGGTAACCTTGGACATCGTAAAAGCTGGCGCATTCGTAAAATTTGAAAATCCACTTACCCTTACAAACCGTGATATCGCACTGGAAATGCACCTCGGAACTTTCATGAAATTTAAACATCGAGATAAGCGCATCCGCAAAGCCGGTAGTCTGGTCGTAAATAAACTTCGTTATGACACGCGGTTTGTCGGGGCACCTGCAAGGAGGAAAAATAAATGCAAAGAGTGAGTTACAACCAACGAGGCTTCTGCGGGTATTTGTTACATCTACCCAACCCAGTGCAACGCAACGCAACGCAACGCAACGCAACTCAACGCAACGCAACGTCGACGCGACCAAATCCTTCTATGTTTTCGGGATGACATGTTATCACCTATACTTAAAAAAAAAATTGAAAATCAAACTTCAAAATGTTTCCATTTTAAGTTATCGATATTTTACTCTTATTGTTAGTCCGATTCATGCCTTTTCATTTTTATGTTTTAGATTATCAGAATAGCCGGATTCGTGTCCGTCACGTCCAGATGATGATCTCGGTTTTCGTTGACTCGCTACGGTACCTTTATCGCAACTGCAAACGCGGGTAGTAAGGTAAAAAAATGATTAACTAACGTGAAAAACATACATACCCCTTGTCGTCGATCAACTGAACGGTGGAATTCATCTTATTGAACGCAAAGCACGATTTTACCCTGATCCCGTACATTCCTGGAAACAGGAAAAAGACGTTACTTTTCAGTTGCTTTTCAAAAGTTAATCGAGTTACCGAAGCACTACGGATTTCTTAAACGTACACGGAGTAATCAGTGGCTCGGTAACCGTTGTACTCTCTTTCGAAGCGAAGCAGAAATATGATACCGTAAATCGGGCCTACGGTTAAACGATAAACGGAGCTTATAAATATGGTAAACGTACTCGTCGCATCGAAGCGAAGCAAATGTACCAAAAGAATCTCTTGTACAGCATTTTGTTTTGCCCAACTTCTCGTCGATATACATCGGATTATGAATCATATTTTTCGAGACAACGTTGAGAAAAGTCTTCGCTCGATCGGTTAAGGGTTAACCGATTAGCCAAACGAGCGGATCGTATATACGTATATAATTTTTGGTAGAAAAATAATAGGGAGAAAATACTAACCGTCCGGCCGTGAGATTTCCGCCCGTAGCGTATAGTTGTGGCCATAAACCGCCTCCTGTATCCTACGTCCATTGTCCAACAAACGTAAAGACACCAGTGATGTCTCGTTTCTGCAAAGAACGAAGTAACAAATGACGTTCCAAATACAATATTTCGAAATACTCTGTACGTAGAGTTTCGAAAAGTCAGAGTTTCAAGTTGCTTTACTTGGCATTTTTAAATCCAGCCTTGCCGCATGTTATAACGTAGAACTTGTCGTCCGCCAATTCCAAAGTTTTGTGTATCCTCACTGCTATGGGTATCGAGCGCTCTTCCGTTTTCTGAAAAGACACGACGATCGATTTCAACTTACTGAAATAGTCGTTTGGGAATTGAGATTTGTAACGGCACGTATAAGGAGATATTTGGACATTTCAAAACGTTAACTCGTTGTTGTTATTATTATAATATTTGCGTCCTAAAGAGAACTATGAATCTCTTCCCACATTTCATAACTATTTTCGTTTTAGTTTTTAGCTATACCCTTTCTCTGAACTCTGAATCGTTTGAAGGCAGAGAACGTAACTTTTTTTATTGTCAAAACCCTAACAAAATCCTCTTGGAATTTCTTTTTATTTCAAAGCAATCCCTAGATCGCAATGAACGAAGGATTGGAAAACTTACATTGTTAACCAGGACACCGCAATAATCCGGTGCACCTTTCTGCGCGAATAAATTAATTCCTAGCGTAGCGTGCGTCGTACCGTTCCCTGGGACCATGCATTCGGGTGTGCGGAAGTCCCTCGCATGAATGGCACCCACGAAACTTTGATTGAAATTCACGCGGATTGTCATGTAACCGGGTCTGCATGACGCCGTTACCGATGGTTGAAATTCAGTATCCAGCAGTTGACCAGTGACCTGAAACATAGAACGCGGATGAGCACTTGTTTTCTCCTGCCCGATCCCCACCGGCTTTGCGATGATGCGATACCTAACAAACACGATACATTTTTTTCTAACTTGCGTTTATTTACCTATCCAAATCAACTCTTTTTCGCAACCCAGCAAGGATTTCGTACCATCGATATTACTGCTTTTTATCAAAGGGTGAAATAAATAAATTGCTTGGATAAATGAATAAAGTGTACGATAAGTACGCGCGTGAGTAAACTGTAAACCGCATCGTCAGTGACATACCGCTGAAGACTTATTCTGTCCGTATCGATAGCATACGTTATTTAGGTGGCGAGTAAGTTTTTTTAGTTATGCTTCATTCCGATAGATGCCGCTGGAGTTTAACTCTTACGTTTTTAAGACGATTTTGCTCTCATACTCGCGGAAAATGTTTGTCGGTCGAAAAGAAATTGTTTTGGTATTCGTTGTATTCGATATTCGACAGATGGCGCATCAGAAACACCTCGAGTCAATCGCTTTAATTAACATGACATATAAATATTATTGTAGCATGCAGGTATACGGGCTAACAATCGGATCGGCTGTAATTTTCTAAAAGACTTACGAGAGCTTCTATTCAAGTCTTTTGCAAACGTCTTATGCAAAGTGCAAAGATTTCATGTGTAAGAAAGCGGAAAGGATATTAATGTGATCACCATGGCTGCAGTTTAGGAATCGCGATAAGGAATTCGAGATAATACGACCACTGGTTACACGATACGCAATACAATCGTGCTATAGCGTAAGTCTATAGGGGAGGTTTCAAGTTCGAGTCCCGATCGGGATACGCCATGTTTGTGCGTGTGAAACGTACGTAAAAGGTCAGCTGCCGCTTACCGATTATCGCTTATCGCTTAAAGTGAAAATTCGTCAATGATAGTTGCAAGGGAGTGGCTGAAAAATGAGTTTGTGGACAAAAATCAGAAGCGTATAAGCGCATTCTTCGCCGGTCCAGTTTTCGCTCGACTACGCCAAGGACCGGTCCGGGCAGTAGTTGTCAACCCACGCTAACTTTCAATTTCACGTTAACAGCCCACTTCTTTTTCGTTGTACGCGTTAACGAGCACAAACTGTAGACGGAACGAAGATACCGAAGAGAAAACAAATGATATCCGATTTGAATCCTCCGCCGACTGCTTTATTACTATAGGGCAATTTGCGCGTGTAAGCAAAAAGCAAGCTTTTATCAGGTGCGCAACTAAGTTCCCGGGTTTTTTTCGATCAAATAAAAATTGAAATTTCAAAAATAATACAAAAAATGGTTTATTCAAAATATCGGCCATCACTAGCTATACACTTTTGCCATTTATCTGGCAATACATGAATACCGCGACGATAAAACGACGTGTCTTTTGAGTGAAACCATTCATCCAACCAATTTTTAACTTCTTCAAAGTTTTTTAAATGCACCCCTGCCAAACCATGCGCCATCGATCGGAACAAATGGTAATCTGAAGGCGCTAGGTCTGGTGAATAGGGCGGGTGCGGTAGTAGGTCCCATTGCTGATACATTGGCGAGTAACATTTAATGCTTCCGCAAGTTGATCTTGTGTTTGCGTATCATCTTCATCCAATAACACTTGCAGATCGGCGTCCTCCATTGTTTTTGGTCTTCCGGAGCGCTCCTTGTCTTTAATATCGAAATCGCCACTTTTGAAGCGTTTAAACCAATCCTCGCAAGTAGTTTTCGATGGTGCATGTTCGCTGTAGGCTTTCTCAAGAAAACGACGTGCGTCAGCAGCAGTGTTTTTCAAGTTAAAATAAAAAAGCAAAACTTCCCGCAAATGCTGTTTATTTGGCACAAAACTCGACATTGTTATTGTTAGAAATAAACTTTTGCGTAGCAATATTCTTTAGTATTATAATTGGTAATTGTTTGGAGATGTTTACAATATAAAACCAATTCAAATTCACGCATGTATTACGACTACACGTGACGCTAGCGCAATCTCTTGTGAAACCCGGGAACTTAGTTGCGCACCTGATATGGAGTTTGCGAGGAGCGCTAAGGTAAAGACAAAAATTGCCAATCGCGTCGGATTCGTGGATTATCGGATGTTTCGGGACATCGCTACAGTAATTCCACTCGACCTCATCAAGGAGAAATTCTTTTGTTCCTCGGGAAACGTTACTTCCGATATGAAAGATTGCGAATTTCATTAGACACACGACATCTCTGTGAATTCCGTGACTGTGAACTCGGAAACTCTCGAATGTACACACGCGTAGTTATAAATTTGTGACAAATAACTTCTTCTATATGCAAATGGGTATGCGAATAAAGAAAGCTGGAGTTGTAAAATTACAACCGACCATATTTCTTTCATTTCCTCGTACGTATCACTCCTTTTCGTAATACGCGCTGGCATTGTTCTCTTTACCCTTTTGCCTCGCACGGGCTTATTGTACGTTTGAAAACATAATACATACGTCGGTACGCGTTGAGGAATATATGTATGTACGTATTATGTGTATAGGAATATACGTGGCAGCGCAGGCAGCATTACATTTCGTAGAAGCTTTTTTTATATGGAGCTTTTCTGCGTATGAGAACGAGTCGTAACCATAACTTTTAAGACGTACCAAGATGCTAAGAGACGGCAAAGAAGTACGGGACGACGAGACATAACTTTCGAAGCAGCGAGGGACTTAAAGAAGGTACTATATGCACGGGGTTGTTGTATTGTAAAAAGAGCTAGCCTCGACCGATCCATACGTTTCTGCTTATGGGAATGGTTTTATGAAAATCCTCCTTTTCTAGGCAATTTGTAATCGCCTTAACGCCCGTTTCGTAATCCGGAGGTATGTTAGTTTCTATCTACATACTAGGGTTATTCTTTTGCGTTGCTTTATCCGTATAAAGCAGCTAGTGCGAAAATCCCGTGAATGTCGACGGTACGTCGATTAATTATTCTTTGAAACTCCAGGGAACTACGATGGAAAGAAGGGAGGAAACAGCGGATGAACGGGATCGACTCTCAAGACAAGAGCGTAGGAGTTTCGGGCATGCATCGAAGAAAGCAAATAACGCGCAACATTGAAAGCAGGAACGTCTGTTCGGGAAAAGAAGGAGCCAGAGCGAGTCAGCGAGTGAACCGCAAGCCAGAGAAAATGAGCTTCGGAGCTTCGGAGCTTCGGACAACAAGACGTATGAACATTGGGTTTTCGGCGTGGGTCTTCGAAAGAACGCGTTGCCGAAATAATTCGGGGAGCTTGAAGGCGAGAGAGAGAGAGAGAGAGAGAGAGAGAGAGAGAGAGAGAGAGAGAGAGCGGGGTTTGTGCGACACTAGCGCCTCCAGGCAGCTAAAACCGTGCATTCCGGGTTCAGTCGGATACTGATTGTTCCAAGAGGCGTTTACAAAGAGTCGTAGTTCAAAAGAAATATCAGTTATGGAGCTTTCGATGGAAACTGGAAGCTTATGTCCGATCCTCCTCTAGGAAAAATCGGCAGTTTTACCTTGACTTCTCACCTACGGAAAGTCGGTATCTTCGTTCTTCGTCTGCACTCTTTTTTCAATTCCATTCGTAAAAACGATCGGCAACTCCATTGACCCTCTTCTTTGAAAATTTCTCTTCTTCCTCGAAAAAAATCGAACACTCCGAATGGCCCGATACGCCAGCGTTCGAGTCATAATTGAGTGCACGCATGACACACATACGTGATACGAAATACCTTCGTACAGTACGGTCCGGTCCGGTCCTGTCCGGTCCTCCTTGTATCTTGTAATTATACCTACCGGGAAACCGGTTGAGTTCTACGTGAAATAATTCATTTGCCATATTAGCCGACCCACGCGTGTGTTTAAATGCGCATCGGCGTAAATAAGTCAGGGTGAAAGAAAAAATGAGGCGTATAAAAAAAGAGGCAAAGCAAATGAAAATTCATAGTACCGCGATGTATGTACACATGTACAAACGCGCGTAGCTGTATCGCATGACGATCATGCTGCTCGTATAACGGAACCTTCATTTCAATATAAAAGACAAAGACAACTTCCCATTTGTGGTTCCACACTATGGGCGCGCATAACTGTGTATGCGATCGATAGCATTTCGTTTTAACAGTTTATCGCGCGTTTTCACTCATGGCATGCGGGAGGAAAGATGCACCGCTGCAGACCCGTCCCGTGTGGTCAATGCCCGCGCGGAGTTTGGTCTTCGCTTTCTCTCAAACGATACGTTATAGCCCATGAATGCATGCTACACACACGAAAGAAGATTTCACCGTTGTGCTTTTCTGACTTTGTTTCCATCGCAAGCGAATCGTATCGAAGGAAAAGCGATTTTCATCCGATACTCGTGTAGTCGTGTCAGTTTCACTTTTCTTCTACGTACGACGACGCATCGGCTTTTTCTTATGGAACCTACGCATCGGTGACCGAGACGGAGACGGAGACGGTGACGAGCAGTTCTATACTATACGTATACAATAATGAACGATTTGGTCCAGATTTGAATCGATACGGCTATTCCAATCGGCAAACTTCGGGTACAAAAATCGCTACTGCCCATTTACCGGGTCCTTTTTCATAGACTGGTTGCAACCAAACCAAGCTCATTTAGGCTCAATAACGGAAAGTCCGGATTGCGGCAAACTTCATCAGTCGCTATATTCGTCAATTCCATTCTCGAGAATGTGGCATGGGTACTTCGGAGAGACATCGGAATCCAATCGATTTCGTTTCACAGAATGGAAACGATTTTCATGCTCCCAAGAGTGAAGAATGCCACTCCCGGGAGTGGAGATTTACGATTGTACGACCGAGGACTTCCGGAGCCACATTTCCACTCGCCGGCCATCTTCCTTCTTCCTCTGTGCAACATCGTTGGGTCTCGATATCTGGCTAGAGTGGAGCGAGCAAGCTTGAAAATCCAAACTCGGACTAACGCAGAGCCAAAATGAGTCTGGACTCGGAGTGATGTAGATCCGGCGAAGTCTGGGCCCAATGGAACGCTGGTTCTGCAAAGTCCGCGCCGGCATAAATTCCTACATTCCTTAGGAAGTTCCTCGAGGGCCATCGCGTCCGATACAACTCGAGGGCCAACCAGAGCCCAGACGATTAGGTGGTACTACCCCTACCCCGAGCGAGTTGATATTCAGGATTTTTGTTGGCTGCACGGGCGTTCTTTCATTACAGCATTTCTACGAATGGATATAACACACTCGAGTCATGAAAATGTCGAGTTTCGTATATGTAATGTACCAACGACCGTGCATACTCCACCCGGTTCAAAACCAGTTTTCGTATACGAACAACTTTCGCTCTTTTGGCTTTGACTACATTACACGTGTGTTACCTGCATGTGTGAAAGTACCATCCAGCACACGCACACGCACACACACGCATTCCTGGACATACACGTACGAACACTGGAAATCAGCTTTTGGTTTTTGACGCATCCATATATTTTCTCTCTTCGCCTTCTCCTTTTCCTTCTCGTTCTCCCTTTGCCATCTTTAAAAAATCTTAAAAAATACGCTCGCAGACAAAGGAACAGAGGAAACAACGTATTCGAATAATAATCAAGATGGGAGTCGAAGACGAGGCTATAACACCTATGTCTTCTTTGTACGGGAACGTTTATCGTCTTTTATGTCGAAATACTCCATGAAAAACCCAGTGACTGGGATGTTCATTTTTTAATCTTCCACTTTAGAAAATCCTTTCAAATGACAAAGTTTTTTCCACAATTCTTTTTACATTTCCAAGAGCAAAGGAAGGCGAAGTTGACAAAAGCCACGGGAAAAAGCGATCCAATTGTTGTAATCCGATAGATATCTGCACTGTGTACTTGTATGTATAATATAAATAATTACCCTGCAAAACATTTCTTCACATACGATTCCCTATATCCGACGTTGTAAATGAGTAAAATAACGGTAATACTTTTCAACATTTTTATATATATATATAATAAACTGGCGGTAAGCACCTTCGTTGGAAATAATGCACGAGTTCCTACCACCGTCATCGCTTGGGTCTTCGTAGGTGCATATTACAGCAGCAACACGGAAACTTTGTTGTAAAAGCAGAAAATAATTTCCAGCTTTCTAAGGAAAAATTTTATTCCCTTGAAACCTCGCGAGGGGTAAATTACACGAGCGTTTCAAACAATTTCTCATTTTCATGGCACTCGTGCATTTTAACGACGGCCATTCTCCCAAGAACAGCGTAAGCTCGAGAATGAGTCGTAGCGAGCAAGATAATTGTGTGACGTACCGTCGCGGAATTTTACCCTCCTCTTCCTTCCCGTTCAATTTATAAGTAAGGTAAACAAGTCCTAAGTAGTTTCTTCGAAATCTTGAACTTGGCGGCAGCCAAAAAGTAACTGCAGTACGAGACCTATCTTCCTTGGGTTCTTTAAAATATGCAAGATTGTCCAGGCATAGTTCCATGAAATGTCTTCAAAGAACGCCGTGTCTGTGTGTGTGTGTGTATGCGCGCGCGCGCGCACACATTGCGAATGTGCATAATCGTAGGTATTTATGCATGGAATAGAAATTCATTCGGGCAATGTATGTACGGTGCATGTGTGCCTGTTATTCATGGCCGCTGTCAATGTGGTGAATATTCGCCTCAAGCTCGCTCGCAGCGGAGACTCGCCTTTATGCTTTTAAACATTCTTCGTATGTTACGTCATATTTAAATTTCGCGCGGAAAATATCAGTCAGAAGTGGGCGTTGCCGATGTCAAAAGACTCGAAAGAAAAATATAGGTGCATTTGCGAATGTGTGCGAGTGTGTGTGTGCGTATTTGCTCACACCTCGTCATGGTATAAAAATATGTGCAACTTCGCGGACGCGCGCGCGTGCGTGTATGCGTGTGTGTAGAATATAGTCACTACTTTCGCAATGACAGAAGACAAAAGAAGCATACAGTCACGTCATTCGGTACAACGTAGGCTGATCTTACATATGCGTAGGTAGATTGCTTTACCATACACATGTTTTCCCTTAAAATGGACATACCGATAAACGCTTGTCCGCAATATACCCCTTCCTTTTTTATTATGAAAAATCCTATATATTATGTTGACATAATCATTTTATTTATATACATACGCGCGTACTTGAGTACGTGCGTGTAGGTATACCATACGTATATAAATATATTCATACACCTATCTACATCCCCCCCCCCCCCGATGTTGAGGGGGAGGGGGTGTGGGTGTATAAGAACGTCCCATATACAGACGGTATGAGAATCATGTGGATGCATATAGCATACATATGCATAATTTTATTCGACTTTCGATTTCAAGAACGTTTTTCAGCATTATATACATCATATACGTATGCAGTTCCATGACACTCGAAATGTTCGTCATGTAATTTATCATAAATTTTCATGTACCCGGTTGTTACGGTCAAAGAAGTCCCACTGCGTGAGACTATAGGATTGTGACCGTTATAAAGGTCGAAAGAACCTCGTTTCGTAAAAAAAAAAACAACATAAGAAGAATTGCAACCAATTACTATTGACATTATATGAATGTATAAGCAGATCCAATCATTCCAATTCTGTTCACTGGCACTGCGGACCCGAATCTGACCTATGTATAACATCGTATCGGATATCTAGGTGACATTCACTTCAAACCTTATTGTTGAGTATTGCAGGAATAGGCGGGGGCCATACGCTGCAGGATGAATCTTTTATACACTTGCCTAGCTAGGTGACATTCGTGACAACTGTCATGTGAATATGAAGATATTGGTTCGAGGCTTGGTATCAGTGACAAATAAACCCGACAAGAGCGACGATACCAGAACCTCGAAGGTTCTTTCCATTACAGTGATTTCAATGCCAAAGAGATGCAGAGGCAGGCATGTGGCGATAGAGTCTATACACATGCACGCGCGTACACAGGCACACCTGTACGCGTGTGTATGGGCATATGCTCGCCATATTGACGTCACCTCGTTTTTCAATGATAAAAAAGGCGAGGAATTTCTAAATCGAATGTAAATGAATAAGGATCGACTTACTTGTGCGACATCGGGCAAAAACATGAATAGCCACCATATTTCGAGAAACAAAGACGAGCATGTCGCGGTGACACTTAACTTTGTCCGTTTCACAAACATTTTCGTTCTCGCTAGCGTTACACTCGGGTCAAAGTCATGCGAGAAATGCGCCGTATGCGTTCAGTGAATTGTCTTTTCGTGCATCCGAGATATCACGTCACATTTTCATCGATTCTCGTCATTTTTTTTTTGCAAATGGGCTCCTCCGTTGCTTTGTCGCTGATTCGAATGAGACTCTATCGTTGCCGTTCGGAAATTCCACGTTACAGTCGCTCGAGTGTCCTCCGTTGCCCGAGTATCATCCTCTGTCTGGTGGACGAGGGATACTACTGGGATTGGAACGCCAGGTAGACGGTTACGGCACCTTTGCGGACGTTACGTCGAGCCGAAATAAGAGGGGAATGTATATGGTAGTGTCCGAACCGAGCGTTCGCCGAATGCGGAATAATCACTGTTTTCTGTTCCGTCCTTCTCTACTTCCACTTGGCAGGGGGAATTCGAGCAACGTGCAGGAGTTACGGCTAAAAGTCGTTCCGGTGGGAAAGGGAAGATCCCCACGTACCACGATGGTACCGTAGCGTGGCATAGGTACCGTGCCATTCCAGTGGTCGAAGTAGACCCAACGCTCGACGTAACGCCACCGGCAGAATCCTTCCACGCGTGCACACGCCTCCACGCACTCGCCAAAGTTTCGTCTTTTCGTCGCTTGTCGTACGAGTTTTACCAGTTGCCTGCTACAGGCAACTGGCAATCGACCCTCATACGTGGTATCGGTAGGTAGCTTACGGTTAAAAGTGAATCAGCCTCACCAATCGTCGGTAAAGAAAATCAACTGTAGATGCTAGCGCCGAGTACATGGTAAAGAAGTGTCTGAAATTTGTTGATTTATTTTGGGTAACTTAACGGTGGTCGGTAAGTTATCATCGATTGTCTGCTGTAGCGAGTGTGGACAATGTTACGCGGAATTGCAGGTTCTGTTCACAGAAATGAGACGTGTTAAGTTATCGTCTGAGCAAATCATTAGCGATACACCGTGTAATTCGGACGATAGGTGCGTGGCGGTAAATACAGGGTGGCCATAAAGTAAGTATCACTTTCAAAATTCGATTTCTCAGACACCATAAGAGAAAACCCTATAATCATCGTATCATTTTATTCAGGGTAAAATGGGATTTCTTCCTGAATTTTTTCAGATTTTTTGGTGCATTTTGAAAAATCATTTAAATTTTACCATTTTTCCTGATTCTACTCGATTTGTCGCGACTACGAATATTTTTGGCCAAGGTAACATTCAAATTAGATTATGATAACATAATCTGAAGAAAACGCAATGCCTCTCGATGAGCTTCATACAATAATTGTCAATTGCAATTGATTTTTGATCAGAAAAACATTAAATTATGCGCTAACGTTATGAATAAATTTTTAGGTTAACGATGAAGAAGGGCTTCACTGGGTTCGATTCATCAACTCAAATCTGATTAATGCGGAAATGATAGTGCAGATTTTTTGAGTGCAAAACTTAAGCTCCTTTACCGCGACAAGGCCCGTCGATGGAGTTTTTTTTTGTTTTCTTTTCGTTTTTCTTCTTTTTTTTCTATTGTTTTTCTTTTGAATTTTTGGTTATTTTCCAAATTTTATATTACTCTTTTTTGCTGAAACCTTATAATTTCGTCCTAATTGTGCAACATTTGTTCAATGCGTCTGCCTTCATTTCCAATCGTGGGACTTCTATTGCAACTCCAACTGGAAATTCGGTAAGCTACTTCCCGATAGAATGGCCGGCTTGTCACTCGCGGACTTTTGGCTTTGGGGTCACTTACAACCCATCCCCAGTTTTTTTTAACTCATCCTCAGACAATGGATGCACTTAAAAACAGCATAACACTTGCCGCCCAGACAATCCTCTCCGAAATGTTGTTCGCTGCTGCGCCCAATATTGTCCCACGATTGAAACACATTATTGAAAATGAAGGGAAGCGCACTAAACAAATGTTCCACAATTAGAACGAAATTAAAAGAAAATTTCAGCAAAAGAAGGCTAATAAAAAATGGGGAAAAAACCAAAAATTCAAAAGAACATTAGGAAAAAAAAACGAAAAAAAAAACAAAACAAACAACCTCCATCGACGGGCTCCCATCTTACAGTGGTGATAGAGCTTAAGTTTTGCACTCAAACAATCTACACTGTCATTTCCACATTAGTCAGATTTGAGTTGAAGAATCGAACCAAGCAAAGCCCTTCTTCATCGCTAACCTTTACATTTATTCATAACGTTAGCATTTAATTTAATGTTTTTTGATCAAAAATCAATTGAAATTGACAATTACTGTATCAAGCTCATCGTGAGGCATTGCGTTTTCTTCAGATTATATTATCATAATCTAATTTGAATGTCATCTTGGCCAAAAATGTTCGTACTTGTGATAAATTGAGTAGAATCGGGAAAAAAGGTCCAATTGAAGTGATTTTTCAAAATGCACCAAAAAATTTGAAAAAATTTAGGAAGAAATCCCATTTTACCCTGAATAAAATGATATACATGACTATAGGATTTTCTCTTGCGATGGCTGATATAACGAATTTTTGAAAGTGATATTTACTTTACGGCCACCCTGTATTAGGCAATCCTGTGTACTAGGCCATCGAATACTCTGTGTAGTTACTACATAAGTGCCAAAGGCCGAGTTTAAATTTCTTTGATTAAATCGCTCAATATTTTTCATACAACGTCGTATCTATGTAATATTAAGATTTTCGAGGTTTGGTCCGACGGTTTAATTTAGAGGCTAAGTAACTTTTGTAGCATGCATAATATAACTTTCTGGCAAAGTTTGCTCACCAACGTTAAGATTAATTGTTATATATATGTACATCGTCATCCCTAACTTGCTTCCTTTCTCAACAGCATCGATTGTGACATCACCAACATCGAAATTATTATCAATAACATTATTACAATTTTGTTGATACCATTGACATCGAGAAAATGATTTAATTGCCCGTAAGACCGTTTCGATGAAACTTTCCACGCAATCTAACCTTCGACTGAACTTCCAATTACCGTAAAGCTGTTAAAACTCACAATTTTAACAAATTGTTGGGAATTTTTCAGCCTGAAGTTTCCCCTACAGTCATTTTTTTGCTGCTGCTTACCGAGTACATCGTTTAGTAGATATTTAAGGCTCAGTGTATATCCTATTAACCGATCTCTCGTTTTCTTTATGCTCTACCACAAGTTTCCTTTCCTTACTCTATTTTAATCGGCTTCCCTTTTTGCTTTATCGATCGGCTTTATTTCTAATATTACCTCGTAAGTCTTTCGAGACTTTTTCTCGATTCCAAATTCATACTTGTTGAACATAATTGACGTTTCTCTTCTCATCGAACATTGTTCCCTTGCGCTATCCTACATTGTATATCTCCTCGGTTTCCACGGTCCTTTGTCAGTTTACGTCCTAAGCAACTTCTCGTTGAGGAGTTTACTTTCGTCCCTTTTGAGTTTATTAAAAAACCGCAGAATTCTTACCTATTTGTTGTTGTATATGACATTGAAACTCGGAAGTTGATAGCCTTGTCGTTTTTGAACTCCAAATCCCAGCGCTGAAGAAGCTTCAAGAAGCTTTCGCGCTGAATGGTGAACATGCTGCACATTCTCTGGGCCATTGGGTTCCTAATAGCGAAACGTCCGTTAACGCCCGTTAAATAATTATTGCAAAATCAAGGTACGCCGTTCATTCCGTTCACCCTGACAGCTATCTTTTAGCGTTACCGATGACTCCGCAGAAACCAGTGACCGTCTCTTCTTGCTGCACTTTCTGACACAAATCGGCCAATTGCGACAAGACCGATACTTCTCTTCCCGTCGTACTTCTGCCCAAGTTTTGCTGTACCCTCGCACTACTCTGCAGTAACTCTGTTCATTCTCCGCAAATATCTGCTACTTCCCTTAACTACATTTTGATATTATCCGCCGGCAGCCGGCATCGACGTCTTGGTCTACCCAATGATCTTTCCGTATTGGGTTCATCCGTCGATGTCCCGTCGTACTTATGTTCAAATTCATCGATGCACATACATAGTACATCTGTATTCGTCATTTTATTCGACTAGTGACATTGACGGTCCAACTTTGTAAATAATTTTAATGACTTCTGTCACCTGATATTTCTTTTGGCTAAATAAGTTACGCGAAGCGCAATCGTTATCTTGGTGAACGAGCGGATTGGGCGAAGAAATGGACGACAAGCAATTTCCGGTGGTGAATCCGAATGACAGTCGGAGGAAGGGAAAATATGGACCGAAGAAGTGCTGTCCAATCTGTCGCCAGGTACTTACCGATAAATGTAATAAGGGCCTCGATAGAAACGACGTTGCTGCCTGCAAATTGGTACTAAGGGTCTCGCCGTGGTCAGAGGCAGAGCCCCGCTTGCTCAATTTTCCTGACTCCTAACTACCCTTTGTCCGATTCTTCTTTTCTCTTCTCCCCGCTATCGTAGCTATAGAAAAATTTTCGAGGTGCGCGGTAACAAACACACCGGTGCGATAACTTTCGCATTTATCCGTTCCGTCTGGCTCGAGCTGTGTGTATGTATGTCCATTTCGCTTGTTTTCAAACCCCCCGATACGTAAACATCACATATGTAGCCGTTTGGAAATCTTATCGACTGTGTGCTTTCCTGCGTTTGTAACAATCCTTGTCATGTATCTCCGCAGCTTTGTTATTCTTCCATTCTTTTAGTACCGTCTCAAACTCCACTCACATAATTGGATCCCCCATTTCATCCATATCTACATTCCACCGTTCCTCCTATATCCTCCTTTTCATCTCCCGTTGTGTATAATTTCCTCATATATCCCCTACCCCTTTATCCGCTTTTGTCCATATTTTCTACTTATGTTTGTTCATTTTTGCTTATGAAATATTTGTTTTTGATTTTACTTTTTGCTTTCAACTTCCCTTACTTTTTGTAGACTCGGGAGAAAAAAAAAAACTGGTAACGCATATTTTTCAAAAAAATTACTTTTACACATTTTCTCAACCCCCTCATCTTCCCGCACGACTCTCTTCCTTACCCTCTCTTTTATTTTCCGCCTTCCACTTCTCCCATTCTCTGCTTGATTCTCATTCCGAACGGAAGATGACAGGTATACGCACCGGTGGGTGGGTGTTGGTGATACTTACGGAGGGACTTCGCTTGATTTTCACCATGTCGAAGAGGTCCTTCCATATCCTTCCGTTCTCATGACTACGTCTTCACAGAGACTACAGCGAGTGCAGATTGTCTGCTTAATTACTATATAGCAAGTGTAGAAGGGTTGACAGGAATATAGTAGACTTTCGAGAGCAATCAGCTTGTTTGTATTTGCTTTACGGTTTCCAGCATCTCGACAGGAAACTACTGCATTTAATATGCTTCGGTTGAAAAAATGTCAAATCGCTGTTAAACATCAAACTTTTTTGTCTTTCCCACTGGATACCGTTTTTACATCATGGAAACGATATAAGGAAAAATTCGAATTTTTAACACCTCATGTGATAGAAAGATCATTCTACACATGAGGAATAAAAACAAAATGTTTATGATTGAGTATTAAATTCAATTAGTTCTCGATGATGCGTAAAGAGGCATGTTTCTTTACTGTCCAAAGTACAGTAGCGCTTAGACGTCTGAGGAATTGACAGAAATAAAATAAATATGGATGCCCGGAAGCGGCAAATTTAAAATTCATCGAGCAACCAAAAAGACGAGTGGTTAAGGGTAATATCCGTTATCCGTTAATCATGAGTCATGATAGCAAGCCAGTAGAAGGCGAGGCCAATTCCCACTTATTGCTCTGAGGCAGCCCAGGACAGGTGCTGATAGCGCAACTGGCGAGCGAACTATTTGAAATTCCATCGTGACGCTGAAGCGCGAATTTCAAATCTGTTCCCACCGCCAGGAAATTCCACTCTAGGGAGAGATGAAAGGTGCTATCGGCAAGCGCTCGAAAGAGTATATAAGCGGGGAAATTCGGCAACGAAATCAGATGGATTTTGCTATCAAATTGGATAGCAAGACCCAATCTCAAAATGAAAAAGGATCCTCTCAAAACCACTAGCATCACGTCTAGCCCTTTGAAAGGATCATTCGAACCAAAAAGTCTCTAGCACCACGTCTAGAGTAAAGACGTTAGATAATGAAACCATAATTAAACATTCACTCCCGCGGGCGAATAGTTTCAATACATATATATAGGTTTCTTATTTATAGACACACTGAACGAAAGTAAAGCATTGAAAAATCCATAACCTCAGCAATAATAACAATGATAATCGTCACGATCTTAAGTTTTATGGTTTTTCTTTGTTAAGACGAAAACTTATAGCTCTCTGTAGTACGGAATGAAGAAAAAGCGTGAAAAAGAAGCTCTGAAACAGAGGAAAGTTTATAGATCATAATTTTCACACTTTAAAGACTTTTCTTTCGTAGAATACGCGTGTGAAGTAACGGAAATTTATTGCTAACCGCTGGTAGATGATTTTAATTGCGTTTGGTGTTGTTATATTCCTTTCCGAAAAAGCCGTTCCCCTGAATTTTCAAATCTGAAGACTTTTCCATATTTCGACTCACCTTTTTTTATTTACAGGGTGGCCATAAAGTAAGTATCACTTTCAAAGTTCGATATCTCAGACATCGTATGAAAAAACCCCATAGTCATATATATCATTTTATTCAGGGTGAAATGGGATTTCTTCCTAAATTTTTTCAGATTTTTTGGTGCATTTTGAAAAATCACTTAAATATGACCTTTTTCCTGATTCTACTCGATTTATCGCAAGTATGAACATTTTTGGTCAAGATGACATTTAAATTAGATTATGATAACATAATCTGAAGAAAATGCAACGCCTTATGATGAGCTTGATACAATAATTGTCAATTTCAATTGATTTTTTATCACAAAAACATTAAATTATGCGCTAACGTTATGAATAAATTTAAAGATTTTTTGAGTGCAAAACTTAAGCTCTATCTCGACGACAAGGTGGAAGCCCGTCGTTGGAGGTCTTTTGTTTTTTTTTTTCATTTTTGGTTCTCATTTTTTATTACTCTTTTGCTGAAATTTGCTTTTAATTTCGTCCTAATTGTGCAACATTTGTTCAGTGCGCCTCCCTTCATTTTTTGCATTAGTTAGATTTGAGTTGGTGAATCGAACCAAGCAAAGCCCTTCTTCATCGCTAACCTTTACATTTCGTTCATAACGTTAGCATTTAATTTAATGTTTTTTTGATGAAAAATCAATTGAAATTGACAATTATTGTATCAAGTATATCGTGAGGCATTGCGTTTTCTTCAGATTATGTTATCATAATCTAATTTGAATGTCACCTTGGCCAAAGACATTCATACTTGTGATAAATCGAGTAGAATCAAGAAAAATGGTCAAATTTAAGTGATTTTTCAAAGTGCACCAAAAAATCTGAAAAAATTTAGGAAGAAATCCCATTTTACCCTGAATAAAATGATATACATGATTATAGGGTTTTCTCTTACGGTGTCTGAGATATCGAATTTTGAAAGTGATACTTACTTTATGGCCACCCTGTATATTATCGTTAACCCTTTTAGTGCCGGGCGAAATAGAGGTGCCTATGCAAGAAAAACCGGCCGAATTTCATAGTTTTACAAGGGTTCGGGAAAATGCTTGTAAAAACCAAACGAGAAACAATATTTACATGATTCAAAAAGCTGCGTATTATGGATGAAATACAGAACAAAACTATGACACTAGCTTTTTTCAACTCATTTTAAAATTATAGAAAAAATAAAGATAATTTATAGTAAAGCGCTACAAGGCGCGGGCCGATATATCGGCTCTGGCACTTCTCGCCAGTGCAGCAAGAGCCGATATATCGGCCTTCGGCACTCAAAGGGTTAAACGTGCATGGAGATAAATACAGATAAAGAGTTGGAAAATATTTTCCGTAATCTCCACCAAAATGAATACGAAATGGAAGGTAAGACATAATTTTTCTTCCAATCCGGAGTTCCGCCTATGGATATTGCGAGTACATATAATATATGTGTACATTAAAGTGGAAGTTCAAATAAAGTACATCATAATTATTTCAATTATGACGACGAGTGTGAAGAGAGATGGAAACACTTATCCGAATTTAAACTACGTTTTCATAAAACTATTTTTAGTGTGCAGAGGGCAGAATAGACGAAGAAAATGGAATAAACTTGTGACTGAGGTCTATAAAAGATGTCGATACTTACGGCGAACCCATTCTCGGGTCGGGTCGGTGAAGAAATTTCCAGTTGTTTAAATGTACGTTGACGTCAGTTGGTTCAATTGAAGGTTAGATAGATCGATACCGTATCTGGGGTACCTCGGGGTACCCTAGATTTATTTTTATTATTTATTCATCGTATCAGAGACGCGTTTCGATCTCTATTACGTCTACGAAGGGAACGATCGGCCCTTTTCGTCCAGGTTTTATCGGATCTCGTTTAAGGGAACCACCTCGAGGTCCGAGGTCCTAACCAAAACGTTGCGGAGAGCGGTTTTTCTCTCTGTGAACGCGGTAACGATAGTAAATTTTTATTATTTGCTGACGAGCTGCAATTTTTACAAATTCTTTTTACTGACCAGGACGGGGCATATCTCCAAGACAATTTGTCTAGATTAGAGGATTGGTGCGTTGCCAAGAGCACGGAACTGAATGTGGAGCGATTCTTTTAAATATACGTGTATTTAATACATTTAACTATTATACAAGAACGTTGGTTTCCAAAATTCTTCGTATCATCTTTTTTTATGTTCTCGAATTCGTTCGAATTACACGATGCAATGAATTTGTTTACGATGTGGCTTGGGGTCATTCTAGTCTCGACCTATTATCATTATTCTTGAATTCAACGAACATCGCCGAGTCGAACGAGCTATTCGTATCACAAAAATAACAGTGTTATATGCGACCTATTTCATACTTATGGCAACAAAAAATTCATAACGGCCTTTGTACTTGTTATTATTAATCCATATGGACAATCTACATATAAATGGAAAGTACTTGCTAATTATTGAATATCCAGAGAATACTTCAAACGTTATTTATTGATAGCTAAACGTAGTATCATTTCCATATAATATAGCTATTTTTATTGATATTATAAAATCATATGTTCCACTGATCGTAATATGAGTCAACATATTTCTGCAATATCATTTCGAAAAATTAGAAAATAACAGTCTCACCCATTCCTATTTTTGTATGAGTTAGAAAAGTTCCTAAATTTTCCGAAAAAGCTTTAGGGTCTTTACAAAAGAAAACGGTGAAATTTCTATGGATTAGAAAACTTCGTAATTTCCAGAAATATTAAGTACCGAAATCTTCTAATATGCAATTTCTCTGATTTTCTGATAACTCTAAGATGCTAACAGTTTCATAGAATTCTTTAAAACTCTAACCCCTGAGATTACCGTTTAGGACTGAAACTTGGAATTTACGTACCCTCCCTACGTACTATCTCGCTACTATTCACTACTACCCTTTCCGCTAACACTTTTAATATTTCAATTCCCCAACATACACGCGAATGCGGGTAATTTGGTTGACTTATTCCTAGAATCCTTTTTGTGGTTTCAATTTCCAAGCCAGGCGCATCTCAACGACAACAAAGAGGCATTTAGCCGCGCGATGTTAGGTCAGAAATGTCAGGATTCCTTTTCTTCTTTTCCCCTACTCCACGTTATCTTCAATCGGAAGAAGCAGAGAGAAATAAACAAAAAGAAATTTCAAGTAGGTATATCTTAAAGCTTCTGTAGCACTTTGTGTTACTACATAGCCGTCGTTTAGGAACTTATGTATTCTTTTTCTCTCTTCTCTATTTCTTTTTATTATGTCGTCTATTTTCGTGTCCCTCAAACGCACGCGACTTGATTGTAGTCACACTCTTGCACTTGCCTGTGTGTCAGTATGCCTTTCTTTGTATTCGCGTGTGAATGTGTATACACACAGCCATGTATGTACGTATGTATGTATGCATATATGTACATCTGGCTGTGTATGTGCAAAGTAGGAATTCAGCCTCATTCCTTTCTATACACATGCGAAAGGCGACCCTATACACGCCCATACATACATGTACACTACACAGTGATTTCCTCTGATGTTTACAATACAAAGCATTCCCGACTATTTATATAGTTTTCGTTGCCAGAAGATGTGCTTTTACCATTTCAGAAGGTAACGCAGAACTTTCCTTATGGCCCCTCGATGATACGTATCGCGTGGTCCGGGTGAAACTCGACGGGAACCTTCGGCATTAGCCATTGGCTACAACTACCCACGGACCGTGCATCCCAACCTGCTCAAATGAAGGCAAAGAACGCCACGGCAAAACCCAAACCAGCGGATCACGTTTAACGCAATGTGACGTGCCCCGTGGATGAGGACCTCTGCATCGACGCGCACGCGCTGTCTAGCTTTAACATCACCTTCCTCAGAACGGGGACACGCACGTAAAAGATTTTAATACTACAAAAAAATAGAAATACGTTTAACTACAACATTTGCCACCGGCTCCCAGTCGGGGAGGGGCTAAAATTCGTGGGGTCGAAGGGCCTCAATCCATAAATAATCACAACTAAATATAAACGCATAAATGGACAATTTATTAATAATTTAAACACTTAGGAATTGGCCATAACAAAGAAATAAATATTTAACAGGAAAGAAGTTGAATAATAATCATTATAACAATATCGTTTCGAGACGCTCGTGATTTTAAATAACAATAAATATTAAATATTTGATATAAAGCATAACAAAATAACAACCAGACAAAACGACATAAAAGATTCACTCGTCATCCTCGAAAACACGTCTACTGCTCTTGCAGGATCAGGCACGTGTTTTCGAGGATAGTTTCATACAGAGAAAAGAGTCGGCTCTACCATGAGCCGCCTAGAATTAATTATTTTAATCCAAGAAACAAACAAATGAAACAAAGAAACGTGACCTACTCACTGCCTCGAGAGGACCGATTCTCACCTTGGCGTTTCGGATCGCACACACAAAATCCTCGGACGCGTCCTTACAGCTTTACACCTAACGAGTGAATGAATCGGTCCATCTCTTGACAACCCTAATTGCTTATCTAATTATTCCTAATTCCGCTAGACGGCCCTCGTAGTATCAATCCAGGATCGATGCGGCAATCCATAAATAGGTCATTCGTGATCCTACAGGTGGCATCCCTCTCTTCGGTTCATCGACTTGTCCACATGATGGGTATCGTAGAGTCCCGTTTGTCAAGCATCTGGCTCGTTTCGAAAAGCGTCCTTTTCGTAACGTGCTCTCCCGACTGGTTGCAATTTTGAAACTTCAGGCGTCCCCGAAGTCGCATGGGCCTTTCGTTGCAGTAACGTAGATCAGTCCCGGGAGCTCCGTCTGGTGCCGATAACCGATGAGGATAACTTTCCTTGGTTTTTAGATTCCGCTTCGACGTGTCGTCGAATACGCCGTTTTCTCCTCGCGGATATGGAATATAAGCAAGGGTTTCGGGACTTAATATATATTATCTCAATTCTTAATTATTTACGACTTCCCATGAGTTTGCCGACTCTTTATCCTATATCTCAGTTTTATTACAATAATAGAATTCTTTAGCTGAAAGGACGGTCTCTTTATCTATTTTTAAAACGTGGCAATTTTGCCGCGTTACAGTATATACATGCATACACATACATATACCGAGGGAAATGCATAATACAAACTGTACTTCAATGTCGTACATAAGTAAGTGTATAAGTACGTGTATATAGGCATAACAAGACACTGTCAAGATTCCTGATGCGACATCCGAGTAAGCGACCGAGCGCTGCTCCAAAATGTCTTCGAATCCCTTGAGAGCTCAAGCAATTCAGCGTTCTATCCGTACCGACTCCAGCCGTATAGGTACGTATGCGTATGCCACAACAGGATGAAGGGCATTTGTGTGTTACCTGCCACGCTGGTACAGAATTACGTCTAAAGTTCATTTGTACATACGTGCACGTCGACGAATTTCGGCAAGTCCGTTCCCTGTATCCCTAGGTCACGGTACCGTGAGTGACTAAGTTTGTTTTTAATAGGCTCATACTGTTGGGGATTTTTCGAAAAATTTCGTAATTTTCGAATTAAAGCCCTTGAAATGCAGCATCATTGAAACTGCAACTTTCGTTGCGGATCATCACGACCCACGGTGTGAACGGAGCAGCATGAATGATTTGGTCTTTGAGATACTCGTCCACGTGGTCCCACATAAATCAGGTAGAAACTAATCTCCGGTCTTGATTTTCGCTTTTAAAAGGTTTGGAAAGCAGAAAAAATTGTAATTAAAAAAATCCCAAATGAATTCCCGGTCAATCGTCAGTTTAATCTTTTTTACATGCGTGAAGAGTTCAACCTATCTGATTTATGCTAATGTAAATTTCTCGGGTCCCACCAGAAGCTCCGGAAAAAAAAATGGTATCAGAATTCCTTTCTTTTCAATTTCCTTTTTTCTTGCTACCTTTGCACGAAAAAACGGCTGAACGAGCGAGCGAGCGAGCAAGCAAGCACGCGATAGGTCTTAATTGGTGCGTTCCCTCTTGTGATATCTTTTACTTGGACGACACACGTTTCTTTCGTTTTTGCGTTTAAACCTTCGTCACATTTTTTAGTTGGCCGGTTTTTTGCAACTGTTTTGCACAAAAAAATACATGTATATGCGCGTCTTTATACAAATGTATTCTACCCACGTACTGTTCTCGATACCTTAATGAAGTCAATTTGCATCTGCATGTAAAGGAAGCGAGTAGAGAAGAAGCACTGAAAACGATTTTACGAGGAATCTTCTTTTTTTCCAAGATGGAAAGAGATGGATTGCTTTTTGCAGCCGGAGAATTTGGCATTCAGATTTTTTCAACAAGTGCTTTGAAACCTGGGAAAATGCACATTGCGCCAGGCAAAATCCACATCTTTTAAATAACCTTCCCTAAAAGTGGCGAATTTTGAAAGGCAAGCGAATCTCGAGTTCAAAAAATAAAGGTAAAATTAAAATTTCGAATTTTTCAAGGCAGTCTCCAAAATGTCAAGTTTCCCTGTGACTGTTACGGTGTTAGAGAGAGTTGGTATTATCATAATTATTATTCTTATCGCTACTACAATATTACTATTACTACTGATATTACCAATATTACTACTACCATTGCTAGTACGACTGCCTCTATTATTACTATTAGACGAATTCGTCATTTGAAGCAGTAAATGATGTGTATGCATACATATGCAAGCGATTACACGCGGCAATCAAAACGAGTTTATTCGAATCTGCAGATAAGAGCTTGTCTGGCTTGCTGTCCATTCATTTTGAATTAACCACCTGAACCACGAGTATTCCTGTATAACCTGATATCATATGTAACTCAAAGATAAGGGAACATCGGTGAGAGGGACAAAAAGGGAGGCTGACTGGTATATCGTACAGAAAGAGCGTCAGCGAGAGAGGTAGAGGCAGAAATGAATACAACCATAGAGATCCACTTCGGGACTCCTAACGAGTCTGTCAGTATTATTTAGAAGACGCGCGAAAGTACTTTTTACCGACAGATAAATCTCCGGTGGAAGAGGGATACATAAATGCTGCATGTATCTGTGATTTCAGGAGATACGATTTAGGTGGTCTAATCTCCAAGGCACATGTAAATGCCGCTCGGTGCAGCGCAGCGCAGCGCACTGCAAGGAAAGAGGGCGGGGAGAAAGAATATGTCGCTTACATCTGTTACGAGTTACAAGTGTCCGCATATATTACGCATACAGACTCCAGATGCACTATGGGGATCTTGTTTTCGAAATAGATTTCCCGCACCCTTCAGTCAGCCGAGGGCAGAGCAGTGGAAAGATATCATAAAAAGAAACCAGAATCAGAGATATCGACATCACAAGAAGCTCCACTTGATGCTGCCAGCCCCTCGTAGTCAGTCGCTTCAAGTGTCTTTTTGCATCTACTTGCTTTGGAATTTATTGCTCGACGTCGATTTCACGTCTTTTTTTAATGGGCCTTTCGTTTTTTAGGTCGCACTCTTTGGACCCGGTCGCGCTCAATGGCTGGTCGCTTGTCGGATGGAGAGTCGCCCGATAATCAAATTTTTGCTTGATTAGAAAGTCTTTCATCGCCAAAACGTACCGTGTGTTGGTAAATAGAGCAATTCGGGATGATCACAAAGCTACGTCCGCTGCGAAACACGCTCTCAAGGCAAAAGTAAATATTAATCGATAACACACTGACAGCGTTCATTCACAAAGCAGAACGCTCCGGCGAACACTTGAAATGTATGCAAACACATTGTTCCGGCTATACATTGTTCCGGAATTCCTTAACACTGTTTACCGAGCGCGTGCAGCAGTAGGTAATAATAAGACGTCTTGTCGACTACAAAGACATAAACTGACGCCTCGATCTTACGATAAGGATCGCATTTATATTATGCCTTCGCGATGGAAGAATAACAGTACTTTGTGCCGTGAGACTCGACAGGGTCTATCTCGAGACAAGTGCGTTTAATAATTTCATCGCACCGAGGCTCTTTACCTTTGGTACAGTTGTAGGGTGTCTGTTTGGAGTAGCGACTGTTCGTGCCTTTCCAAAGACACTTCAATTCTAATTATTTTGCCTTGGTCGTAGCAATGGTAACGTGAATCGGAGAGAAGCTTCGAAAGGACCGTAGAACGCAACGCTGCAAAACTTGCACTACATTGATACAAGTAAACCTAAATTGATCTAATCTAACCCCGTAAAACTTATTTTCACATTAGGTAAGCTAGGGTTTAACGCAATGCAAACTAACCTAATATTGCCTGACCTAAATTCTAAGCTACCTGTTCGATATAGGTTTTGCATGCAATCTAACCTGAATGGACCAAATGCGATCTTTGATACCGAGTCAGCGATCCCACATACAAAAAAAAAATGGAAAACGTATTTTCGATGATTTCATTTATTAACAATCAATTTGTTCCAATTTCGCTTCTTAAAAAAAATTCCGTCATACATATTTTTAAGCTTCTATGGAATTAAGAGATAAAGGATTTCGTCAAGGATCGCATTCTCCCCGAATGTAAATGTAATTAAAATCTATTCTTTTTCTTCAACGTCAAAGAGAGAAAAAGTGTTACTCGAGATCTCCATCTCTTGCGGCTCTTCACCGGCTTTTAAATGAGCGATCTTCAGACGAAAAGCCGTAACTATTCAATCTTATCTTACCTTATACCTACATTTGACTTTAAGAAAAGATTTGCCTATAAACTGGGATTCCAAGTCTAATTGAATTCGTAACCTTTAAGTCTTTAAAATTTGCATTTACCGTATTTCCAGTTTCAACGCGACGACGGATATGAACATATAGTATATGTATATAAAAGTTCTACGCGTGAATTTACGGTCAGAAGAGTGTTCCTAACCCTATTTTTGATGCTTCAATATTTACCCCTTTTCGGGAGAAAGCCAAAATATTACACTTTAAAGAATTTTCGGGAGGCCTTATTTGTTGTATCATATTTTTTCACGAGGTTTTTTTATAATAATATAAACAACTGAGATATTGATGTGTTCTCACTTAAATAGTGCACCCTGTATCTATGTATAAAGCTTTCTAAGTTTCTAAAAATATCTGAATTGAGTGTAGTCAAATTTAATCCTATATTTTTAGGAAAATAGTTTAGAATTCGGGTGTATCTTTGATTTTGGATGAACAGTATTTTTTCGGAAATGATATAAATTTAACCGAAGGTACAACATCAAATGAATTACCCGTAAATAAGAAGAGCGGTAGCATCAATATTATTTCAGATTACGGAGGGATAGGCGAAGCTTATTCCATCGTATTATGATAGTATTAATCGGTGACATTCAATGTTTTGTTTTCTTCGCGTATACTTGCCGCTACATCCGTTGGAATACGGGCGAGTGTGGGCGCCATGCGTGTATTATTCGGGTCGTCGTGTCGTGTAAAGTTGTTTGTCAGCTGGCTTCGAACGTTAAAGACGAGCTCTCCGAAGCTCGTAAAATAAATTCAAGAAGAAATATGTAGTGGCTGCAGTATTTTTCATGATCGTTGCTTTCCTACGTGAATGTCAATTGAGCTCTACTTATCATCTTCTGCTGTACTTTAGCTCGATGAAGACTGGAAATGGTAGCAGCCCCCCTCTCCCCCCGTCAGCACGTATACCTTTAACTCAAAAACAATCATATCCATTTCCACATGTCCTTTTTATACGATCTCTTATCTTTTTGAAGAGTTCTATAGCTATTAAGAATCACGGTAAGTTGAAATTTTACGCTCTTATTGAGCAGGCGCGGAGAGACGCGCGAAAGGGATACGATGACCTTGATATCCCCTTCTACTCAGACCCCAGGAGTATCGATAACATTGGTGCTACCGGTCGCGCGGGCATTCACGCGCGAACGGGCATTTGCAACGCTTTGCATGTTCTTGAATTTTATGTTAAGATTTCGGCTTTTTATCTTCAAGAAAATAATTATTCGTCCAACACAAGGTATTAATAGCTAGCGAATGGAGAATTTCGTTCACTATTTAGAAGGTTTTTTCTATGTGACGAGAGAATTTTTGTCGTCACTACAGGGAGTTTCGTCGCGATAATATTTAGTCCGATCTTTCTGACGTGCAATAACTTCAGGTTGAACAAACTAATTTGTAATTTGCACACTTTCTACGCAAAATCACTTAAACTTTTGCTTTTCAACAAGCCCTTAATTTCCATTTTTACCGTTGATGTAACAATTCACATTCATTTCACCGGCAAATACAAGAAAATCTACAGCGACGTAGACCATAATTGAAAAAGTATGAATTTCAGCAAACGGATATAAATTCATCCCCTTTTTACTATTTAAAAAGTTTCAAAATGAAAGGAAGGGAATAATAATTTGATTAATTTTTAACTTTTATAACGGCTTTTCTTTCATCCGTTCTCTTCATTCCTTTATTTTTACCATTCTCTTCGGGTTCTTATTTTTCTAATTTTGCTTTACTTTACGAGCGATCATTAAAATCTTGGTGGAGGATGGTAGAGTTGCGGCGGAAGTAGAAAAGAAGCTGATAGGAGTTGGAGAATATCTCGAGGGAACTATACATTTCCTCGCAGCTAGTAAGCTCTTGACTCTCATTCTGTCTATACGTATACGTATACATACATACGTATAGCATACCGTGAACTCCACCAACGATTGTTCTGAATTATGTGATTTCAGGAATTTATTATACGATATCTGGAGATACATTTATTATCTGAAATATTATACATATTTATGCACGACGGTTACTTCGAAGACACCGGAAACTCTGTAGGATCGTGCGCCATCAAACCTTATCGCGCTCTCACCTTGTTTCTCCATCATTCGATACGTATAAGCGCGAAGAAGTAGAGTATACCGTAGTGCCGGATTTTCGGTATCGAGAATTTTTGTAACAATGACGATAGAAATTCAATTCGCGGCAATCCCAGTCAGGGGCACGTCAGCTTCGCCAATGATACACGCAGCTGTGACCCACGTGACAATGTAGAAGAGTCTCTGGCGGCATTTATACATATTTCTTTGTTTGTTCATTTTAACCCATTATCTTAAAAATAGATTTTTTTTAACTTTTAGAATCTTTCTAAGTTGCAGTCAGACATTTTTCTCTTATCGATATTTCCATATCGAATTCGAGCGAAGGTAATTCTGGAAAGTGAAATTCTCGCGTCCATGGACCCTACACTTGAAGATGCATCGGTGAGTATCACAAAAATAAAATTCAAAAACTTCCAAGTGCAACTACATATTTCTCTTGATGTATTGTATTTCCCATACAAATTGGTACGCAGTAACGTAGGAATGTAAATCCTTTATTAAATTTCACAGTGGCAAGATGGCGGATGAAACATCATTTTTTATTCAGTGAAACTAAATATGTCAAGAATTAAGTATGGGAAATGACGAAAATGTTGATAAATTGCAGGTCTCCGATTACCCACTACGAGACGGAATAATGAAGTTACCCGTCTGGCTTATTAATAGTTATTATATCCTGCAGTTTCTGTAACTTTGGTATGGCTTTCGGGTCAGGTCAGAAGTTTGATGGAGATTCTGTAATTACTACATGCCCTCGTTCTCTTGCTTTAACGTAAGTTATGTAAAGGTGCAAGTTGAAATGCGGTTGTCTCGCAGCTGATGACATGTAATTTGACATGAAGGATGCACGTGGTAGCGAGTATATTTTCCTCGCTTTGAAGAGGTTTTTTTTTGCAAATCAAGAAAGATTTACCATTGAAATGGTGCTAGCCACATTAACCTCCCTTTGGACCTCAACTTGGGACGCGACGCAGTTCGTTAATAGTAACGAAGTGTCATATCGCATGAGGAATACGAGAAAATGGTCAATCGATTTCCTCGCTTACTAATGAACTCGGTCGAATTCCGTAACTTGTTTCGTATTTCGAGTTCATCCGCCTTAGGAATCAAAGGACCCGCAATAGCGACCGGAGGAGGAATTTGCATAGGAATCAATCGTAGACGGGAAACCAATGTAATTCCCATAACATCTACACAAGTTACTACGAATTTGGAAGGATCTGCTGCTGACAACTTAATCGACGTACTTAATGATCAGAAGCATTTCGTACCAAGAAACGTATTGGATCGGGTAGGAAAGGCAGCAAAGCCGAAATGAACTTCGAATGAGTCGATTTGAACAAATGGAAGGACACTATCGAGACTAACGCGGATAATTATGTGTCTTTGGGAAAAAGATAATAAAATATACATGAACGCAAATTGGGACGGCATAGCGGACTTTACTGGATACCGGTTATTGTCAAGAAATTTGGGAGAATCCTGCGATGCCTGCTGTCGTCAGATGGTGGCGCCATCTAGAGGGGATTTCACGAAGAACGCGATCGCTCTAATCGGTATCGACCCAGGACGCGTAACTTTCTAACGCGACGGATTCAAAGAAACGTAAAGACGGCTTTGGATTGTTGACAATTTTTTCACTTTCTCATTTTATTTTAATCAATCGAATAGTACATTTTAACAAATTATGAATTAGTAAATTAATAAATTGTAATAAAACACACGTAATAACACACGAAAACGAATGGATTTTCATACGTCGACTGGCAATACGCTCGCTGTAATCATCATTATGACCGCGATTGCAATGTACCGCGTTAATTTTCTTTCTTGGTTATTCTTGTCATTTCATTCCCACGTGTGTAGGTGTGAATGTATCGCGTGACTATTAATTCAGAAATTTTAGCACCAATCGCGAAACCCCAATGCACTTCTTCCTCGCCGGTATAATTTATACTCGAATACTATCGCCGGGGCTTCCCGGAGCGGTGTGGCGCGGTGCGGTGCGGCGCGGCGCGGTGCGGCAGCCGCCAATTAAAAGTGGTTATAAGTATAAGCGTGTAAGAAAGAAGGAGAAAAAGGGAAGAGCATTTTCTCCGTTGAACGTAACCTTTCCTCTTTTTTATATACTGAAAACTCCGTCTCTCCTCTTTCCGATTGCATTACTGCAAGGCAGATGCAATAATGATAATAATAATGGTACTTCCACTAATGAAGAAGAGAAGAAAATGTATAGGGAGCTGAAAACTAAAGGGTTGAGAGAGTGCGAGAGAAACATATAAGTTGGAAATATAATTTGATGTAAATATACGCGGTGACGTTTTATCAAATAACAAACAGGCGGCGACGAGGAAACTTCCTTTATTTTGCTCGTAATTTGATCATTTTTTACTCCCCTTTGGAAAATCGTAAAGACTCGAGCAAAAGTCCACTTGAAATTCTAAAAGTTCCATTTAATTTTTTTTTTTATGTGAATTTCGAAGGAAAAAAGGATGCATTTCGGAATTTTCGAAAAATAATAATTGCGAATTCTCAGCTAACTGATCTTCAAAAGGGGAGTAAAAAAACAATAATAGTTGGAGAGCTTTGCAAAGAAGCATTTGAGAGCTTGGAGCTCCCACTGAAAGCTTCAAATTTCTATAAAATCATATGGAGAAAGTATGAATTCACTTTACAAAGGAGATGTGTTTTTTTACCATTTTCCCGAGTGGATTATTTCAGAATTTGGTTTTGAGATTTTCGAAGTTAGCTCCGAATAAATTTAGCACAGTAAGAAAAAGAAGAATGTTTACTCTGTAACCTCAAGTGTTTGCATTTTTATCAAATTTCTCGCAAAATTTTCCAAGAAGAAGATATTCCGAAAAAAAAGTTTATCGAATGACTACGATTATTTAACGACCATGACAGGAATTGCCCAATAAGGAAAATAAAGTTTCCCCTATTTCGTGAATTCCTGTTCCATCAACCCTCCGATGACGTCACGCAGAAGGAAAAAAAGGACAAAGATATGATAACTGTTCTCAGACTACGCCTGACATATCAAAAAGACTCGATCCAATTTCATGATCCCGTATTGAGATAACGTCCACGATTCGACTCAAAATAATTTAATAATAGCATTAATAAAGAAACTTCTCCCCTCGCAGCAGTAACTCTCGTTAAATCTATGAGACATTTCGTGACATTGAATTAGTAACTGTGTCTACTCCACTGCCTGCGACCCTCTTGTAATTCATGGTGAATCTAATGCTAATGTTAATCCGTCTAATTGCACGACAGAATACAGAAATCAAGAGAATTGAAAAACACAACAGTTACAGGAAACGCAAGATTAAGATAAGATTAGATTTTATTAAATAAGAAGCATTTCCATTCGTTTTCAATTCCAGGCGGAGACACAATTTTCGCAATAGCAACAATAATAAAAAAGTTAACGTCCGCTGACTCAAGACCGTAATGACTTAAGAATTTGGCCCGTTCCCCCAAGCTCTTTTATTCGACCATTTGCGATTTTCTGCTAAACTCACCCAACTCAACAACTTTAATGTGAGACTATCAAAATGCGTTGAAGGGATGCCAGCGAGAGGAGTATAAACTGATTGTGAGAAGAATATGTCTCGTCCTCATCAACTTCATACAGCAGCAAGTTTTTGAGGCAGTTAGTCAGTTCTTAATTGAAATTTCTCGTCTTATCTTTTTGTGGTTTGTTTGCGGTACAGAAACTTTTGGACGATTCTTCCAGCATGTGATGTATCTAAATTTCCTAGGAAATGCCTTCCCTTTTCTCTTCTCGTCTTTTGTTTTCCCTATTCTTGCTTGCCAACTCTTCTGCTCGGTATATTTACCCCCCCCCCCCCCCCACTCCTTTCTTAGGGAAGGAAATAAGTCCGTGGAGGGAAAACAAAGAGGAGAGGAAATTTGTTCCTGCCCCTGTAAATGCTGGGAGAGAAGAAAGAAGAAATGATGGAAACGATGCGAGGAAGAAGAAGAAAAGAAGGAGAGATTGATTTCCCCCCTTTCCTTCTTCGCAATTTCTCCCTCTTTTCTATTCCTTCTATTCCTTCTCTTCGTACTTCTCCCCATTACCATTTCTTTTTCTTTTTTCCCTCATTCTCCTCATCTCGTCCTCATTTCCTTTGCGTTTTCCCCACTTTTACTTTGCTTCTCCTTCTTCCCATTACTTTCGTAAACTCTCCCCTCCATTTCTTCGTATTTCCCCTGCTCTTTCTCATTTCCCCCGCTTTTGCTTCCCCTCATCGCCATTATCTCTCCCTCTTTTTCTTCGCATTTACTCCATCCTCACATTTTTCTCGCCCTTTCCCTGATTTTTATAATCTCTTCTTCTCCAGCACATTTGCACATCCATTTTCGACCTCTTGCTCTCGCATTCGGTCCATCTTACACGAGTTTCACCAGTAAAACGTAACCAATAGACACTAGCCAACCTACACGTATTCCGAAAAGTTTTATTTATCTTTTTTTTTTGTATTTAGATCGAAAGTGTTTAGACATTTGTTACGGGCGTACGAACATGCTTGAAAAGAGTAGGTACCTACGGGATGAAAGAGTGCACGTAGGTGATTCAGATTGAAAGGTTTGGGCTCCGATAATGTTGAAAGGAAAGGAAAGGAAAGGAAAGGCAAGGCATCAACGAAAATATTGTGCTTCTTTTGCCACATCCGCACTTTTATATCTGTGCGGTTGCTTTGTGTATTAAAAAAAAAAGAAATGTTTAGAGTCCATGTCTTGCGTGTCTATCCGACCGTATTGATTGTTGTTGTTTGCGTTTATTTATTCCCAAAGATCTTGAAACCTCCAGAAACGGGAAATTAAAGGAAGGAGAAGAAGAAAGGGAAGAAAAGGAAAACGGAGAAGGTTAACGTTTTCAAAGCATCGGACAAGATACCATAAAAGTCTTCTTTGTGGTTTCCGCCATTGAAAGAGCATACTTTTTTCTCTCCCAGACTCTTTTTTGTTTTCATCGTTTAATCAATCATTTCGAGAAATTTGTTAGGTTGGATTCGAAGGTAGATACAAAAATACCGATTTTGTATCCCAGTCACTTTTTTGGTGAGCGAGTTAAATAATATTACCAATAATAATCATAAATATGAATTCCTCGATTCAGCTGTATACTTGCTATGTTTATACATATACAGATATACGCATATGCATGTATACATATCATAGCTTTCTAAAAAGGGATGAAAAAGGGGAATAATGCTTAAAGCTTATTGTTCGCGACAGACTGCGTTAGGAAGAATTCTATACTCAACTTGTACCACCTCCAGAACCTCAAGCTTTTCAGAAAGCTTTCCCTTGATTCTGCAGAAATCCAGAAGCAATCGAAGCAGGATTTTTCAAGTACCTTCATTCTAACTTCCAAGTTCCGGAAGAAAAAAGGAGAAATAGTCGGTATATGTGGAAAAAAGCGGGGCTCGAGGAAGAGGAGGAGGAAAAAAAGGAGATGTATAGGGAAAAAAAAGAGAAAAATCGTCGAGTCTAAAACAGCTGACACCCACCCTTCCTTCCTTCCTTCCCTTCGCTTTTCTTTCCCACTAAAAATCATCTACTTCTCCCCAATTCACTCACTTTTGCTGGCAGAGTTTCCCAAGTAGAAGATTTCTCCTTGATCTGAGAAACCAGGTGTGCTTAAGATAACAAATAACTCGCTGTTTGTTGGTTCTTTGCGATATTAAGCGGGCGAGGAAATTTATTGGAGAGTTTCAGAAAAATATAAGTTACATAAACTAGTTTTATCCCCTCCCCCTTTTTTCTTCTTGCGTATCAAAGGTTATGAAAAATCGGGGGAGAGCGAAATGTGGCTATTGGAATTCAACTTGGAGGCTTTTCAACTCCGTTTGGTTTTAAAATAAATCTAACAGTGAGAACGAACTCCTCCATGGAATACATCCATTTCCATGTTTACCAAGCCATCGGGTATCTTCGATCATCGTCGGATGTCCTCGGATACGTACGCTCTCCATCGTATATTTTCGGCTGTCTTTGGTGACGATGGTCTCGACAACCTCCCGTTCCCACGTCACTCGTTTTCGAAAAGGCTTCGGGTGTTTTCGGAAGTCTTCGGGCACCTTCGACTGGCTACGTAATCCTCCGTGCCTCTTCGGTTTCACGGACATAACCAACAACTCCAGCGGTCATGTTGGTAGCGGAATATGGTCAAGAACCTCGTGTATATGCATTTGCATCGTTTTCTGCGTTTTTTTTTACTTATAACCTTCGAAATGTTGCAAAAATCCGTGAAAATTCTCCATACAAAGGTACACTACCTGTATTACCGATAACACTGCCGGTATGCACTTTGTACCAGTTACATACGTTTGGAATACTCGTGTCGAGGGGCACGGCTGGGGGTGTACGGTGAGAGACTCGAGTGCATGTCTCTACGTACATGCTACGATTCTAGCAAATGTGTTACGACGGTGAATGTCAAAAGGGCGTGAGTGCGTAGCGCCCCTGAAATGGACACGCTTCCGTATGATTCGCGACTGTCGATGTACGAATCATGGAACACACAGAGCCGCTCGGTAAAGGTACCGGTGATACCTTCGGACCTCGGGTGTTTCGGTCAAGTAGCGAACGTCGAAGATCAAACGCGAAGCGAACGCTATTCCGTGATGTCCTGTCCTACTCGATACGAGGACTCTAGAAACTTTTGTCTTGCTCTCACGAACTGGAAATTGAACTCTCGTCCTTTTTTGCGCTTGTATATACATGTGTGTGCGTGCGTGTGTAGTTTTTAGTGTCTTCCATATTCTTGAAAAGGTAGAGAGATTTTCGGAGGATGGAGCAATTCTATGAAACATAGGAATTTCAAAGGAGAAAGCAGGAAATGCGAGCTTCGCATAGAGCCAACCGATAGCTGCTACGCTTCTTTCTCCCTCAAATACGAATTTTTCGGCATAAAATTATTCAAAAAGCTCCCCAAGTTTCGCAGATTTCAATAAAACTGCGGAAATTGCACCTTAGTTTTCCTTTAAACGTCGTAGGGTGTATTCGACTATCCTCGATTTTTTTCAGGTGCGTTTTTATGCCTTCGAGTGTATTCGGACTCGTTGACATATTTTCGGGCATGGTCGAGAGTCCTCGAACGTCTTCGAATACACTCGAGTCTTTTTATTTCAATTTCCCTGATAATTCTCAATTTTGGTGCAACAAAAGTTTGAATTCAACTGAAACGTAACACCAACAAAGCGCAGGGTCCGGTGCAACTTGCAAAGGGAGTTGGGTTGGATCCTCTTTGTATGTATGTATGTATGTATGTATGTATGTATGTATTACAGATAGTTTGCATGAAAGGGGCAGTAATAAAACTGATGCATACTTTTAGAGTATCCGTCGTGGACTGTTTTACAACCTGTCACTTTTATGGCCACCGACGAAACATTTCAAAATAACTGAAAGTATGCATACTCGCGATGCAAATGTTACTCTTCTGTCTGTTTCCCGAGAAAAAGTCGATTTCAAATGCTGTTGGCAAATTTAATGGCTTCTGAATAAGACACGCTTCATCTTTTATGGCATCGAATACCTTAAAGCGCGACAAAGTAGGAATATCCGCGATTTTTAGTACGAGTCTTCGAAGTTAAAGTCGGACTGGTTTGACGTTTTTCCGGGTAACGAGAAATCCGACTTCCAATTTTCTTTTTTTCTGGAAGTTAATTTACGTCACGATCACTACAATTGTCGTTATCAATGCGACTATCGAATTTTACATTTTTTTTTTCACGGCAAGAATTATTTTTCCCTGCTTGTTGGGATATCGATACGGGGCAAGAAATATTACTGGGTCAAATTACGGGAAAGTATAGGAGAATAGAGGCATAATTTGTATTGTAACAATGTACGAACAGCGATTTTCATTCATTAACTTATTAACTATTTTATATTATCGTCATTATTATCGTTATTGAAAAGTTTGTATAATGGGAAATGTAGACGGAGTTGCATGGACGGCATATTCAATAACTTTTTGTCGATTTATCCACTTATTCTATTCAACGAAAAAGCAGCATGTGGCTTTAATAAAAATTAATTAACCGGAAAAAATTCATAACTTTGGAATAAAAAAATCGTTAAATCGCTTTCGCATGTTTTCAAGCTCATAGTTTGCATTTTCAACTGTAAATATTTCGAAATTTAATACATTTCTCCCTAGTACATTCTTCTAATACATTTTTCAAAAAATAAATGAAAATATTGTTTTGCTTCTTGTTATCGATTTCTCCCTGTGCCCTACTTTCCTCCATATCGAAATTCTTCTCAATTGTTCCAACGGAAAATCAACCTGCTCTAATATCGGACCAGTGTTACCGCGTTAGATTAGTCGAGTTTCAATATTCAACACGACGGTTTTCAATCGGCCCAGTACTATGACGATTTGTGGTTTTCCCGTGACTGACTCGACTGACTGTGATTGACTCGAGTTTTAACCCAATATTGAGTCAGGCTATGTTACATTGGCCCGGTACCATACACGTCCACATTTAGTTGATCCAACGCTGGATAGAATTGTGCGATACTGGGCCAGAAGTAGCCTAGGTTTCGATTCGATATTGGATCAGTCTGCGCCAAATACCAATATCAAACCGTCTGCCTTTTAGTTGCCCAGAATCCCGCTCGTTCCTGGGCATGGGCTGGACGGGTCTTGCCTGGACTTTATAAGGCTGGCCCAGTCTCGGTCCAGGTTTGGACTTAAACACCCGATCAAGCTGACAATGAGACAGACTGGCCTGGTTACATTCTCATTTTCATTTAGTTGACCCAGTGCTGGATTGAACGTTATACCCCTGGCCCATAATTGGCCAAGGTTTGGTTTAACGGACCCAGTTCCGGGTCCGTAGCTGTATCGGTATCATGGAAACGATAATTGGAGAATTTATCAGTCCATTTCGCAGCTTTATAGCTTCAATCTGACAATGTGGGTTTATCTCACCTGTCGTGGTTTGTCCTATGAATTATCTTTTGAATCCAACGTTTGTCAAATGCGTAACCGGGTGGCATGGGTCCACCGACCAGTCTGTTCCAGAGGCAGTATAATTCTGGTCTGAGTCAATACTTGACTCCAAAGCTTTGCGCCCGCTGTACACGTAGCGTGGAGCAGAACGGAGGCGATCCTGTAGTAACCAAAGGAATACTGGGAAATGAACGGCTTCCATAACTGCTAGTAAACGTTTCTATGTTCCCCGAAATTGCCGAACGTTAACTGACCGTTATTACGTTTAGGAGCGATCGTATACGGGTGCTTCGAGAACGCGATAATGAGAGATGTCATAAACAACCGAATCTTCAAGGCTCGAGTGTATTACGCGAGTGCATAGTCGCATTCCACGTGTAATCGCTTATTTACTCGCGTCCTGTTTCACAGACTTGCAATTAAAATTGACGGAAAGAAGAGATTTCGCGGTTTCAGGGGAGCTTCTCCTCAAATCTATAACTTTTATAGAAACGAAGATATCGATTATCAAATTTTCATGCTGACACGAGCTTACAATTACGAGAGTTTTGGATTCTTAGAAATTCCAATCGATAATTTCTTGGAAATATATTACAGAAGGTATTTAACCTTGAGAGAAATCTTTCAAAAAATCGATATTTCTCTTTAGAGCGGGGATACGAATTTCGAAATTTGGCCGGTCTTCTAAAGACCGAACGACAATCTTGGGCAATTTCACGACCACTCTGTAAGTAATTTCTGTTATTAAGATAAACTAAACTGTTGGGTACTTTCGCGTGGGTGTAAGCTTCGGAAAAGTTAAGTATCTTAATAGAACTGGACGGCAAACATATTGGTATTAGAACCGGGTAACGATAAGGTACATATAAAAAATAAGGAACGCCATAAATATATGTGTACGCGTCTGTGGGAAGAAAAAAGAGTCAAAGAAATAAAAGAAAAAAGGCAGTAAAAATCCTCTTGGGTCCAGTTGAGGTCTTAATTATAAGTCTGGACGATAGGAATGTCGTGTTATCACGCAATAACTTTTCACTGGCTCATGTTTTAGCACATACCTGGGTAGCTGTTGAATTACATTTTTTATGTTCGTCACACTCTGGGGACTATCACTGTATTAAGGAATCGGACCGAGAGCGAGGTGAAGCAAAGAATCAAGGAATCGACAAAAATTATTCGGATCAATCGTTCCTCAGTTTCCGTTAAGAATCAAAATTTCATCAAAAAATTTGGCAAAAAAACTCAGTGTTTTAGTTTTCTAAACCTTTTTTCGAAATGCTCGTTTAAGGTAGACATATTATATTATAATTTCCCTCATTTTGTTGAATAATAATAATAACAACAACAACAACAACAAAACCATGAGCCTCATTAATTGACTCCCCTTCGGAGATTTTCCACTGCCTACATGCGTACGTATTTAATGTACGGAAGAATATAATTGCCATTGAGGAAGTCTGGCCTCACAAAAGTCTGCCGTACATACCCTATCAATGGTTTAAAAGGGCCGATAAGAGCGTCGGTTTCACCCTTTTGCGTTGGAGATACGCCCTAATCATCGATGCACGAACCCATACCCACGCACATGCAGCAGCGTCAGCAAAATTGTTCCCCAATGTTATCAATAAAGTGTGTACAAAACCTACCAGGGAGACGCACACACGCATGTACCCAGCGGCATTATATGCGTTTATTGCCTTCGTTTTGGGGTGAGCAATGGTTGCTCACAGCATTTTGAACAAAGGAAATGAAGGAAAATCCGTAATAGTTATTAGCCCCGTTCCCCATAGCTTCTGAAGCTTCGACCGTTTCCATGTAGTATGTACATACGTCTACTTGTATGGGATAGTAGTCGCTTTGTACGAATTGAAGGGTAAGATTTAACGCCTTCATAGTTAGGAGAAATTTATTTTCTTTGCTATTAACGTGTAGCGTTTTAGGGAACCGTAAAACACGTACGTGGTAGTCCTTCCCGTCGTCAATTAGATAATTGAGCGTTAAAGGAAAAAGGGACATTCCACATGGTCAATTTGAACCCTCTTGATGTAGCTCCAGTATGTATGTGCATCCCTATGTGTCCGACCGGTTGCCCGTGCCACGTATACCACGGTATTCTTCGTGGCTTGCGGTTGAGTTTAGTTGATTGAAATTTTACAAAAGCTCGGTCATTGAATTTCAAACGTTCGTTAACTTTTTCTCGCAAACTCCCGCATATGCGCTTATTTTTCTACGTATATGCCCACACGAACCCGGGAATAGTTTTCCCTCGCACCTTCAGCAATCTTCCCCACTCCCTAGCTGTGTCCGTTTTCTCTCCTTAATTTCTCTTCATAGGATCTCCATTCGCTTCCACTCCTCCAACTCCACCCCCTCTTCCTCCCTGAGATTTCCGCTCCTCCGATCATCCCGCTCTATCTTCATTCTTCGGTTTTTCCTTCTGTTCCTCCCCTTAAACACCCGCCTTTCTACTCCCACTCTTTTGACACTTCCCCTCGCGCCTCCTTTCTACCTTCCCTTGTACCCCCACTCTTTCGATCCTTCTCTTGGCTCCGTTATCTATCCATTCCAATTGATACCCACCGACACCCTATAATCGAATTTCAAAATAATTTTAACATTTACAAAAACAATTTTCAACAACGCTGGAAATTTTCTCGAATTAATTTCTCAACACTGACCTACTTGATACTGCGGACATTTTTTGCCAATTGCGGGTTACGAACCCAAAAGATCTCAACGGAATTAATTAAGACAGAGTTCGTCTTAATTAACGAAGGCGCACGATTTTCCCGTATTCTTCGTTCGACGTTAAGGGGCTAATTCTTTAAAGTAAACGAGCAACCGGGTACGGCAGCTTAAAGGCTCTAGAAATAAACGTTCGAGTACGTATTAGTTCGCAGTCACTCGATCGCGATATTAAACACAGAATCTACGAGTGGAGCGAAGATGGATTTAAATCGGCAAAAAACTTTTTGCCGGATTAAAAGCGATATGTTGGCCTTTGTTTGAGCATGTCAAGAGAAAGTATTAAGAACTACCTGAAATAAAAAGAAAGCACGGAAAAAACAGCTCTTACGGTAAATATGTCAGTATGATGGCGCATCAAGAGGATCATGCCGACGATCACCCGTTTTCCTTTAATTCCGGTAGATCGAAATATTCCGGATGTTGTATCCGCTTAACTATCGGTCTTTCCTACCTGGGCCTACATGCTCGATGTACGCCCCAGGAGTACAGTTGGACTTCATCGCGCTCCGTGTGATACCTCCTATCAATCGACGAGGAGGAGGAGGAGGAGGAGGAGGAGGAGGAGGAGGAAGAGAATTTCCACTCCCACTCTATTTCATCCATCGTGGGTATAGAGCGGAGTGGGCGTTTCCCGTTCGAATCACGCCTAATGCTATACCCCTTCCCTATTTCACTCCGCCCATTTACAATTAGGGTACCTCCTACTTTAGCCCCTCCTTTTTCGCGTACGCCGCGCTCGCTTTTTAATTCAACATCGACAGCAGTACGTCAGTACCACGCTATTTTAACAAAATATCATTGGCATAAACTCTGTTGAAATGTAACTTAATTAAAAAATTCAACAAATTTTCGCTGCAAATGTAGCGGAATTGTGTTAATGGAACGTTTCGAAGAAAATTCTTCATTGGTTACTCGAGATTACTAGAAATGCCTATTGATAAATCGATGCTCCAACACTGAAATGACAATATTCTGCTTAACAGTTTTCAATATATGTATATGCAGGTATGTACATAGCATAGCAATCGACAATCGACCTCCTTGTACCCGAGTGCCTGACCTTCCAGCTTCTCTAATTATTCCTCTAAAAACATCGAGGTATTGAAAGTATGGTAGAGGCTCGAGTAAAGAGACAAAAGGACAAAAGTATGGCTGAAAGTTCGATAACAACCAGAAGGAGATAGCGGGCGAGTATTGGAAGAAGAACGGTGCAAGTTGAGCTTTCGGTAGGAGGAACTAACTCCGGTTCCCCGTGTTGTTGTTTCCGCGGGGTACGTTGGTGTACCGGCAGTGCAGCTTTTTCCTAGATATTAAATACTAATCCTGCGAAATTACAACTAGTATAGTAGGGCAAGAGAAAATATCTCTCTCTTTTTCTATCTCCTGATTACTTTGTCTATTCTACGACTCTCATTTTCTCTCTTTCTCTCTCGCTCTTCTCTTGTAAAATTCGAGATTTCCTTCAATTCTGCGTTCGCTCGTTGCTCCAGCAATCTCTAACTCTCTAGAGGGGGTCGCTCGTGGCAGTGCTGGTATACACAGCCAGTACCGTCAGGACGCTAAGCAATGAAAAGTAATCTAGCTGCTGGATTAACCCCAAAGCTCAAGATATCAGTTGGGGATTTATTTGTCTTTCCTACCGTTGCAGTCTTTTTACTCAGTGTACGTGCGAGTAGCGTATAATGCAGATGCACATGCGTCTAATCGAAACCTGGCGAACGTTATTTATGCATCTACGTGTGTATGCGCGCGCCCGGGCGCCCATGATTTCACACACGTACACTTGCAAGTTAAGTATCACTTTATCCGTTTTACCAAGAAATTGAAATTTTACCTGATTTATGATATTTTTTTAATCAAAAGAAAATCGCCCTTTTTCAAAAATTTCAGTACTTTTGGCAACTCTGGCATAGACAAAAATTAGTAAACGTCGAATGGACTAGAAGATAAAAAAGTGATCACACCAAAATAGTAATTAAAAAAAGGCGCTTTATTTATTTCGCCTAGTGATTGCTTCCACTACAAACTTCGTTCTCGGAGAAAAAGACATTTTTCTAAATTTCCTGTCGGTACTTGGGACCGTCGTGATCAATCCTACCGCGTCGGATCTTCCTTATGTTTTCGAAAGCCTTCGAGATAGAGATGCAACGTCTCCGACGTACCGCTATTATCGTGAGGCCCACGAGTACGACGACAGCGACGCAACATCCCAAAACTATGGCCACCATTTGGCCAGTTTCGTAGCTGGAGGCATCGTGAATTCGAAACGTGGCCCACGACTCCTCGATCTTCGAACCACGCAGTCCCGCGACGCAGGTCCAGTTTCCGACGTCAACGTTAACGTCGATAGCTGAAATTGTTTTCGTTAGAAAAATTGCCAATTTCAATTAGAAGAAAAACACGTTTGGTCGAATTTTTCGAAACACGTACCGTCAATCAGTAGCTCGCAGGATGTCAAGTTTTGCGACGCTACGTATCGAGAGTGAGTGGGACGATAAATTATTTTTCCATCCGGTCGAATCCAGCGGCAATAATCGATGCTTCTATTTTCGTCTTCTATCGTCTTGCAAGTGAACACTTCTTGTCTCTCTGATCTCGATACCCCGCGAGAGAGATCGACGGCGTATATTGAACTTTCTGAAAATAAATTCGAGGGCTGAAGTAGAAGTGGGAATATCCACTCGAAATTTGATGTCCGATCGATTTTTCGTGATTTTTGAAGCAACCCAGAAACACCTGGGCGTTGAAATTGGAATGTCATCAGTTACGCAGTTTCGTCGTGGCAGCAGATAAAAGGAAACGTAAATTTGGTTTTACGGGCGTCATTTTGAAAGTGGAACGAGCGGGAGGTGAATCGTAAAAGCTTTGTGAACTGCGAGTTTCCGCTAGGATCCACCGGGAGGTCACGCGTTGACACTCGCCGGTGTCGAAAAAGTTCCGAACCCGGCTAAAAATTCGCAATTACGGATTTTACAGCGACGGTGAAACCAATAAAGCCGACGTAACGATTATTCGAGGATCCACCGGGTTCTTACTGTCTCCCGTAGTTTCGAATTGCAGCTTATCTCCCTATCCCCGAAGTCTAATAACTATTACTTAGTTAATTAGTTTCGAAACTATGCGCCTAAGGATAGCAAAAGGAGTGTTATTAACTCCACGAGTAATTAAGTTGCTTGCAATACTCGACTCGACTTTCCATAATAATATTTAATCCAATAATGAAGAGCCCATGATAGCTACATATATATGTATATACATATATATGTAACTTTTGCAACGAACCAGGCCTTCATAGGTTATGTTTAAGAATATTAAACCCTCCTCCCCCTCTCTCTTTGCCCCGCCTCGCCGCGATCTCGGCTTCACAACTTTCAAAATGATTAAACTTTTCCATCGACCGTGGTTCAAAAGGAATGCAAAAAAAGGACGAAACCGGCGGCAAAAGTTGGCTCATTGCAACCGCTACTAACCCACGACAAATATTGAAGCCACTGCCGAAAGTGCCGTTCCATTTCGGACTCCCATAAAGCATTGCCAGTCTCCTTCGTGGACGTCGCTGGCTTGTTCAAACCTTCCCGCGCATTCTCCCAGGGAAAGGCCTCTGCCTTCGTACGGCACAAATTTCGAACGTACCGTTTCCGATTGAGCCACAAAGTAGTCCGTGCCGTTTGGACTGCGCAATGCGCAATAAGATAACACCGCATCCGCTGTACATTTTACCTGGTGAATAATTATTGATTAACGGAATTGATTAACAGAACGGGGAGATGTCTGTCGATAACCGAGATGAGAATGGGGCTCGAGCGAGCCAGTGGTCGATGGTCGATTGGTGAGAGAAGAGAGGTACAGTTCTGTTTTTGGAAAGGACAAAAATAAAGGCCGTAGTGACTACGATCATGGAGCGGCAGAAATGGGCGGGGTGGGCCCAGAATCTGGAGGGGGAAGCGATCGTAGGAATTCAAGGTGGGGGCAGAGCCAGAGCCAGAGTTTTCGCGACTACGCACCAAGAAAGACCTTCCATGGATGATATGTGCGACGCTTCCCTTAGCTGTAACTCCCACAAAAGGGACACCCGTGGTATCGGCAGGCGGTTCGACTTCCACCAAAGTATGATGCGGAGCCTCGACTCGGCCAAGTTCACATTTCCATGCGCCATAATCTTCCTCGACTGGGTCCGTGATGGTTACACCGCATCGATAGTAAGTGCCGTCGCTCGGAGCTTGCTCGTTTCCTTCTCCAAAATACATATACCTGGAAATGAAAGAAGAAGACGCCGCTTAGAACAAAACTTTAAAAATTCGCCAAAGGGACGCATTGTCTCGCACCTTCCAAATCCAAGTCCGGGGGACATGTTGAAAAGAGTTCCATTCGGTGACGTGAATCGGCAGAAGAACTCGTCTTCGGAAATCCTTTCGGATTGCAAAGATGTGCATAGAACATTTATCGCGGACGTGTCGTACGTCACTGTCCCGTTTACCGGAACGTTTCCTATAGAATGTAACAGACGTCGGTCAAACATTGTTGTTGTTAGAATTGAGATTATTCGCTATCGTTATCGTCAGCGTCAGCGTCATCGTCGTCATTCGAGAAAATGAGATATTCTCGTGCTTTCTTTCTATCTCAAAAAGTCATGGTCAGAAAATTAAAGTTTCCCGTGTATCCTTTATGTGTCAATAGTTCCATGGTCATCCTCATTATCACAGTGCCCTTAATAATCATCGTCATCGTCTTGATAGTCGCATAAATTAATAGCTTGCTATTTCTAATGACGTTATAACTGATCGTGGATCTGCGATACGACGGATAGCGATGCATTTGTATAATAAATTATTCCGAGAGTCTATTTACCATAAGTACTGACGTTAAATCGAATCTCAAGAGGTTCTTGAGATCCTTTCATTCCGTACCGCGCTATCCAAGTGCCTTCGAGCCGTTTTGTTACAATAGGAACATCATGACCGCATTGTCCCGCTTGTAATGGGAAGGTAACGCCATTTGGATCTTGCATTTGACAATAAATAGCATCCGCGGGTGCTGCAGTTATTTTGTCTTTATCTCCGATTCGTAAGCGTTTGATATCCTGCAATTAAACAATCCACAGAATAATTAATATTAATTACAATTTTCGCTCAACCAAACCCGTCAGAAACAGAATTGTTAATTTCAAGATTCACGAAAAAAAAAAAAAAAAAATGGTCTTTTAGGTATTATAGAACAAGTGGAGTGGGTAAAAAATGGAAAAAAAGCGAGAGGGCCGAGGATATAATAAACAATATGAATATTTGAGCCGTTTATTTTGAAAGTGGCCCAAGTCCATTTGCATATTTTTTATTGTTAACTGTAGTAACGTGTTCCACTTGACATTAATTGTCATTAAAAAATTGGACTTGGGCCACTTTTAAAATGATCGGCTCGTTTATTAATATCAATGTCCTTATTTTTCTGAAAAGAAAAAAAATGCAAAAAAGTAACTTAATTTATTTACCATTCTTATCGAGCTTATCCCTTAATAGTGGAGATCGAGGAAAAATGGTAGGTGAGATTGAGGGGAAAAAATGGTGAGATTTGGCTTGGAACGGCAGTAGGGATTGAACTGAATCAATGGTTGGGATTGAACTAAAGGAGTGGCGTAAAGAAATGCTAAATTTGAACTTACCCCTACTTGAACCGCGGTACTGTTAACGAATTTGATAAAGAAATCATTGTAGTAAACGAGCAGACCGTTAAAGAACGTAGTTTCCATGGCAGCTAATTTCCAAGTACCACTGTACCGGGCGGGAACTTGAACTCCACACGCACCGATTCGTTTGAGGCCGTTTGGAAGTATATCGCTGGACATCAAGTCAATTACAGTTCCCTGATAAAGAGATTTTGGCAAAAGGAAATGAGTTAAGGTTTTCCTCTATTAAAAGTAAAATTCGTACTTACGTTAGGGTCCGTCACTTGGCAGGAAGTTTGGTTTTCGAGATGCACGTCCAACTGCGCGCGCACATAGTGTTCCGGATACGCTTTGAATTCGTTGCTTGGAATAACCTTCACATTCTGAAAATAGAGTTCGTTTGAAAATGTCGAATTTGGGACGAAAGGTCCTTCGTTATGCATAAAATTTGCGTAATGGAAATTTCAGGGGTATCTTCACATAAATTGATTGAATGCTTCAAACTTATGTATACGAAATCCAAGCAAGAGAAATATTTGATCTCGGTTCTTTGAAAGTTTAGTCTCTAAATTCAACAGATATTTGGAAAGCAGGAAAAGCAATTCGATTTGAACCACGTGGAAAGTACCTCATCCTTCAAATAGATCTCTTTCCGCTGCGAAGTGGAGAACGAGGGGAGCTCGTTCCTGCTATAAATTCAATCGGACGTTGCCACAAAGCATAGTTTTCGGAGAGGGTGCGGTTTCATGATAAAACCAGGAAAAGTGCAGTAAGTTGATAATTTGTGCGGTTTTATTAGAAACCCCTTTAGCGTCGGAACACCGGGAATTATACAGTTTGTGTATGTATGTATGTGCCAGTAAAGTTCTCGTATCACCGTTGAGTCGAAACTTGGAGCTCCTCTTATTCACGTGGCGTACGTATACCTACGTGAAACGAGGAAACACCGCTTGCCTCACCGCAAAGGGGGTTAAACCTATTCCCTTTGTTATGAATCTAACGTAGAATGATAATAATTCAGTGAATTGTGTACGTATGAGTACGTACATATACACACGACCTAAAGCCGAAAACCAACAAACGGAAACCAAAACCAACTTGGTTACAATCAGTTCCGGTGTAATGATACCGGTAACACTGATAACAATATGCGTTTCTGCGGCTTCAAAGGCGCAGTTTATCAAAGGCAAGTGCCGCAGCGGTACTTTTGGAAATTGAAACCCACCGAAGAGTTCGCCCGGGCAAAGTTCAAAGGTCTTCGGGAAAATGAGGTCTTTGAAATTTCGATTTAGAGGTTAGTTCTTATTCGAAATAGCGAAGCTCCGGTTCAAGGTGGCGAAGCTGCACTTAAAAATGGCGGAGCTTCGATTCAAGATGGCAAAGATGCAATTCAAAATGGTGGATGAATCCAAGAACTATTCAGGCATAACCGAAAATGGCTCGTCAAATTCGACGATAAATTTTCAGGAAAAAATTTCAAAAAAAGAACTTTGCTTCTACCAAAGAATGGGGATTTTTCTCTCAAAAATTCCGAAGATTCATTACCACCAATTTCCAGAGAGGTGAAACCTTAAAAATATCATACTCTTTTCAGAACCTGTTGATACTCACCTCCGCAACCTTTACGAACCAAATAAAGCTTCTATCGTACTTCAATTCACTTTCGTCCTGAAGCTTCACCGAGGAGTCCTCGGCCTCTTTTTTCGTGACATTAACCAAGATCTTCCACGTTCCAGCAACGTTGGCGCTGACCCTTTCGAAGGAAATTCCGCAGTAGTTGGAATATTGGCGTAAAGACACGTCATTCTCAATGCGCGTCGTCGATGATTCGAAGTTGTAAGTACGACCCGTATTCGATATAACGATGCAGGATTCGGTGTCACTAGAATGCTCTGTTTCCAACAACTGAAACCCTGACCCTTTGCGAAACTCGACGGTCACAACTGAAGGAAGAACAAAAGAATCCTATGAGGATTTACTCGATTAGTCGAGAAATTGGAAGGAACATAAGGTGTGTAAAGGGTACCCTGGAACATTGTTGGATTTGTTGTGGAATTCTTTACAAGTTTCGCTGAACTTGGTCACTAATTTGATGGAATTTTAATGAAATGTCGCGGGATGCCAATGAAATTTTTTAGAGGTTCGTCAAAAACTCGATCGAATTTTCGCGAGTTTCACTGAAACCTTTCTGGAATCCAAAATATTCTCTCCAAAATATTCACCGACACTTTTGTTGAATTGAAACTTCTTCAAGACTCGATCTTGCTCACTGGAGTATTTCCAGAATTCGCTGGTACGTCCTTAGCCCTTCTCTTACTGGAGTTTCATTGGAACGTACACTAGAAAATTTCGCCAATATCTCCACTCATTTTCAGAACACAAAAAGGTACCAAAATTCTCGTACTTTCGTAAAAAAGTCACTTGTTCACCTTTGAACTTTCCATTCACCGGTTGGTCGTTGGACCAAAGAGTAGCGAATGGAACAAAAAAAGGGGGGGGGGGGGGATATAGATGAAAAAGGGCTAAAATGAAAGGTATGGAAACCGAAAGTGAACCCGGAGGGAGAATCGGAAGGGCTCCTGCCAACTCCCGGGAGGTTGGTCGAGGTACAGGTATATTTCGTACGGCTAACTACCCCTGTCGAGAAAGGGGTAGTTCGGGAGGATCCATAGGACGGGTATAGTTACAAAAGCCTAACAGTGAAAGGGTGGAACCGAGGGTAGTACGATAAATTTTGTGGTTTACCATCAGAAGCCAGGGTAAATGGTAGAAGCAAAAGACAGTGGAAAATAATGAACCGTGTCATGACTACTGTCTTTTTTTCCCGTCCATTCTAATACTGGAGTCCACGATACATTGAGATCTTTATGGATTTATTCAACTCTTTTATATCAATCTCACTTAGGCGGTCGGTTTCGTTTTCTTTTTTCCCTCTTTTTTTACGTTCCTGATAAGAGAACGAACGGCGTCGTCTTTGTTTGCCTTTTTTCCCTCTTCCCTTTCCCGATAGCGCGTTTCGCTCAAATCCCATTTCCGGGAATCACATTTACGGTTCGATTATTACCGAGATATCAACTGAAAATGGGCATTTTCCCCAAATGGGAGTTTCTGTCAATGGGCAGACGCGAAAGAACTGCCAAATGTCCACGAAATGCCGCTGTTATGATTGCGATCCACGCATCGTGTTCTTTGGGGACCACGGTAAACGCGTGATCACGGGTTCAAAGTATCCGTTGGGCATAATAAAAATCTACACGCGAGGGGGCACGCTAACCTTCATCGAATCAGTACGTACTTTAAACCTCAAGCCATTCTTGGAGTGTTTGTTCTCGAGACGAAACGATTGTGTGAATTCATGAATCTCACGTAGCAGATAAGACATCTTGATTTCATCATTGACAGTTTCGTCATGAAGTGAAGAGGTCGGTACACAGTTTACGAGCGCACCTAGTGTGTACACATTCGCCAACTATATCAACGCATTATCTGGGTTAAATGCCTCTGATTAGTGTTTTATCGCTTGTTGGAATCTTATTTAGGTATTTATACAACATATGGAACTTGCGGCTTATCGTCGTTATCAACTGAAACGCACTCACAAGCATTCATTTACGCATATTTATGCATTTATGGTCTTCATCGCCTTTGCATTTTTAATAATAACACTTTACGCTTTCCGAGCGCTCTTCTATACGCACATACATTCAACCAGTACGTCATACCACTCATTCACTCGCACACATACTCACAAGAACTAACGGGCGTTGAATATATTGATCGCGATCAATGCCGATTGACCTGATCCTGATTCCGAATGTGATCTTGATGTTGATGCCGATTGATGCTGATGCTGATGCTGATGCTGACTGAACGGGAAACCCATGTAAATGTTGACAACGTTGATGATAAAGATATTGACGAGAACTTTGAGGTTATGTTGCCGATGATGGAAGAGCATCGACCTCCTAGGAAAGTTCGAGCAAATTTCTAATTCGGTGTTGATGCAGATGTTGATAAAGAAGGAAGGTCGATGAAAACGTTAATAAGAATGGTAACTTTAGAAATGGTAACGCGTCGATGTTAATGCATATCTGCGTTGGTATAACATTCTCGGGGTTGATGAAAATCTTCCTCTTCCGCATCGACATCCAAGTCACGTGTGTTGATGAAAATGTCGACGGCGATAAATCAAGAAAATCGAGCGTAGGAGCGAGAGTGGGTACGAAACCGCGGAAGCGAATAATTAATACAGAGGCGCCTAATTACACTTCATTTCATTTCTAATATAAGCAGCAGTAAATTGCTAAATGAGGCAAAAGTTTCCAGCAGAAACATACTATTACCCCGGTAACATTTGTCTATAACAGTTGAAGTTTGTTCAAGTCCTTTCCGCTGGAGCAGAAGACGGCTAGTTTAAAGTTTCTGGAAAAGCCGTGGCTGTTCCGTTGTTACGGGTCGACACACCGTGCGCGAAGTTGGAGGTTGCCCGAGCAAACCGTTAAATCTTGGTGACTCTTCGACGTCCAAAAACAACAGGAGACCCGAAGAGAGAAGGATGTCTTTTGTTTGACTCGTATTCCAGTCATTCTTTTAAATTCGATTATATCTTCTTCCAACTGAAACGCCATTCGTCATCTCCCCGGTTCCATTCCTGCGGGTATCGATTTGATTCACGGGCAATCGATAGGTATTGTCAAAATAGAACGACTCGATACACGCCGATAACATCGAAATCAACAGCTTAAGTTGCAAGCAAGAAAGAAATAAAAAAATCGGTGGATACCAATTGAATCGAGGGGTCGGTTTTTCGTTAACGGCTCGGAGGGGATTTATTAAGATTATCACTTGGGATAGCGGCGTACAAATGTAACTACTCCAGCGGCCACTGGGAGATATGGTAAAATGCACAATGGAGGAATAGCGGTGGGATAAGTGCCTGGGATGTATCCCCATATATAAATTAATTGTAAAGCTTTGGGGCTGCAGTGCGATTTCAAGTGGGCTCGCAAGATTAGAGTCTCGGTTTTTGTTGCATTTGCACAACAATAAAAGGATCAACGAGAGCATCGGAGGATACGTCGAGCTATCCGATGGCTATCAAAAGGGCGGTTTGGCGTATACGCTCGTCAACTAGACTCGCGCCTTTTTCTTCCTTGGCTCTTCGTGGAAGTAGTACATATGTATGTATATGTATACAATATACCCAAGTACGGCAGACCGTTTGCCAACCACGCGTTAACGCTACAGGGAATTCTTAATAAACGTAATCCCACTGATACGTGCGCGCGTGCATCCGCTCCAATTGGGTGTGGGTCGTATCCCTTTTTTAGATGTGGATTTAGGAGTACGTACATATACATATGTCTATATTTGATTCGCCATCTTGAATTGTGGACACTTTATCGACATTGTTATCGGCTTTGTTGGCGCGTTCCAGGCCAGCTCGATTTTTGCCAGACGACCCACGTTAACGCCACGTGGGTCGTCTACATTCCCGTGTTTCAATGGACAAACTATCAAATGGCTCGAATGAATGGTTTAACGGCTGTCAATGACCAAAGTGCCTCGTCGACTTGATCGGTGACTTTATCAACTTCCCTATACTTTAATCAACATTGACAAAAGGACGATGTATTTCATTGAGCGATACGAATCACTTAATAAACTTGCTTCCCTTGTAATTGTTTCTGTACGAGTACCCTCGACGTATCGTCACTCCGGTCTTTTTTATTGAGACGTATCTGTGTATATAAAAAGCGGTACAAAGAAATTGTTGAGTAAGCTGCTAGTCATCAACAAACTTTAGTTCAATTTAGATTAGTCTTTCCACTAGAGTGAACCTCTTGAAAAAAGATACACTCTGTGGGTTATACCTCTTTCAACGGTTCCTCCTTTTATTATGTTTTCTTTCTTTAAAACCCTTCGAAAATTCTCTAATATATTTCCTGTCTTAATAGATGTGTCTGTGCGCGTGTGACTGGGTGGGTGTAAGTGGATCTTTTTACACACACACACACACACACTTATATACCTATATTCGGTACACGCGCGCACACGCTGTTTCACACAGTCACGCAACGGCACACACATATACAAACGCGTACCTATTTGCACTCACTCATGCCTATGATGCACACACGCAGATCCATGTACACTCACGCCCATACATATATTTTTGGTCCGTATACCAATACACACGCATTAATGTATTTATATACGACAACACACATAGACATATTTTTATACCCGTTAGCACAAAACACACACATACAGACACACACACACATTTTATGCCTCTTCACACATACGCATAAATGCAAGCGTGTGCATATACATACATGTATAAGTGTCAGTGAGGATGTGTGAAAAAAGATGGAAAGAGAGTAAAGCTTTAACAAAACCCGTAGAAAAATATGTAATATATCTCATACTTATAAATGCTCATACACTCATGTGTGTGTGTGTGTGTGTGTGTGTGTGTGTGTTTGTACGTGGACACAAAGAAGGACACTAAATGTTGCTTGAATTCAGTCGGAATTCCCATACTCGTGAGGAAACTTAATTGAAAATACCACGCAAACATTGAAACCCTGTGGGTCCATTTACAGGTGAGTAGGAAAACTTTCACGTGTGTGTAGATGTGAAGATATGTCCTGTGTGTGTATGTGAGCACCGGTAAAGGATGAAAATAGAACCAGGGGAACGGACCGGTCAGGGTTTAGGAAACTGTGCGTGTGTACGTGTGTACACCTATGTGCATACATAGTTGTAATCAGGCTCATACATTTACACATTTTCTCGCGCATACAAACACACACAAAGTCATACACACGTACAGTTGTACCACAATACCATTATATGCAAGGTAACTTTGGTATAAACACGGCGTTGTTACAGTGTATATACAGGGCATAGAAAACGGACACAACAGATGCGGTACACCCCAAATTACATTCGGTCGATATCACGCGTGTATAGCACGGTACGTACAGCGTGCAAGCGTGCTACGAGCAACGTGCAACGAGTACAGCCGAGTTGGCCATGCCTGACTTTATCCCCTGACCCGCGGTACGCAACCGACATAGATTCATTTCCGTCATATCTACAATACAGAGTTACCATTGGTATGCCGTGCACTCGCGCCAACTACAGAGTTACAGTGCCATTACACTCTTCGGGTACTTCCTCCTACAGCAGTTACTGATCGGCACTTCGTAATACCAAATTTCCAATAATGCTCTGTTCTCTAGATGTACATGCAGTAGCGGAAAAAAATTGGAACGCTGATGTTCTCGCCAGTTTCCGATGGCTCTCCTTCCAACTGCTTCGATGCTCGTCCCATTTCCTATGGGCGTTTGAACGGACCGCCCAACGGCTTTCTCTACTCCTTATGGGCGTGTTAATGTTCCGCCCACAGTTGCCTACACCCCCTGTGGGCTTTTAAGGGTTCAACCAACAGTAGATCCACTTTCATGTAGGCGGCTGAAGGTTCCGCCCACAATTGTTCCCATCCCTTTTGGGCGTTTCAAGTTTCCGCCTACGCTTGTCCTCATTCTTTGTGGACGTTTAAGGTTAGCAAAAACCTTATAGGCGTTACACCGTACCACCTTCAATCGCGTCTTACCTCTCATGGGCGTTAAAGGGTTCCATACGAAAGTTTGTAGGAAATTGAAATTTCTATGCTACGAAGTAGAAGATCCAAGCTTTCACATGCTTCATAGTGCATTTTTCTACGGTGTTTCCGAAGAAAGTGAAAAATTCCCAAGATTGGCATCACGAAACGTCAATTCGACGAAACCATAGTGGGCTCCTCTTCCACGCGCGAATTCACAACTTCGACACTGAAAGTGGCAGGAAACTGAAATTTTGACCGTCGTAAGAAGAGACAAGTAAGAGGGGCTCACGATTGCTTTTTTACAAAACTCCGTGGGGTGGGTGGAAGCCGAGTTAGGAATTAGCAAAGTTGAGGCTTCTTTTTTCTTTTCTTGGCAACGCTTGGAAAGGAACCGTTGGATGCTAGCTAAGGGTGCCCTGGTCGCTGTGGCGCAAACGCCATATCTGTATGTATGGCAAGCGGTATAACAAGATTGTTAAGAGAGGAAATGGGGAAGATTTGAGAAGGACTCGGGGAAAACGAAATGAAATGATCGGATGTTCGTGTACGTCCCGTGTGTATATGTATGTACACTTTCTTCGTACATCGACACCAGCCCAAACGTACCCCTCGTGCCTTTCCACTGGGTGCAAAGCGAAGTTGGAAAAGTCTGTTTTCCAGTGTACGTACGCTCGTCCCTTGTGTTATCATCCAATCCTATTCGAGACGTATAGGCGTGAATTGTGTTACCTCGTAGTTTGAACGGATCAAAGGCGAATTCCCAGTCAGGATGCATACGAGCGTAATTGATATGCCTGATGGGGGTTTCCAAGTCGGATAGTCAATTACCATAATCTTGTTGTGGGAGGCAATAGTAACTAGAAATACCTACCCTGTGCCCAGGCTCCTACCGATTCCATACACAGTTGATATACATGTCAGGGATTCGAAATCCGACTGTCAACTTTACAAAGAATCAGCTGCTGCTGCTGCTGTTCTACTAATACCCGTGTTTATTTGTACTGCAGCTACTGGACCCAAGTTAGCCATTGTTCCACGACCCTCTCTAATTGTACTTGGCATTTTTTGTGTTCGATCTTCATGGCTTCAGTTTTCGAAATCGTAATAAGGGGTGCTTTTAGTGAAGACATTACGTTCGAAGCACCAATTTTTGGAAAACAAATGAGTTTAAACTTTTCGACTAATTCCCAAATTTTCGATACCACACGTCAGTATTTTCACGGACCCTGTTTTTTTAATCTTTGGCAAATTTTTTTGCCATCTTACTTCTTTTCTTATACCTAAAAAATATGTACTTTCAGTTGAAACCCAGCGCTGAAAGTCACTATTTTTGAAATTCCAAAAAGTAAGTTGGATCTGGTAGAAAAAATTTCGCCGCTTTTCAAAAATACCATAATGTTCGAGAACCTGCGTGTTAACTTGAACGTCAAGGAAGAAGAAATATGGTTAAAAAAAAAGAAAAACGAATGACCAGGATCGAATTCTAACCAGAGGGTAATTCCAAGTTTACGAATGAACGAGTTCACCCTATAAAAACATATAATTTTTAAGCAATTAGAGGAGAAAACCTGTATCAAATGGACAGACTTTCGCTATAGGTATTATACTAAAACGCTCCATTATAATACCCAAAAAAGTAGAGCCGACGAAGGAGAATAGAGCGTAGAAAAAATAGGTCTCGATAATACATCGTTCCAAGTTGGATTTGACAGATGGTTCATCAAATTGACCCTCGCTCTTACTTTATTTTATTTTATTTTATTTCCCAACTATTCTTCGCCGCTCGCATGCAGTCAAAGTAGATTTCGTGATCCCATAAATTTTACGCTTATAGGTTTTCGTCTATAGGCCTATCGGAAGCTGAGAAGCAGAAAGGCGGTTTTCCGCTCCAAGTCTCTGCTTCAAATCCTGCGAATTCCAAAAATGTTTAACCGACTTCGAAAAAGAAGGAGGTTACTCAATTCGACATGTATATTTTTTTTTTTTGGATGCATGTTCCCCGATTACTCCGAGATGGCTGGACCCATCGAGATGAAACCTCTTGCATCTTGTAGAGCATGTCTCTGCGGTGGTCCCGTTATAAAGACATTTTGCGATTTGTCATTTTTTTATCCGTTTTTTCGCAAAAAACCGAAAATTTGCATATTGTAGTGCTTATTACTCCGAGACGGATAGATCAATCGGATTGAAACTTCTTGCATCTCTTAGAGTATCACTGCCACTTGGTCGCATAAAAAAAAAATACATTTGACCTTGGTTCATTTTTTACCACTTTATGCAACTTTTATCGCAAAAAAATAATACCACTTTTTTCACGTATGTTCGGCTTCAAATCGATGAAATCGATAAAACCCCTTACATTTTGCTGCCAGGCAGGTTTTCGCGATGATTACTTTTTCAAAAATTTATAAATTTTGTTAATATTTATAACTATTGTTTTTGCAAAATTCCTATTTTTTATTTAACTCGGCAACGAATTAGCCGATTGAGATGGAACTTTCCACATTTAATGATGACTGATTTCACGATGTTCCCATTTGGAAAAATTAATGAATTTCTTAATATTTCTTAGAACCTTCCGCATTTGATGACAGCTGATTGATTTCATGTTGTTCTTATTTGGAAAAAATTTATGAACTTTTTAACCGACTTTTTATCTTTATTATTCTGTATTATATGCTTATAACAATTGTTACTGCAATATTCCTATTCTGTGATGTAACTCAACAAGGAATTACCCGATCGCAATGAACCCTTTCACATTTAGCAGTAGATATTTTCTTTATGTTCGAATGTGAACAAATTTATGCTCACTTTTTTCTGTGGTGTAGTATGACAAGATATTTACTAAACGCGATGAATCCTTCCACATTTAGTTGCACATGTATTCCTGATGCAAGTATTCCCTTTGCAAGTATATATTGCTCATAATTATTGTTACTGCACGAAACGTATTGCTCATAGATTGCCACTAAAAAGTGTGAAATAATTTCTAGTTAGTTTATATGAATATTCACCAGCTGTAGATATAATTGCTTAAAAGTATGACAAAATGCAGTGAAAAGTGTGAAATAATTTCTATTTCCTTTATATTAAATTATATTAAATAACCTTTTCGGAGACGGCGCAAAATTAAAATGTTTGAAATCCGCCTTGGGTTGGTTTTTGGTGTAGGCGGCAATATTGAATGCTGTTATTATACGTATACATGTACACTGTCTACGTGAAAATACAATTTATTTAAAAATTGATGTATATATTCTCTCGATGGAAATATTGTTTGAGTTGGTTTGAGATAGTATTTAGTAGGGGTGGCGATATTAAATAGTGTTAATGTATATCAGGTCTGAAGCGAATGTAATAATAGCAATAATTAAAGGCCATATGTTTTGTTCCTAAGATAGAAAGTTAAACCAAGTTTGGTAATTTTTAATGTAAGTAATTTTTAATTTTGCGCCGCCTCCGAAAAGGTTATTTAATATAATTGAATATAAAGGAAATAGAAATTATTTCACACTTTTCACTGCATTTTGTCATACTTTTAAGCAATTATATCTACAGCTGGTGAATATTCATATAAACTAACTAGAAATTATTTCATATTTTTTAGTGCAATTTTTCGAAGTCGCTTATATTTTTTTTCCAAAAATTATGCTATATTCTCTTGGAAGTTATAAATTTCCAAACCAAAATCATATCGTTCGAGATTTTTTGCGTATGCAAACTATCGATTCGAATTCAAAAATTCATTAGTACAAAATAAGAAACCGTAAAAGTTTTTACATTTTCTTAATTTGAAGCTTGAAATCTCTCCTTAAAATATAATTTATAATTTTCAAGCTCCGGAAAAATTTCTGATAGATGTTATTAATTCCCTCACGAAAATATCTTCAGTCTGTTTTGTATTTCAGGCTTGCAAATTGAATCTTCGGCTTTGTAAATTCATGACATCGGAACAGAAACTTATCAACGGTTTCTTTATTTCTCTATTAAAAGATACGTTTCTTCTTTCGTAATTATATAAATTTGACGTTTCTTAAAAAATCTTGACAAACGTTACTTATTTCCAGCCGAAGGAGCCTCGCTTTTAGTTTCTTCGGGGATAACTTGCTGGAATTAAAAATTCATAAATTGTGACGCAATATCGTTAAAAATATTCGTTTCGCTTTATTTTAAAGCACCAGTTCACCTTTCGTGACTCTATACATCGCAAGATTGTATGTAAAAATCCTTTCTCGGGTTAGAAATTTTGTTACGAAGAATAGAACGGACGTAAATGTCAAAAGATCACTTACGTTCTAGTTCTATTTTTTCGCATAAAGACAAAATTAATTTACTTAATTTCGAAATAATTACTTTTTTATCGAGAGGAAAAAAAGGATTCCGAATAATTAAGAGAAAAGTCTGAGTTCATCTATATATGTATAATTCTCGTATAACTAAATACAGGGTGGCCATAAAGTAAGTATCACTTTCAAAATTCGATATCTCAGACACCGTAAGAGAAAACCCTATAATCATATATATCATTTTATTCAGGGTAAAATGGGATTTCTTCCTAAATTTTTTCAGATTTTTTGGTGCATTTTGAAAAATCACTTAAATATGACTTTTTTCCTGATTCTACTCGATTTATCACAAGTATGAATGTTTTTGGGTAAGGTGACATTTAAATTAGATTATGATAACATAACCTGAAGAAAACATAATGCCTCACAATGTACTTGATACAATAATTGTCAATTTCAATTGATTTTTGATCAGAAAAACATTAAATTATGCGCTAACGTTATGAATGAATGTTTAGGTTAACGATGAAGAAGGGCTTCGCTTGGTTCGATTCATCAACTCAAATCTAACTAATGCGAAAAATGAAGGGAGGCGCACTGAACAAATGTTACACAATTAGGACGAAATTAAAAGCAAATTTCAGCAAAAAAAAGTAATAAAAAATGAGAAGCAAAAATCTAAAAAAACAATAGAAAGAAAAAACAATAACGAAAAAACAAAAAGCCTCCATCGACGGGCTTCCACCTTGTCGTCGTGATAGACCTTAAGTTTTGCACTCAAAAAATCTACACTATCATTTCCAAATTAGTCAAATTTGAGTTGATGAATCGAACCAAGCAAAGCCCTTCTTCATCGCTAACCTTTAAATTTATTCATAACGTTAGCGCATAATTTAATGTTTTCATGATCAAAAATCGATTGAAATTGACAATTATTGTATCAAGCTCATCATAAGGCGTTGCGTTTTCTTCAGATTATGTTATCATAATCTAATTTAAATGCCATCTTGACCAAAAATGTTCATACTTGCGATAAATCGAGTAGAATCAGGAAAAAGATCATATTTAAGTGATTTTTAAAAATGCCCCAAAAAATCTGAAAAAATTTAGGAAGAAATCCCATTTTACACTGAATAAAATGATATACATGATTATAGGGTTTTCTCTTACGGTGTTTGAGATATCGAATTTTGAAAGTGATACTTACTTTATGGCCACCCTGTATAACGTTACGTCGTGGCTCTGCTCGAAAGTCACATCGAGTTATTCACTTTTAGCCCAGCAGGTAGGCTTGTAAGCAAGCGATTAATGAAATATATGAATAATGAAGTAATAGCTAAGCGGTAGGAGAGAAAGAACTGGATCAAAGTTTCCATGGAAATACCTACAGAGTGGGTTCGAGAACACGTGGGAGTATATATCGTTACTCCGAAAAATATCTTTCGTAAACAACCATCTTTTTTTCTTACTTCGCCAATTTTGTTCGGCCTGTTCTTTTTTTTTTAGAATTACAAGAATCGCTGCCTTTTGCGAGAACGTAGTAGCAAATATGTCTATTTTTGGGAATTGAAAGAAAAAGAAATAGAACGGTGGAAAGTTCGCAAGAGCTTTCGGCGGTGTAGGGGAATCGTGACGTTGAAGCTTCCCCCACTCTCGGTATTCTCCCTTCTCGCACCACGATTCTCTGGGTCCTCCCTGCTCCTCCGTGCGCGCTCCTTATGCGCACTGAATCTGAAAGGTAGAGAGCGAAAACTCAAAGGGGCACGGCTCTACTACTTTGCCGATCGCTGGTTCGCAAGATATTTGAATCCGAGGGTCGACGTTGACTCGCGTCGACGGCGGGAAATTTGAATTTCGATAGTTCCAACTCCCCCCACCCGTCAACTTGGAAATTTTTATTATGATAATTATTACCGCCATCATTATTGTTATTAGTCATAGCACTGGTGTGCCGGTTGGAGAAAGATAGAGCAGAGAAATATAGAGGGAGATTAATGCAGGCAATTGCAGGCTTGTGTTAATTGATACTACCTAATCACCATCAGATGCAGCCGTGGCTGTATACCTTCTATAATAACACACGAGCTCGCTCGATAACGTTATATCCCTCGAATGCATATATGCACGTATATGCAGATTGTATAGATAAATGGATAGGTGGATAGATAGATACGATATATCTTTCTCTCACTCTCCGCCCCTCTTTATATCGCTCCATCTTTATCCCTCCGACTGCCTGTCTGTGGCTCTTGCAATAGAATTGATCAATTATTCGTTCAATGTGACGGACATACTAGTAATTTCACGTCTATTCTATTGTAACACGAGTAACAACGCAACGATACCACGATGTTTCGGGTTAGTTAAGGGGACGACTACCTACCTGCCTATACATATGCAGGACCTGCATTATGCGTCATTACGCTCGATGCACTTTTTACAACAGTGCTCGTTTCGAGCAGCGATCCCTCCGCCAATCTTTGCCGATTTTTCACTCGGCTTTGGGCAATCGCAGCGGCGATAGCAAAAGTGGGTCGAAAAGCTCGAAATCTCTAGTCTCAACCCTAAACATTTCAATATTTAAGATAATGATTTCTCGAAGCAGGAAATTCCGATACCGTTACGGGTTTCCCGTTACAAGTTGAATTACGATTTTGCGATGTCAAATTTGGGAATTTTTAGCTACGTTTTGAAAAATCTTTGAAACGTTTACTAACTTTAAGTAAGTTGGTAACTCAATATCCCACCATTGTGCCTAATTACTATATCGCAATATTCAGGGTCTTTACATCCTGTCAAATATTAATATAATCGAGGTAAACGAACGCTATTGTCATCCATCGGGTTCCATAATAGAGACATTATACCTTTCCAGAGTGACACTTTTCTGAATATCCCATCTGTTCGAGGGACGATTTCCATCGAAAATCCCAGCCCCTTACACACACACACACACACAGAGAGAAACACACCGAGCATATTAACCCAAAATAGGTCTAGCGGAGAGTAAATGTATGTATATCTATAGTGCAGTTAAATGGTAACATAGACACACACACAATATGTTCGAAAAGCCACGAAATAGCCAGGAAAATGTTTTGTGGTATCCAACAACAGTGACATACAAGGCAACACATAGGCACGGGCGTACACAGCGCCGTACGCCAGTATTTCTATTTACAATAGGCTTTGTACATACCGATACAATGGCTCTTTTGCAAATTGCGAGAAAAAGCAGATAGAGAGGGACGCACAAAGCAGTCAAATGCAATGAATTTTGTTTCGACGCGGGGGTACAGTCATTTCGTTGGTTTTGTCTTCCCTTTGAAAATTTCAGACTCGGACAGGAAATTTTACCTGAACTTGGAACGATTGGAACAAAAGAGAACGGGTTCGTGGAGCGCGGCGGCGCGATTTGGTTTAACGAGGATTGGGATTGAAACGAGAAAGTGAAACGCGGTAAGGGGATTTTACTTTTCGCGGTCTTCCGAGTCGGCGTGGGACGGGGTTACTCGTATCAGCCGGACCTAGTCGGCGATTGTAGCGAGTGGGGATATGCAAAGATCGTATGCATGGAAATGAATGGTCGAGGTCTTGAATGGCCCCACCTGTCGGTGACTCGGTAAAGCCAAACAAATTCGTTTCACATTTTCGGGTTTCCTCTCGATGCGTACCGAAAGATATTAAATCGAAGAATATGAAATATTAAGTTTTCACTTCCATAATCTGTACGCGAATGACGAAGAAATAAGCGTACAATTAAATCGATTCTACTACTTCCAAAGTGCACAATTTTTCTTTTTCAAGATTTCGCTGCAATTTCGTGCAACATTTTTGAAAGAACCGAAAGATCGACTCGGAGATAGGAATTTGTTGGAATATATGTATATCAGAGAATATAATAATAATAATAATAATAATAATAATAATAATAATAATAATAATAATAATAATAATAATGATAATAACAACAACAACAACTGGTCCAGTTAAAAGATATCTCTGAGCGATGAAAGGCAGTAGTGGTTTGAGTTATGTGGCAGCAACGCGTGTATGGAGATCGCTTGCACAACAGAAAAGATATAATTGCATCGATCACCCGCTGACTTTCTCTCGAATATCATGACGACTAGTCACTATTTACAATGACCGTGTTCAAAAGCGACCTTACAATCTGAAACGTGAGAAGAAAGAAAGAAAGAAAAAGATTAAACATCAAAATGAAACTTACACTGAACTTTAATTATTCGCCTCTATTCTTCGTTAATGATCGCATTTAAAAGCGGCCTTGACAGAACGAATTATTTATCTCCCTTTTATCTCGAACTGAATCGAGATTTCGAAAGCTTACGAGCCAGCGAAGATAATTGGGCGATTTCAATTTGTGTACCTGCATGCTACGCTCGCTTCTACAGGTGGTGCTTTCTCCTTTTTTTTCAACGTTATTCCGGAATATTTGGGATTTCCTCCAATTTATTTTACAGCGGAGCGCAATATCGCTACCGAAAAGGGTGTAGCTATGATATAATAATAAGTTTGCCAGGGGTGATAACGGTATAGTATCGCGATAAAGGTGCCATGATAATGACCCACAAATCAAAATTGATAATAATGATAACACATTGATGACAATCTGATGATAACAATGCAGCGATGAAGATACTCTGTTAAGAGTACAATGGTAACGATGCTGCGATAATGACACATTGTAAAAAATTCGAATGCTACTTATTCGCGGATAAGAACATAATGACAATGATACATTGATAGAAATATAATGATGATAAGACATCGATGACAATCCGATAACACGATGCAACGATAACAACGCATATCGGTAAGAGCACATCGGTAATGCGCTATGGTATCGCGCTGTGTTGGATACTATGGCAGGAGGTAATGGAGTGCTTCGATGGTGCCATAATGCAATGGCACCGAGGCACAACAAATGCCACGAAAGCAACGGAAGGAAGGATACATTGACAGCATGATACCACTGGCACCGATGACGGAATGGGAATAATAGAGTGTCATAATGACACCATGGCACGGTGACACAACGATAACGACGGTAATCGTCTTATCGTTGCTCAACATCGCATTCTAAGAGTAAGAACACTGTTATTAACCTAACGCCGTAATCAGCTTGGGATCTGCTCCGTCAAAAGCGTGCATACTGCAATAACAAGGCAACGTAATTGTTGGCAAGTGGTATGGTATTAAAATTATGCTTTGTTTCCGTAAATTAATCGTCGCGACGCCCGGGTTCATTCGAGGGTGGCAGTGGGATTATTCCAAACGTAATATGCCGCATATCGGGTATACAGGGCGACTCGTGTCGCGCGTTCAAAGATCAGTACCATTCAGAAAGTCAGGCGATTGTCATCTTCAATTTATCATCCAGAATTTTCGAAATGATGCTCATTCGAAAACATTCCAACGTTTCGGGCAGGAGAAGACCTAGACCAAAATGGGGTTAACGGGACGCTAGAATTCGCGTTGCAAAGGTCACGCGAATGTCATTTTTGAATCGTTCATTCAATGACTCAAAAATCGTTTCGCCAAATGGTTTGATCGGACGAACCGCTTCGATCGGTACTTTTTCCTTGACGCCAAAGTCAATGCGGACGAATTTCATTCGATCGCTCGAAGATCGCGGTTACGAGCTTGGTCCGACACCGCTGCGGACCTTCGAGGTTACATCGATAAATTAACGCCGGAGCTCACGAAAATGAAGTTCCAAACAACTTTTTTATGCGACGGCGCCTGCAGGTGTGTGTACCTGGTAAAGCCTGTAAAGTATAATATAAGAGCCGCGAGTAGTGGTAGCAGGCGAGAGAAGATTAATGGCGAAGACACCAAGCCTGAGAGAACGACATTTTACATTTTACATGCGCATACACGGTACCAGTTTAGCATGTTGGCTGTGTTTCTCCTCTTTTTCCGTTCTCTCCTTTTCCCTTATTTTTTTCAGTCACTTCCTTATTGCTTTTTTCGGCATTTTGCGCTTCTTTTTGTCCTTTGCCACCATCCACTCCATCCTCTCCTACGTCGCTTTTTCTTTATCTCACATTTTCTGCCTTTTCCCTTCTCTTTTGCACCCTTCCCTTACTTTCATGCTTGCTTATCATTTCTTATTGTTAGTATCTCCCGTCTCTTCCTCCTTCTTCTACATTTCCCCTTCCTTCCCCTACTTCCCCTCTTCCTCACCCTCCTTAGTTTCCACCACCTACTTCTCCTTCCCTCTTCTTTCCCTCTTCTCCCTACTTTTCCCCTCCGCCTCCGCCTCCGCCATATCGAACCTCTCCTACTTCCCCTTCCGTTCCTCTTTCTTCTTGTCCATCTTCCTCTTCTTCCGCTGCCGCTCCATCTTCATCTTGTTACACGTTTTTTCTCGTATCGCCCCTTTTTCCTCTCATTCTCAACGTCCTCTTCAAGTTGTTGCTTACAACTCTGGGATCCAACCTTCGCATTAATAATTCCAATAAGACCACTACCGCTGCTCGCAAGCTTTAATGTCCGCTTTGCATGCGCAAAAAGCGTATGCAAAGGCGGTACAAAAGTGTATCAATCGATATGTATTACACATGCACGTATATACGTAATGTTCTCACACGCACACGCACATACATGCAAATACACCTAATTTATTTCGCTTCCAATAAAAAAAACCTCGTCATAATTAATTGTACATTAGCGTTTATTTTCCCTTATCGCGCACCGTGTACCATCAGCTCTGCGAGGCCTCTTCCTGTCATTCGTCGCGACCCATTTTTTCGGCACGGATCAATCGTATCCCGAGCCCTTAACTCCCTCGTGTCACACAGGTGGGAAAGTAGTGACGGAAATAAATGAAGTTGCAGCGTTTTCCGATGACTTTTTCCCCTCGAATCAAAATTCAGTCGCTGCTGTAATAATTCGAAGTATTTCTACCCCAAAAAACACGGAAACCTTATCGAAAGCGCATTTTTATTCGGACTTTTAATGGATGATATATTATCGCAAATGGTGTCACAAAGAGTTACGCGATTTTTACTCGAAGAGTTGATACGTTGGAACGCAAAATTCAGAGAAAGCACGACAAACACTCTTTACATATTTTGGAAGTAAAGAAAGCACGAGAAATGCTCGTTTTTGTATAAGCGCGAGTAAGGGTGCGTTAGTGCATCTATTGGTTAGAAACTGACGATACGATTTCCTCGAAATCTGGTAGGAGTACTTCTGTCCGAGGAAAACTGATCGATTTTTCGTACGGTAGCATTTACTATTACGCTACCAGGGAATCGTTTTTCTTGAAATTCGGTGAAAAATTTGTAGCAGGAACCAATCGGCTGGAGAATTTGAAAATTCCATCATCATTCGATGAAAATTTGAAAGTGGTGCTTTAAAGTTTGGGTGAATTGCCAAAAATAGCCTCTTAAAGAAAATCGTTTGAAGTTGATGTGAAAATCACCTGGCGTTAACCGTCAACTTTTCGAAAGAAGACAAGACCCGCGGAAGAAAATAAAAATTCAAATTATCGGGTAAAACTCGCTGGCAGGAAAAATAAAAGAGAAATACGAAAATAATCCCCTGGAAGCACAAATAATCCGTCTCCTTGATCACGAGCATGCTCTAATAATTATTAAATATAATGTCAGTCTTAATCTCGAATGTTCCCCTAGGGCTCTTCCAGAGCAATATTATATACTTGTACTTCCTTCACGAAGAAATCCATCTATCCGTGTATCCTTCGGTAAATCAAGGGATGCTTTCATGAGTTGCCATCATAATCAAGAGTAAAACTCTTAGCTCGGGGCTAAGTCTAAAAAAAGAAACCACAACGCTCGAAGGAAGGGAGATAAGAGAGCTCGTAGGATCGCGTGTATCTGTTGCGGATCCTGTAACGCCGAATCCGCGCAGAAGACACATTCATTTGGAATCCAACAATTTATCGTTCGGATGTGTAAAGAAAGCACGTGAAACCTCGAAAGGCTCTTTTTCATTTGGCCGCTTTGTAGAAACGACTAAGACGGCTTACGATTCGCTCCCGATCCTGTTCCCGCTGCAGCGGCGAAATGCTCTCCTTTCAACTCCAGCGCCTGCAAAATAAATTTTCATAAGCAGGTTGGAGAAATAATTAAAAAGCAAACGACCAATGTAAAGCTCACAGTCGCATTCGAATGAAATGTGTGCACATTTAGCCTTAAACCGGTGAGGCGTTTAAGCAAATGACATCAGAAGCTTAACATTCATCTTCCCTTTCTCAGATAATGGGGAAATAATTGCTAACGTGGAAACGGAATGAAAAAGAAAGGAATGGAAAGAAAAGGAAGAATTGGATAAATGTTAGCTGTTAAAACGAGTTAATAGTAGTGCCATAGAAAGAGCGAGGGGGTGAGCTGAAGCCTCATGGCTCTGAAAGTATACCTATAAGTATACATGTATTTAAAGGAACATTTAAAGTCGTCCCTTTCGCGCAAGTTTCCGAGGCAACTTTCTTAATACCAAAGTGAGTAGTTTTCGCCGTTTCTCTCTCCACGTGCCGCAATGAACGCTGCAACGATAAGATTGTAATTACGTTTAATGACCCACTGGTTTATTGTCACTGCGTGTATGTATATGCATATACGTATGTAGTACATTTGAAAAATCTTGCCGTTTGTTGTACCCAAACATACGTATACATATATTCCGAAACAGGCAAAGCGTCGATACTATTAAGGTTCGAGCAGTTACAAAATATCCGGAGCCGAATGCTCACGAAACCTCTGTAAGCTATGCATCACGTTCCGCAACGAGCACCTGCTAACGTTGTAAGAAATTCTTTCCATTGCAGATGCCGAGTGGAAGTAGAAGCGGATCGCGTCTCAACTCAAAAATATTTACGATTGTTCGCGCTCTCAATTTTTGATTCGACCATGATTGCCATTATCTAGGTCCAAAATCACTATCGGCTACGCGTTTTATGAATTGAAACGCCTACAGTCGATAAAGACCACGCCTCTTACAATTTCAACGCCTACCGTTGATGTAAGCCACGCCTGTAGTTACGCATTTTGTAACATCCACGGCCACAGTATTTTCTGGAGGTATGATCAGAGAGGACACGCCTACGACGACAGCTCCTATCATCGCTATGCCCACTGTCTATATAAAATACGCCCATGGTTACGCTATTTGCCACGCCTTTTACAACTACAACGCCCACCGTTGATGCGAGCTACGCCCACAATCGCGTCTTTTGAATTCTTAACTCCTACAATTGATGAAAACCACGCCCTTTTGCCACCGCAACGTCGGGCTGTAGTCTCTAGATTCTTTTTCAGGAGGACGTTACGTTCTTGCTGCTTGACATTATTCCACACGAGGGCACCTCTTAATTCGTTCCATACACCTTTTGAATTCAGAATTCAATTATATCCAACAAAAAGCCGGAATATCGGTTTTCGGGAGAAGAGTGAATCTCTTATTCCGCAAAAATTGATAATGAAATCGATTTGAAAAAAAAAAAAATGGTTAGAGAAAAGGGAATAACGCGAGAATAGAACGAAAAACTGTTGAAAGCTTACACCTTTTAGAATTCTATACAATAGTTTTCTCTCTTGAAAACTCTGAGAGAAATAAATTGACTCTGCAACTGGTTGATTGGAAGGTGCGAAGTGAACAAATTTCCAATAAATCCAATACCCTTACCGGTATACGTCTATGTATAGTCGATATAAACCTTCGGCTTGGGTCATCGAATAATCGTCGCTCTTTAAGCTTAACACGTTTCGGAATAAAAAAGGGGACGAGCGAAAATATAAAAAAATGTTTTTAGTGAATGGGATAGAACTGCGGTTTAAATGGAAAATGTGAATTCCGTGATTACCGCGTAAAAAACGGGGTGTTTTATTGAAAAATTTCATCAAAATAAAGCTATGGTAGGTAACTGATAATAATCGAGAAAAATGTGAAAGTAGACCACCGATTCAACCGCTGTATTCGGATTAATTGACTCGGGTAAGAATTGCTTGCTTTTAGCTAAAAACTCTCTCAGCATGTTGGTCACGTTCGCTATTATCGAAAGGCAGTCTAGAATAAGAACAACCACGCCCACTACCAGGAAGACCGACTATATTAGTTTCCATTACAGCAGCTGCAAGCCACGCCTCTGTAGTAACGATCACGCCCGTGATGACCATTTGCCATGCCTACAAGCTAATATTCCCACACCCCTCGACTACAACGCCTTATTGGTCAATAACGACGCCTCTAATGTTTGTTTGCCACGCCTACGAGGTAATGCTCGTCATTCACCACGCCTACAATAATAGCCACTTCCACAATATTTGTTTGACACGCCTCTACACTAGTAGCCACGCCCCAATTGCTCACCACGCCCACAGAACAATAGCCACTCTCTCTCTCTCTGTCCATCGTCGAGCGTCACGCCTCTGAGGCAATAACTACGCCTCTAATAATTGTTTGCCACACCGACAAGTAAAACTGCGCAAAAATTCCAAGTATAACGAACTTATAATGATAACTACGTCCAAAATTATTGTAGTACACACCTTCGAGTATAATATCCACTGTGTTTCACGCAAGTGAATCGGTAAAATTTTATTATCGCAATAGTTTTGTTGATAAAATTTTTTTTTAAATAGAGAAACTTTTCCTTGCCATTACTCTCAACGTCGAAACTTTTTACAATAACATCGTTGAATATCTCTCCCGGAATTATTACGCAAATGCAAATTTATACCCAAGTTAGATTAGACAAGAGTTTAATTTAATAGAAGCAATTAAACTTTTCATTGCTTTCGATTTCAACCATCAAAGAAGCAAGGGGATGCACACCCGTGTGTGAACGCGCGCGCGCGTGCGTGTGTCTGTGGGAACGCTGTAACACACAATATTTACTACATGGGAAGAATCCACCGTGCAGGTGTAGGGAACGAGCTACTGTAAGGTTATTTAGGATGCATTTTGCATTAATTATTGAAATAAGATAGAAAAGCAAGCGCGCCTTTGGTAAAAAGATTATCATAAATTACAGATACCCACGCAAAGCGGCGGCATTGTTTTCCTTCTTGATTCTTTCGAAGACGACTTCATTCAAATATGCTAAACAACAGGGAAGGGGTGCTTTGATGGAGAAAAGAGAAGCCACGCGAGAAAGGAATTTCCCTTTTCCTTCCTTCTTTTCACCCCCATTTCTGTTGCTTTTTTAAAGTCTTCGCTTCCTCATAATTTCCTCTTGTTTTTCACTTTTTTTGTTTATACAGTGCTCCTTTACGTTATTTTATATAAAACTGCGTACACAAACTCCTCCAACGAGGGGCTCTGGGATTAACGGGTAGCATTTCAATGCCGGAATGGAAAACATTCAAATTGAATAATGATCTCCTAGGTTTCCTTTTCAAAGACACAGCATCCATTAAGAGTCACCTGCCGCTGTCTACCGCGGATAAACAATAGGGTAATGGATTATCAGACCCACCCTTTTTTTCACAATCTGATATGGTTCGTATTTTTTATTTATTTACTTCCTGCTACTTTTCAAACCGTTACAAGGATTCTCCGATAATAAATGATGCTTAAAATTTCGAATGTATATGTCTTTACCTAAACTTTTTAAAAAATAATTTTACAAAATTAACATCTTTTTAAATTACAAAAAGAGTAACTTGGAATACCGAATTTTGTATTTTTCGTTTTTCAAATGGTACTTTTCTATGTTTCACAATTTTATAGTAAAATTTCTGAAAAATAAATGACGACAATTAGTCAATTGGATTTTTCCTACAAACTCGTTTTATGTGATAATTTTAAAATGTTATAACTATGTCCCTAAAAAATACAAACATTTCTAATTTCGCATAATATTTCACGGAATTCTATTACTTTTTAATTGTTCCTTTACTCCTTTTATGCAGAATACCAATCTCCACTGAATTGAATTCTTAGGAGTGTTCGCAAATTGCATATTTAAAAGTTATGAGCGATTAAGAGCAGAAGTCTTCGAGATCATGATATTAACAAAAAGTGTGTTTAAAGAGTGCAAGTATAAGGCATGAATGTTATTATAGATCTTCATGTAAATGACTTTGATCGTTAAAAAGCTCATTTTATGCTGATTAGGCGGTTAACAGGGGTGTTATGAATAAATAGGAAAGTACTTTCCATTTATGAATATGCATAAGCATGTAAGGAGAAAGAGTTATAGTATATTATATGGGATTCGTAGTCATACTTTGTTCCTACGCACACAATGTGTAATCATATGTATATAAACTCTCAGTGCAAAGGAGCGTGTAGCTGAAATATTACAAATTCGCAAAAATTATTCGAAAAATTGTTTAACGTTTAATTTACAACGGATGATCTTCTTTTAAAACAGCTTTTGGATGAGAACTGAAATATAAAAACATTTTTCGGGACTTCATTAAAAACACTCTAAGAGTTAATAATTTTTCAATCCTCCAGCTTTGTAACATAAAATCAAAAAAATTACTGAAGTTCAAAAATCGATGAAAATCAATTTGATTTGTAGAAACAATTTTTTCTATTGCGTTTTATTTTTCTCACTTTTTAACGAAAGTCCAAAAATTAATTGGCACTCCTCCTGAGTCACGTGACAAGTTTCCATTTTTATAACTGTCAAAATTTTGTAATATAATCATTTAAAAAATCACTAAATTTACGAGGTGAGTGAAAATCATGAAAATTGATTTTTCATCAGACACTGAATAATTTTTTTAATAAACTCTGCATAATTTTCGTAAGAATAAAAAAGATTGGTTGCATCTACAATAGATACCGCTGCAGCATTGAATTTCGAAAATTTGTAGAAGATTTTAATAAAGTCTCTAGGAAATTTACTGAAAGGGTACTTTCCATTAAGATAGGCAAAATGCCCCCCACCTCGAATTCTTTAGCGACAGGTTTGGATGGGTTCTTTGGGTCAAAAGAATAGGATCGGCACGATCGGCCGGTCGGATCGACCCCCACCCCCGCGAGGGTGGCCAAAAAACGATTTTTTCAGGTTTTATTTTTTTTTTAAACCACCTGGTGGATGAAAAATTCTGAAAAAATTCAGGAGTATAGTTGGTAATAAGGGCTTTTCAGGAAAATTTTTTCCACCACCCACACTACCACCCTCCCCTAAAAAAAATAAATAAAACTAAAAATCGACAAACAACCCCGAAAGTGCCCAGGCAGCTGAACTTTTTTTTACGGAATATTGTAGTCTGTGATCAACTCTACACCCCAGGATTTTTTCCCGATTTTTCCGAGCGTGGCTTCACCTTCGAAAATCGATTGTTCGCCTTTTTTCGCTATTTTTCATGTTTTTTTCGACTTTTATGCAGCTGGGAAGAATTTCCAAGGTCAGTGCACCCCACAATCGGATTCTACCGAAAATTTTAGATAAGTATGGATATCTGAACAATCGGGATTTGCCCATTTTTCTGCGTTTCTCCAGCTGAAAAATTGTTTTTGACTCAAAAAATGCCATTTTTCGATATTTTTCAACGATTTTTCGATTGGTACGCAAATAGAAAGCATTTTCAAGGTCATTAGACCCCGGAATCGGATTCTACGGAAAATTTCACATAAATATCGACATCTAACCAATCATGATTCTGTGCATTTTTTCAAGTTTCTCCAGCTCAAAAACCGTTTTTGTTGAAAAAAAAGTCTTATTTCGGCGGAATTTCAAGATTACCTCAATCTGAAATACAGTTTTTGTTATAATTTTGTTTTATTTATAGTTTTATTATACATTTAGTTTTAATCTTCATCGCTATCTTCGTCGATGACAGCATTACAATTATTTATATCAAACATTTTTGTTAAAAATTCTGCTGGTCTGAAGAGTTTAGACAAATATCTGCCGTAGGATAAGTGGCTTGAATGTGACCAATAATTGATGATTGTTGTGAGCTGATTCCTTAGAGCTGTCTTTGTGTGCGTAATTTTTTAGACTTGGCTGCCCTGAGTGCCGAAAAACATTTTTTACATAGGACACATCACCTTCCTGTACATGTATCGCAAACAAGAACAGCTTGAAGGAATCAGTTCGCAACAATCTTCGATTTTCGAAGGTGAAGCCACGCTCGGAAAAATCGGGAAAAAATACTGGGGTGTAGAGTTGGTCACAGACTACAATATTCCGTAAAAAAAAGTTCAGCTGCCTGGGCACTTTCGGGGTTGTTTGTCGATTTTTAGTTTTATTTATTTTTTTTTAGGGGAGGGCGGTAGTGTGGGTGGTTGAAAAAATTTTCCTGAAAAGCCCTTATTACCAACTATACTCCTGAATTTTTTCAGAATTTTTCATCCACCAGGTGGTTTAAAAAAAAAATAAAACCTGAAAAAATCGTTTTTTGGCCACCCTCGCGGGGGTGGGGGTCGATCCGACCGGCCGATCGTGCCGATCCTATTCTTTTGACCCAAAGAACCCATCCAAACCTGTCGCTAAAGAATTCGAGGTGGGGGGCATTTTGCCTATCTTAATGGAAAGTACCCTTTGGAAGGGTTAGAAATTTTTTGAAAAGATTTTCAGATATTTTTACACCGTCAAACCGGTAATTACAGTTGGTTTTGGGATGTTGTAAAAAAATATTTACGTTAACAACGGGAATACGTGGAAAATCATAATGTAATCGGAAATTGTTTTAATTCGAAATTTTCAGTGAATTTGCATGTCAAAAACTAAAGATCAAAGATAAAACGAGTGTTTAAATAAAGGATATAGAGGAGTTCAGTGAGCTGTTTGATCGTATGTAAATTGATCATTACAGCCTATTAAGGGGGCGATGTATTAATTGAAACGGAAATACAATTTTGAGATTATTCCACACGAATTTGTTTGAAACTTTAGGCTCCCATGGTGAGAGGAAAATCAATGTTTCAACTGTTTGAAAGAAAATGATTTTCATTTACAAAGGTAGGTTTTGGAAGTTTCATGAACATTCAATTTGAAGTTATTCGAAGTCATTTCAAGAAAGGCGTATCTTGGAATTTTCGAGAATCTATAAAAAGTTCATATTATGTACCCAAGCATACCACTCGGCAGATATACAGGGTGTCCGGTATAAGGTGAACCACCCGGAAAGGTGGTAAAAAATGGAATCGAAAAGTCTAATACCATTTTTTAAAATTCGAGTTAATTAACGAGTTATTAATTAAAACGTTGTAGCCAATCAGAACGCCTAAGAGGCACGGCAGGCGGTCATAATAATTTAGACTCAACCCTAAACATCGCCAAAGAAAGTAGTAGTGGTAATAAGGGTATAAGGTGGGGATAAGGGTAACATCAACCGTTACCACTACCACAATGGTGTGTTGGTTGTCTTTCGGCAACAGAGTAGGAGTAGTAGTAGTGGTAATACTTAAGAAATCATATGGTAAAACATTAAAAATCTTACGTCTGGTATTTGTTCTATTACCACCACTACCTCACTACTATGATTGTATGTGTTTTCGTTGGACAATAAAGTTGTAGTAGTAATAATACATAAGAAACAAAATGGCGAAATTGAAAACCATCAAATTCTTACTCGTATTATTACTGCTATTACGAGTACTACCGCTTTCATTATGATTATTATTATGATTACGATTATTATTATTATTATCGTTATCGCTATCGCTATCGCTATCGTTATCATTATTATTATTATTATTATTATTATTAAAATGTTACTACTATTACTATTATTTTAGTAATTTGTTTATTATCATCATCAGTATCATTATTGTTATCGTTATAATTGGTATTATTATTTTAAATTTGAATCGAATTCGACCAAAAAAAAAAGCAAATTATGAAAGGACCGAATAGTGAGTCAAAAGTGCCCCTAAACGAATTGAAGGAAACTAAGCAAACCTAATTCCAGAACCACGCGGTACACTTTATATCCGAATCTTGTACATGAATTCTCAATAGCTTCGGTAGCGCAGTGGTAAAGCGCTTGGGCTTTGAATAGCTGCGAACTTTTTGACGAGGGTTCGAGCCCCGGTTAATGTTCTATTTTTTTTTCTTCATAAATTCTACTACTGCTACTACTGCATTATTATTATTATTTTATTTATTATTTTTTATCACATTTTAATAGGAAGTGCATATTCACATTACTATTGTTCATGAATTTTTTCAGATTTTTTGGTTTGGTGCGGCATAGTTAAAAAAAATTAAAATCAATATTGACGTCGAATTTCACGTATTAAAATTAAATATTTACGTGAAAAGTTTAATTTAAAAACTTTTCTCCGTGAAATAAGTGATTTATGCTATTTTCGTTTAAAATTAAAATAATAATTACTAATTAAAATAATAATTTAAAATAATACCAATTACAACGATAATAATAATGATACTGATGATGATAATAAACAAATTACTAAAATAATAGTAATAGTAGTAACATTTTAATAATAATAATCGTAATCATAATCATAATAATAATCATAATGAAAGCGGTAGTACTCGTAATAGCAGTAATAATACAAGTAAGAATTTGATGGTTTTCAATTTCGCCATTTTGTTTCTTATGTATTATTACTACTACAATTTTATTGTCCAACGAAAACACATACAATCATAGTAGTGAGGTGGTGGTAGTAATAGAAGAAATACCAGACGTAAGATTTTTAATGTTTTACCATATGATTTCTTAAGTATTACCACTACTACTACTACTCTGTTGCCGAAAGACAACCAACACACCATGGTGTAGTATTGTGGTAGTGGTAACAGTAAAAGCAATGTGTTGATGTTACCCTTATCCCCACCTTATACCCTTATTACCACTACTACTTTCTTTGGCGATGTTTAGGGTTGAGTCTACATTATTATGACCGCCTACCGAGCCTCTTCGGCATTCTGATTGGCCACAACGTTTTAATTAATAACTCGTTAATTAACTCGAATTTTAAAAAATGGTATTAGACTTTTCGATTCCATTTTTTACCATCTTTCCGGGGTTTTCGGGTGGTTCACCTTATACCGGACATCCTGTATATGAGTCCATACCAGTAATAATACCCGAATAAGATTTCATTGACGATAATCACAAGCCACGCCCTCGATAACTGCTAACCACGCCCCTACAACCATTCCTGAAACCCATTGAATCGTGATCACGCCCACATTACCTGCAGTAGGCGTTAACTGCGACTACAACACCGCCTCTTCGGTCAATATAATAACTGTAACCTTCGAGCACGCCCACGAACTCTAATAACCACGCCCACTTTTGATGAATCGTCGGAAAATTAAATTTTCCTTCTACTTTATTGTTTTTTTTTATTATCGTAGGCAATTCGGCGTTTCTTGAGGTGATATTTCGAAACGACGGACTCATTATCTATGAAAATTGTAAGGCCTAAACATTTTTGTTGAAAATTAATGGAAATAATGTAAGCTTGTCCTACGTACACTGCCATTTTCATTTCACATATAAAATGGCTGGTTAATTAAAAGTTAAGTAATTTAATCAACGCTAAATGTGAGGGAAGTTTACGGCGTCGCTCATTCTGAATTTTAGCATTTTAGCCTGGAGAGCATGTTGGTGAAACCCTTGCTTCCAGGTAGGTCAGTTAAGTATAGTAACTACAGTTTTACCGGTAGTGGTAATAGTATCATCGCGTTAAAGTGACCGTATATGAAAGTAATTCATACGAAATTACGCAAATGTTGTTGTAATATGCGGTAAAAACATTTTCATGGCAAGTATAACAAAACTATTAAATTTATTCAACGCAAAAAATTACGAACAAAGATTTTTTAATATGCGAATTTCTTAATCAAGGTACCGGGTGACTTTTGAAATATTAAAAAATTCTTTAGCATCATTCGCAAAAAATTGTTAAAAGCTAATACTTTTTGAAATTCGCCAAATCTCGATGTGAAAAAAATTTTCGAAAAAATTGTTAAAATCTGTAATATGTACATGAAAATGCTGAGTTCGATTTTGTTTAACTTTCGAGTTTTTAAAACATGGTTCTGGATAACTTTTGGAAAACTAAGAAACGATTTGGGATTACTTTAAATACACACTACACGCTAGTATTTTCGCTATGTTTGAAAATTTTATTCAAGGTCTTCGAAAAACAATTGCTAAAATTTGAAAAACAAATATTTTTCCAATCTTTGAACAACATTTGGGGGTTCAAAATCACGCGACAATTCGAAACAACGCGTTGACTGAAAAATTTCAATTTTCAGAATCTCGCAGCATTTTAATATCTCGTGCTGCTTGTTTTCTTTTTCTTCATCCCACGCTGCACCGGTTATCTAGACAGGACTTATTTAGGAATACGTAGACGAAATTATGTATGGAGAAGTATAGCCCCAAGGTACATACGTATATTGAAGGAGAGAGATGGCAGAAACGAAAGGGGAAAAAAAGAGGAAGAGAAACAATGAAACGTCTATTATCTGTTCCTTTTCCTTTCGTTCGCTTGACAGATGTCAAGACAAAAGTCTACTTCTGCCTCGCACAGTATCAGACGTACACGTGTTCACGTTTGCATGTACGTGTATAACAGGTACGTATTGCATGTACGTACTCGTGTACTCTAACAATTATACCTTCGAAACCACGACCAAGTGTCGAAAGGGTGCAAGTGGAATCCTTTCCGTATGTATTCGCGACCCTCTGTCTCCGACCTGGCAAACTGTACAGCGGGACGATAAGGGAAGGGTTCGTTCGTTTCTTCTCTCAGATATTATACGAGGCAAGCAAGATTTGAATGATTGATGAATCCTTTCAAAGAAGATCGCAAGCAGACTAAGCACATACAAATAATAAGAGACATTTGAGACTTTATTAAACGATATTGTGCAACACCAAATTATGCATTTCGGTATTCAGTGAGTTCGCATCAGATCCCAGCGCAGTTTGCTCGCAAACGATTACTAGCATAATAGAATTCATTTGTGATCATCAAATTGCGATCCCCAATTCTTTTATACAGAATTTATCACAAAACATACCGATCCGATTTTCGTAATTCTTTTTTCCTACGGTCGGTTGGCTTTTTGGAAGATTTATAACTATCGAGTATCGCGATATGTCATCGGGAGACTGAGCGCGAGGGTAAAAAGTGCCCCCCGTACGGATGCAACGCCGAGCCGTCACGTTATCGGACGCGTGGAGGGGACATGACGCTCCCTACCACCGAGAATCCCAGTAGAAGGGATATCGTTCAAGGCCGTTAATCCTAATCAATTTTTTCTTTAACTTTACCATTTGATTGCATAGACTAGTACTAAAATTTGCTTAATTAAAAAATATATTTTAATGACAGTAATGTTGCTGTGCAAGAACATATTTTTATAATTTCATAAATCTCGCAAGACGACACCAAAAAATATTTTCAAAATTTGAAAGGACACAGAATGTACGACTTTTTCTTTTACAGGTCTCTCGATCCATTTTCACGAAAATTTCATGGATTAAAAAAAAATCGCATAAATTTGAAGAGTAATGCCAGCAAACGATTGGGATTCGTGGAGGGAGGACGCCCTGGAAGATGGTGGGAAGCACCCGGAAGGTAGGCAATCGTCGCTCGCGGCTGTACACGATGAGGTCAAGAATGTCGGAGTTTTTTATTCCCACATCAAACAGGGTTCATCAGTAATTAGACGCGTAAGAGAATTATACGAAGTTTTTGCTTCTCAATTTTTTTTTCTACGGCCTGAATACGGAGTATAAATGTAATAAGACTGTATAATGGAAGACAAAGAGGAGCAGTAGAGAAAAAAAAAGTTAGTTTCAATATAAAGAAAAATATGGAGAGTAATTGGAGACCTTTGTAGACGTTCCGTAACGTGTTTGAGTGCACATGTGTGTGTGTGTGTGTGTGTGTGCGTGAGTGTGAGTATGCGATTAAGTTAAGTTGTATTAAGTGGATCCCATCTCATATATTATACAATTCCAGATATATGAGACATAATAAGTATAGCTGTCTGACATAATTAAGTTGTCTCAAACTACTCTGGCTGCACGATGAAATACATTCGAGGGTATGTGAGTACACTCACCCATATACAGTATTTCGTTACTTATAAATTTGATTTACGAAGCAACAAAAGAATTTTGCAAATATTATCCTACCCACCTATGGAAATTTTCGAGTCTTTCCCGGCAGGTTTTTTAACTTATATTTAAATATTATCTTTCCGAAGCTACTCCACAAGCAAAGAATAAATTTTTTTAATTCACCAGAATTCACGGCAAAATTCTTTCAAACAGTTACGAAATACAAAATGAAGATACAAAATTTGAAGTGAGACACATAATATTCGATTTCTTCCAGAAATTTCCTATTTTTTTCCCAAAAGTTCTAAGTGAATTTGGACAATTATAAAAATTTATACTTCGTTAGTTTTGAACTTGCCCTGAAATCCATAATTATCTAATTTCAAGAATTCCCTGGGGAAGCCAAAAAAATACTACATCTTCCCATATACATACTTTAGTGAAATTCTGCCAAACGCACGTAAAAATATATTTAGCAAATTTTGGAGTTTCTTTAACGGAGTATATATTTTTGTATACCCTTGGAACTCGCGCCGACCGAAAGGTACAAATAATAACCGTTGATTGCAATTTCCTCTCGGTATGCAATACATCCGTATGCGGGTTTTGTGCACAGGCTATGAAGTGAAACTCGATAATGACGTTATTCAATGTTATTGTATTAGCTTGTAACGACATTTATCACAGAACGTAATGGGGAGGACGAGAGATAAGACCTGAGAGGACTTTGAAAATGAATATTATACGCGTATTCCAGAACCTTGCTTCCAAGCGTATGATCAAATCCGGAACTGGTATATGTATATACCAGCTTCATGCAATCAGCAGTGCATGAAATGTTACGCATGGTATTATCATTTGTACATACAGAGATGCGACATTTTAATTATCCAAATGAATATGAGCATGACAATCCTTTTAGCAAAGCCGAAACTGAGTTAGTAGCAAATCCAAGAATTACTCGACGTATTCCGTCGAAGGCGATATCAGTCCGGGCAACATTGAATAGAAATAGAATTAGGAGGGAACTTTGTTCGCTTATCTCTTATAAAAGCTTCGATAAATCAATTTCGGAATTCTTCAGTGGGAAAATCTAATTGGAGAAAAATTCATTACGAAATTTGTTAGTTGTATTCCCAAAGAAAGTCGTCTGTAACAAAACTTTTGGGGACTTTTGGGACACCCTTGTCGGATATATTATTTCACGAGGAACCCAATTCTATTATTGAAATTCCTCAAATTCCATTAAAACTTCCAGAAAGGTAATTATTAAATGCATTGGTTACAACTTAAAAAAAAATCGTTTTTGCTACACTAAAAGTTAATAAGCATACAATTTTTGGTCTTCTCATGTAAAAAATAGAAATTTTCATTGAAAAAAAACAAGTTGACCCTTAAATGAGCTCGAAGACGAAGGTGAAGCTAAAGGTCAAAGTCAAGGTCACTATCATGTGTTCTCCCTCTAAACGTAACAATTTTTATTGGGGTCACATTTTCTGAAATCGATTCGTTGCAAGAATATTCGGTTGTTTCTTTTAAAATGTGACACTATAGAACAGGGAGTGTATCGTTTCGATACCAATGATCTGACGGTGATGGCGGCGATGACGGCGATGACGGCGACGATAGAATGACGTTGACGTACACATAAAGGATATCCGGAAAATATCCATTTGCCTGGTGATGACTTTGTTGAAATGTAAAGAAAGCACGAAAATATTATATTTTCTCTATCGATCGCGAGGACACCCAAGATGACAATGACGATGGCGAACTGCAGTATTATGACGATGAGGTATTCGACCGAATATCCGACTGTAAAAGAGGTACGTGATGGTGATAAGCATTGAGAACTAATCTTTCACCACGGTTATTTTTAAATTCCGCAAAGTGGAACAAAGGTGTTCGTTCAAATAACGGTTAGTAACAATAATCAGACCTTTGACAGCGTGTGCGCCCGCAAAGCGATGCACCTTGGCGTAACTTCGTCCAATACGTAGTCCTACGCCTTTCCGTTCGATGGTCCTCGGTGAAGATAAATATAAAAATCGAAAAAAGACAAAAAGCTGCAAACTCGATTTACTTGAATAAAACTAAGCATAAAAGCAGTCCATAAACTTCAATTATCGTTTTTTTTTTATTTACACATATATCGGACGATGCATTTTTCCCCTAACATTATTTTATTTGTGACGCTATGCTCACGTCGTTTGTCAATAACTGCATAAAATGGATTTTATATGAAAATAGAGGAAACGCTGCATTTTTCTGTCGCAACATTACCGCTTTTTCGATTTTTCCCCTAATGTACTTTTTGTTATTCCGCCATCAAGCAAATAGGTGCACCGGATTTTGCAAAATCATGTATGTCGAGTATTTACAGCAATGCGAACATTGATTTTTCGAATCGAAGTAAATATCGGTGAAAAGCTGGAAATTCACTGGAATGTAGGCTGATCTGCAAAATTCCCTGGAAATGCAATACATTCGAAAGTGCTGAGAATTTTTTATTTACCATTTAGAAAAAATGATGCATATTTCGAATTTTGCTATTTACAAAATTTTGGATGGAGGTATATATAAAAATTCTAACGAGTGTCACCAATTGCAAGAGGAATTCCTGGGAAATCTGAAAATGCGAAGTTCGCGTACCTCGCAGCAACAGCAGTGATCGCATTGAGGTAACTACAGTGTCATACCAGTTCCTAACAGCTCCCTCTCGGGGACTGCAAGAATTTTTCCCGAAAGAACTATAATGTCTCTTAAAGTAGTTACAAGAAGCCAGATGCTCCTAAACGATCGATAGCGCCGCCTATCGTTCCCCAAAGAAACTTTGGTGGCTTCTATTGGGGCCTAAAGTAATCGTCCGGAACGGTCCGAATCGTTGCTCAAAGAAATTATAGTGGGTTCTACGCACGGACTTAAAGGACGGTGCATGAGCTAAGTTTCTGGGAGAGGGGTGTGAAGCCGAAAAGGGCGGGGGAAATCATGTCATCGGCCATCTTACAACGGTAAATCCCTGGTGCCATCTATTGAAAACGCGGTGGTCTATAAGGCGAGATTTTGATCCTAAAAATGGTTGTAAATAAGGAAATGTTGGATTTATCTAATAATAATCTATTTAATAATTTAACTGTTTTGTACTTTGAAGTTAAAGCAATGTCTTTTCATTTTTAATGAGATCAAACCTGAGTCATTCTATTATTTCGTAAAGAAAAACTTTTTTTGCATATTCAACATCATTTTTTAATACGAGCGCAATTACACACAACTTTCTTTTTTATATATGTTGTAGAAGACATCGAAGCAGATCATATGTAGAAAAATGAAGATGTCGCGATTTTGTGTTCCCTTGAGTTCAAAAAGCCGCCTTATGGACCCTCTTCTTTAAATATTTTAAAGGGTATAGCCGAATAAGGGGGTCAAAAGTGACATTAAACCAAATTGTATGTACAAGGTCATTCGATAGGTTTCCGAAAAAGATTAATTTGTGCCAAATTTCAGCTCTGTGTCTCAACCTGGGGGTCAGTAATGGCAAAAATTCGAAATTCTTGTTTTTGCACAATTTAGCCCATGCTCTCGTGAGAAAAATTCTGGAAAAAATCAGAGTCATTTTGGTTACAGAGACATATATTACAGAATTTTAACCCAAAATTTAAGTCGTAAAAAATAAAAAACTTTTAAAAAATTCGAAAAATGCTCATTTCGTATTGAAGGAGTCGCGGAACTATAACCATATTTTAATAGGAAATGCATATTCATATTACTATTGTTCATGAATTTTTTCAGATTCCTATGCAATTTCATTAAATGTTGATAAGTCAAAAATGGCATAAATCACTTATTTCACGGAGAAAAGTTTTTAAATTAAACTTTTCATGTAAATATTTAATTTTAATACGTGTAAATTCATTAACAATAGCAATATGAATATGTATTTCCTATTAAAATATGATTATAGTTCCGCGACTCCTTCAATACGAAATGGGCATTTTTCGAAATATGTGTCTCTGTAACCGAAATTTCTTCAATTTTTTTCAAAGACTATTGTTCAAAGTTTACTACAGATGCCGCTACCTGTTTACCGTAGTAAGATGGCCGACGGCTGTATTCCCCTTCCGTCTGTGGCTTCAACCCCGCAGCAAGATGCACCGTCCTTTAAGTCCGTGGTTCTACGTTGCCTACAGGAAGTACAGCGACCCCTACCGTTGCCTAAACGAGGCTGCGGTAAGACAATGCTGAGGAGTTCGCGGTGTCCTCTACCTGTCCCTAAAAGAAACTGTAACGATCTTCCGTGACCGAGAGTGGGGATTCTCCCTCTACATTTCTTAGTTCCCACTTTCGCAGGAGAATTCAAAAAGAGAAAATCTGCCGGTCGTAGCGTCGGGGTTCGTATCCTTGCATTATATTTCTTAGATCAAATACAGCAGCGGAAATTTGAGTCTCAATTTTTAATGCAATAATCCTCGGAAATGAATGAAACAATTCTTCTCTGAAAGCTGTTTATAATATTTTAAGCAGTACCCTTCCCTTCTCACATTTCATTTCACCTCTAACCGAGGTCTTCCACCCGGTGGGCGAAATATAGTAGATCACTTCGATGCAACCTTCGTATTACCGGTCAGAGTCAAAGTCAAACTGCACTACTTAGTCCTTACCTCGCTGGTTAAAAGAGAGGGAGCCTTCTACGCTGGTGGGGACCCCCTTCCACGTCAGTGGCAAAAGTGGCGCTCTCGCTACACGCTTGAACGGAGTGGAGAGGAATCCGGCTGCGCTGGCAGTTGCTTCGCATCCCTTTGTAATCGGTAAGCGTTCCTTGCGTTACTCCTTACCATTTTCCGTTAATTATCTGTATGCACCGATGTAAGTCACTGATTCGTATGAAGCCGCAAGGCGATTAGGGCGAAGAAAGACAGAGGGTGAAGCCTACGTTCGGCAATTCCTCTGAATCGAGTCGTGCAGTCAAAGTGTTGGAACAGTTCACAAGGAGTTAATTTCAGTACATGCGGATGAATTGATTATGCGGTTGTTGCAGGCATTCTACGTCTCGGTACGTAATATAAGCACGTGCGCTTACATAAGTATGCGAGTATCGGCATGCAACTCCGTAGAAGTACGGAAAGGTGCATTGAAAGCGTTTTCAGGCTTGCAATGAGGAACGTTAATAATTATTAATGTACAGCCGTCTCGATCTCAGCCCTCGAATGACTGAATGAATAAACATAAAGGCGAACGAATGAATGAAAAAGATGTCTCCATTGCAAATACGGTAGGTATATGGCGCATCGACCTCCGAGAGTCAGAAGGCCGTAACTTCTACGTCTGCGTCCATTGGCGCCTAATATTCCGGATTCTGCATGGCCGTACATCCAAAAATGTAGGATCCAAATATTTCGTAAGTCGAAAATGACGTCGCCATAACCTCTATTGTACCGGTCAAGACCGAACTGTGTTAGCTGGCGCTTGTACTTAATTTTTGCCAACAAAAGGATAGCACCGGAATGGGTAATCAATGACCCAACCGGGGCCAAATTCACGAAAACGTTTTCCCTTCTACCTTCGACTGATCATTATTTCCACATCTGTAACCATTAAAGCCCACTACCCCGGATTCTGCATGGCCATCGATTCAAAAATGTAGGTTCCAAATATTTGTCGAATCGAAGATAACCTCACTGTGACCCCATGACCCGAGTTAACCCTTGGCTTGGTTTTGCAACCGTAAAATCGAAAGAATGGAAATTAATTACACCCAGACCCGCTATGAATAAAAAAAATTTTAATTTCTCTAAAAAAAAAAGTTACTTTCAAAAAGAGTCTCGCGAGACTTCGCGTGAATCGACCAGAAAATGTCGATGTCATGCACACCACTGATTTTAAAAATACCATTTTGAGCAAAGGTTAGCTCCTATATGTATATAGGTGTGCACGAAGGTATGTACGTGTGGAGAATTCAATATATATGTAATATATATCGTTAGCAGTATGGGTATCCATATACTTTAACGTCGTAGGAGCTTTCACACTGCAAGGAGCTTTCCGTATACGTACACAAGGGCGCTCTGGTATAATATACCATTCTGCGGTTACATGCATTCACTCCTAGAAACCCTCTCTTCTGTAACATAATGTAACGTAACGTAACATCTCTGTTCTCTATGTTCAACGAGCTGGAAGATCCGTACTAAAGGAAGGGTTACTTCTCTTACAATGTACAGTCTCGTCGTCTCCAAGTATAAGTCGAGGAATGGGTATATGCGTACACGAGCTGTACGTGTTTCGGATAATACACACAAACGACGTCAACGCTCCAGGAGTCCACTGTCTCTAATAATAATTAAGCGAATATCATGGTATTATACGGAATGTCTAGATTAAAACGATCCACCTCCATTTTGAAGAAAAATCTACCATACCAACGCGGGGTTTCGAAATTCCATTGATTTTGGGTTGAGTCAAAACCCTAGCAAAGCGAGACTTTTGCGGCACGGGATCCAGAGACACGGTAGTGTCTCGAGACAAGTTCATGTATGAATTGGGCTCGAGCGCTAACGTGTATCTATTCTCGAAGCAACTAGCTGCGGGTCCATGAAAAATAGCCGAAGCATGCTGTGTATATACACGACAAACACATTCAAAGGCTGTCTGTCGCTTCCTATACACGGTAACTGTGTATACATACACGACAAATACATTCAAAGGCTGTCTGTCGCTTCCTATACACGGTAACTGTGTATACATACATGGCTGGAATGTCTTCACACACTGAAAGGCCGTTTGCAACACGCAGTGGCATTGAGATATGAGTTGTGTTTTGTTTTCACGAACATCCAAAAGACGAAAAATTTACTTTACCGACGCACGTTATATATTGTTTTATATTATCTCGAGATATAAAGCCGATAATAATAATAATATTTGCAAAAAGGAGACAAAAGACAAATCCTCCTAAGAACACCTCTGGTTCAAAAAAGTCGAGACAAGTTCATGTATGAAAAGGGATCTCTCTACAAAAGTTGTGAAATCCAATAACATTAGACAAGCTCGATTTTTTCCATTATGCCAATACGAACTAATTACAAAACGGAAAAAATTTTTTCTGTTTACCTGATTAGAACCGGTATTGAACTTGTTGGGCCCCGAACAATTCTGATATTTGAGTATGATGTATAATTATTCATATTGTTATTATGTAATCAGATCTTTACTAATTCATAATCCGGTAAAAATAAATTAATTTGTAAGATATTTATTGGTTATCGTTTGGGTTCGGGGCCCGACAAGTTCAATACCGGTTCTAATCAGGTAAACGGAAAAAATTCTTTCCGTTTTGTAATTAGTTCGTATTGGCATAATGGAAAAAACGAGCTTGTCTAATGTTATTGGATTTCACAACTTTTGTAGAGAGATCCCTTTTCATACATGAACTTGTCTCGACTTTTTTGCACCAGAGGTGTTTTTAGGGGTAGCGTTTTCTCGATCACCCTGACGCGTGTTCCGATTTCCTCGGCGCCGCAGCCTCTCGGGCAACGCGACGATACCCTTCCCCGTGGCAGAAGTAGTCCGCGGATGCTCGAATCGGACTCAAGCCGAATCTGGGTCCTCCGTGTATGCAGCGACACGCGTCAAAGCTGCTAACACCCCGGTGACGATCACTCGAGCATCCGACTGGGTCGATCGTCTCTCGTTGCAGCCTGGCGACCCACGAGCTGGTGTCAATTATCGAAATTGGCTATTTGCAGCGTCCGATTTTGTTGTTTTTTGATTTTCGTCGCTCGGCTTAGTTTTCTTTGATAAACAATACAGGTGTTAAGACGGAGAGATACATTTTCTTTGACAAAAGAGGAGACTCATTGTCAGCGAGAGCTTGGTGTGTGCGAAGGATGCGTGGCCAACCAAGTCCGGCACTGCTATGTCAACTCGGTGGTACCGGATAAATATAAGGTTATAAAGGAAGAAAAAGGAACGCCGTGTTGTACGAGATAAATTCTTTTGTCCCATGTTATTCTTGAGTCCTCTTCTCGCCGCGTTTCCTTCCTTTGTTTATCGTTCCGTCTCCCTTCCTGCCCCTTTTTCCCCATTTCCATTCCACTTGCTTCCTTTCTTCTGCAATTGCAGTATGCGCATATATGAGTAGACCTCGCTGACATCCACGTAGGCAAATACCCCGATTGAATGCCGAGCGAATGGATTTCCAGCCTCTCGACACACGAGGTGCGGTAATCCACTGGAATTTTACGGCTCATGCAGACTTTCCACTTTTTCTATGGCGTATTCACTCACAATGGAGGGTTGGAACAGCCTCGGAGATTCCTAAAGTGAGAAACTGTCGCCATCGGGCCCTTGGTGCTGGCGATCAGGGCCTGATAACCAACAGTTACGCGGCGCTAGTGTCGTTCACTAACACCAAGCAAAATGTTTTCAAGTATTTTATGTTAACATTATTTTAGAATAAATGTTAATTTTATTTAATAGTCCGAAACGATGTGTGATTCGTATCTTTTTAACCTGACAATTTGATACTTGTGAAACTGTCATGTGGTTCGTACGTGCGCGTGTGAGCATTTCTATACCTGTATACATATATTTCCGTTAGTTTCACCTCGACACTCAGGGAGCTCCGCAATACGTCCTAAATTTTTAATATGACAGCTATCATCCCCTGGTGGCGCACTCAAGGAAGTTACAGAAAGAAACTGGCGATTTCCGAGCGTGACAGAAATCGACCAATTTCTTGTCCTTTGCCAGATCCTAAATATCCTAAAAGGTTAACCCTTGCAAAAGCTTTTCTGTGGAGGGTTTGAGGCTCTATAAAAAAGTATTCTTGACGCTTTCTCGTAGAAGCGAGATTTAACGAGTTACGATGAGATTCCTCCGCTTAAATAGATACAATCGAGAAAGGAATATCTCATTCGTAAAAATTGTATCATTCGCCGAACAAAGATTGACTCTGGTGAAAAAAAATTAAGGATGTGTATAAAAATAAAGTTAGCAATGAAAGAAACGAAAATGATCAAAAGGAATGGAAGGAAGAAGGCAAGAAAGAAGCTAAAAAAACATGAAAGGTATATTAGGCTTTGTAAAGTAGCGTGTGGTGGGATGATGCCGGTGATTTTGAACTTAAGCTTCAGACAGTGCCTTGGAGAAGGTTCCCTGCTGAGGATTGCGTTCAAAAGAAATGCCGGCAATGTGTTCTCTGTTCTTCCTCTTCAAAAGAATCACCATAGGTACTCTTAAGTTAATATCAGTTATAACTACGGTCTCTCTCATAAATCTTAAGATTAGACAAAAGCCTGAGTAAAAAGAAATAAAGTATAAGAATAGCGTATTAATTAAATTGCCACTAATGAGTGTATGTGTGTGTGTGTGTGTTCAGATGCAAGCCAAGCTCGTCGTTGTATTGTATGAAGTGACGCAATTTTTTTGGGAAAGCTAACTTTTTAAGAAATTTTGTTGGGTTTTATAAACACGAAAAAATTAGTATTAATTGCAGAAAAGTTAGAGTGTTACTAGAATGTTGTTTAGCTTAGTTAATTAAGGGAGTACTATCGGTAGGTAGGTAGTCAAGCGAGTGTTAAGCCGCATTTGACTTCAACAGTATTTCGATGTGGCAATGTCGCATTGCTAGTAATTGGGGTATAGGTATACAGGGTGGCCATAAAGTAAGTATCACTTTCAAAATTCGATATCTCAGACACCGTAAGAGAAAACCCTATAATCATATATATCATTTTATTCAGGGTAAAATGGGATTTCTTCCTAAATTTTTTCAGATTTTTTGGTGCATTTTGAAAAATCACTTAAATATGACTTTTTTCCTGATTCTACTCGATTTATCACAAGTATGAATGTTTTTGGGTAAGGTGACATTTAAATTAGATTATGATAACATAACCTGAAGAAAACATAATGCCTCACAATGTACTTGATACAATAATTGTCAATTTCAATTGATTTTTGATCAGAAAAACATTAAATTATGCGCTAACGTTATGAATGAATGTTTAGGTTAACGATGAAGAAGGGCTTCGCTTGGTTCGATTCATCAACTCAAATCTAACTAATGCGAAAAATGAAGGGAGGCGCACTGAACAAATGTTGCACAATTAGGACGAAATTAAAAGCAAATTTCAGCAAAAAAAAGTAATAAAAAATGAGAAGCAAAAATCTAAAAAAACAATAGAAAGAAAAAACAATAACGAAAAAACAAAAAGCCTCCATCGACGGGCTTCCACCTTGTCGTCGTGATAGACCTTAAGTTTTGCACTCAAAAAATCTACACTATCATTTCCAAATTAGTCAAATTTGAGTTGATGAATCGAACCAAGCAAAGCCCTTCTTCATCGCTAACCTTTAAATTTATTCATAACGTTAGCGCATAATTTAATGTTTTCATGATCAAAAATCGATTGAAATTGACAATTATTGTATCAAGCTCATCATAAGGCGTTGCGTTTTCTTCAGATTATGTTATCATAATCTAATTTAAATGCCATCTTGACCAAAAATGTTCATACTTGCGATAAATCGAGTAGAATCAGGAAAAAGATCATATTTAAGTGATTTTTAAAAATGCCCCAAAAAATCTGAAAAAATTTAGGAAGAAATCCCATTTTACACTGAATAAAATGATATACATGATTATAGGGTTTTCTCTTACGGTGTTTGAGATATCGAATTTTGAAAGTGATACTTACTTTATGGCCACCCTGTACATAGTAACGTTAATTCCGTTTGTTTTGTTAATATCAAAGCCAAAAGAAAAAAATAAATCCAAAATTTTGTTGGAAGAATAAGAAAGTGATGGAAAAAGGTAATAAAAAATTGTTTGATTATTTAAAAAAATATATAAATTAACTTATACAGTAAAAAAACAGAATTATCAGTATTTTTTGCACAAATGTATTATTAAAGATCGTTATTTGTAGGTTTAATTAAAAGAAAATTTAATTTTTAGTTTTCTAATTAGTCTCTTTTTTAATAAATAAATAATTTATCAATTTTTATTTGTTTATTCTATTTCCCAAAATATTTCCACTGACTCTTCTTATATTATAAGAAGCACGTGAAATTTCAAATAGTACGCGCTACTTAACCTCCATTGCGACGTTGCCACATCGTTTGAGTAAACGGTTCACTACCCATGAAATCGTCATAAAATTTCATTTTCATTTCTTGATTTCTACGTTCATAGGTTCCAAATACTTGTTTATAAGCACTCAATATGTTTATTAATGATTCAGCTAATTTCCTGCAAAATTTCAGAGAATTCTGAACCGTCAGTCTTATATAATTAAGCGTTAAAAAAAATGTACGGATTTATGCAAATTGAAATATTTATATCTTTTTTCCCACGCTCTAAAGCTTCACCAAACTTTAACTGAATCTTATTCTAAGTAATCTCTACCAACCACTGAACTCTAGAGTTCAGTGCTACCAACACACCAAATTTCAGCATTTTCTGAACCGTCAATCACTTTCCGATAGTACTACCTTAACCAAACAAAATTTCATAAAAAATCAAAAAGTTTGGAAGGAAACTTCAGGTCACTAAAAGTTGGAATTTTCTAATTTCTTCCTATGTTTTTTTACTGTTTGTGGCGGGCCTTCTTGGATATTTCAAAAATTAGTGTAACTCGAGGGAAGTTCATTCTATGACCATCCATTTTTTTCTTTTGCTGAAACGTACTCCTTGTTATTTTTAAAAATTCGTTCTTGACGAATCTGAGGTCATCTTGTAACAAGCATTCTTTTAAAATTCCCTGAAAATTTCTAAAATTCGAAATGAGAAGAAATAAAAAGGAAAGGAGATTTTTGGAAAACGCTAAGACCTCGAAGAGCAGGTTCGCTTCCAGGGAGAGAAGAGTATCTGCACTGTAAGTTAGAGTCGCAATTTGCAATTTATTTGCATAGTAACGAAATCAATAGCTTCGCTCTTATATTCTTTCTTCCTAGATTGCTTTTAATTAAAATAGAAATTCAATCACTCTTCCTTTTTACTTTCTCATTATCGGGATCTTGATAATGTAAACTTTATCGATTACTGGTACCACTACTACTATTACCGGCGCTATCGCTGTACTTACACATTTGATTCCTGTGCCCTGTAGTAAAAAGATCAAGGGGAGAAAAAAGCTTCTCTCCTTCTTATCGCTTCCCTTTGGTACCTTTTCAAAGTAAAACGCGTTTTAGTAATTTCGTAATTTTTCAGTCCCCCAACAAATTAATGTTTCATTCCGTGATGCTGCCACTCACAAGGAAAGGTCTCCAACCCGACCTCACCGATTTCAATAATTTTTGGATATGTTGTAGTACTCGAAAAACTAAGAGACACGTATTTTTTTTATGTGCGGTAACTTGCTTTAAAGGGGTGAAAACCACCCCTAAAGTTTTATCCGAAAATCGGTTTTTTATCATATCTCGGCTTCTAATTAATATTTTTTAATAAAATAAAGTGGAAAATATTTGTCGTAAGAAGTCGAAGATTTTAGGTGTATTTGTGACCCAAGGGGTTGCAACCCTTATTTTATATTTGAAGATAACTAGATTTTTTATGCTTATTTTCTTTATAAAAACCAGGATATGAACTGAAAAAAATAAAGAAAAGTATTTCCGTTTACTCTATCGAATATTTCAGTTGTCGTGTTTCAGGATTTTTTACGTAACCGCCCCCAAATATCGTAAACTACCCCTTAAAGTAATACATCGCATGTAATGATGAACAAAATTTTTTTCTTGAGATTTATTACATGTGGAAACAGAATGTAATTTATATAAAAAACAATCATTTTATACATTTTTTTGTAATATAGTATTATAAAAGGGGTGATAAAAGTCACCCCCAGAAGTGAATTATTCAATATAACTCGATTTTTATCAATATTTTTTAATGGAACTGATTTAAAATTATTTTTGAAGGGAAGATTTATCCTTTCTTACGAAGGGATTTTTTACGCAATCGCCCTCAAATACCGTAAACTACCCTTTAAAGTAATACAGCGCATGTAAATGATGAAGAAATTTTTTTTCTCTAAAATTATTTATATTTAATATGTTAGTAAAATATAATATTGTTTTATATTATATTAGAGTTACTTTTTTATAATTATTACTATAGCTGCTCATTATCATCATTATTATTATTGTTATTGTTACTGTGTTGTTATTATTATTATTATTATTATTATTATTATTATTATTATTACTTTTTCTCGCCAAAACTATAAATATTTAAATTTTCTTTCAATATTACAATTTACAAAATAATAATAATAATGATAATAATGAGCAACTCTAATAATAGTCACAAAAAGGTAACTTTAATATAATATTAAAACAATATTATTTTTTACTAACTTATTCGATTTAAGTAATTTTAAGGAAAACATTTTGTTTCATCGTTTACATGCATTGTATTACTTTAAGGGGTAATTTACGGTATTTGGGGGCGGTTGCGTAAAAAATCCCTTCGTAAGAAAGGATAAATCCTCCCTTCAAAAATAATTTTTAATCAGTTCCATTAAAAAATATTAATAAATATCGAGTTATATTGAATAATTCACTTTTGGGGGTGACTTTTATCACCCCTTTTATATTACTATATTACAAAAAATGTGTAAAATGATTGTTTTTTATATAAATTACATTCTGTTTCCACGTGTAATAAATCTCAAGCAAAAAAAATTGTTTTCATCATTACATGCGATGTATTATTTTAAGGGGCAGTTTGCGGTATTTGGGGGCGGTTACGTAAAAAATCCTGAAACACGACAACTGAAATATTCGATAGAGTAAACGGAAATGCTTTTTTTTATTTTTTTCAGTTCATATCCTGGTTTTTATAAAGAAAAAAAGCATAAAAAATCTAGTTTTCTTCAAATACAAAATAAGGGTTGCAACCCCTTGGCTCATAAATACACCTAAAATTTTCGACTTCTTACGACAAATATTTTCCACTTTGTTTTATTAAAAATTATCAATTAGAAGCCGTGATATGATAAAAAAACGATTTTCGGATAAAACTTTAGGGGTGGTTTTCACCCCTTTAAAGCGAGTTACCGCACATAAAAAAAAATACGTGTCTCTTAGTTTTTCGAGTACTACAACATATTCAAAAATTATTGAAATCGGTGAGGTCGGGTTGGAGACCTTTCCTTGTCAGTTTTTGAACGCGAATATCGCGTCAAATTTTCAGTTTATCAAAAAAGCGTAAGAATGCTTTGTTAAAGAGTACTTCTTTCTTAACAAAAAAGATTCCATAGAATTTTTCGATAGGTTTTATCGTTTTTGAGATATCCAGCAAAAAAGAATTTTCGATTTTCGTGACCTTGAAAATTTTTGAGCGCGCATACCCCGCTAAATTTGACTTTTTTCGAGAAACTACAAGAATGCTTTTTTGTAGGAAATCTTTTCTTTTTTCAAAAAGGGTATATGGACTATTTCAATCCGAGTCAAAGTTCTAAAGATATTGGTTCATCAAGATTTAAAAATTATTTTTAACGATGCCCAGGTGTCCGTAACCAGATTTCTTAAATATTGTGTCGCCGTAATAACAGTCACGTTGTTGCAATTGTTGTTGCTGCCAATTTTCAAAAATATGTACCGAAAAAGACCGGAACAATGGTACGGTTTTTCCCCCTCGTCTTAGAGATACCATTTTCTGATAAAATGAGGGTACACACACTCACGAGACGTAGACCTTAGGAACTACGAACACGAAAGCATTAGCTATCAATTACTAACTAATTAGGTACCGTCACACCGTCTGGCGACACTTCCAGACACTTTCGGTACAAAGGGACGGGAGATAAGAATCAAAGACAAATGGAAGCTATAAAATGGGCAAGGAAATATCGTTAAATAGAGAAACAGCGGGATTATTTTAAGGATGAAGTTGTGTGAAACAACTAATTGACCTTTCCCGAATACCTACAGAGATCCTGAGTAGGCGTTTGGAACCAGACAGGTGACTCGAAATAATGTATGTCGTTCGACTAATTTTGTTTCCATTTCAAAGTTTCACCCAATTTATCTCTCCAGGTAAACAAGAATAACTGAAAAAGAAAAAAAATATCCTTACAAGGAATATTACGTAGTTCGGATCCCAAAACTGTTTCACAACCCTCGCAAATTTTGAAATCGCATAACGCGTCAAATTTGCATTTCATTACAAAATGTCAAGAATACTTTGTTGCAGGAAATCTCTTTCTTGACAAAGAAGATTCTATGGAATTTTTCAATTCACCCTATCATTTTTGAGATACGAAACAATGAAGAATTTTCGATTTTCGTGATATTGAAAATATTTGTGCGTGGATATCTCGCAAAATTTGATTTTTTTTCAGAAAACAGCAGGGAAATTCTTTTCATGGGAAATCCTTTTTTCTTTGAAAGAAAGGGTTGGTGTAAAATCCCAATGCGATTTAAGATTCGAAGGATATTGGCCCATGAATAGTTTACGATTTTCAACAACGCTTCGGTGTACGTACTCGGTCCAACGAACGGGTACTTTGCTACATTCACATTTTATCGAAAACCTGCAAGGGTATAATTGGATCGAAAATCTTATAATCTGTATCTAATCAAATAATGAAAGAACGAGAGGAATCCGGCGATAAAAATATCCCGTATAAACATTTCAGCGACTTCGAGAATCGGTGTGGAATTAAATAAAAAATAAATTGAATAAGCGCATTCTTGGTAACTCTCCGTGTAATAATGATAATAATAATAATAATATTTTTCGAGTGTTTTCATAAATCGAAAGTTTGATATTTGTTCTAGAGAGACAGTAAGATAATTGGTATTCCTTCAAATAACAAGTTTGGGAAGATATTACAGAAGTTTTGGCTGTTCATATTTCTTTGCTGGGTGGAAATGATAGATATATATTTTCATCTTTCTCAAACTTGATCTTTCTCCTTTAAGTTCTATCGCATAACTTATCGAATACTCGACTCTTCAGCGACTCTCGTATCTTAAACTTCCCCACCTATTCTCCTCCCTTACCGACTACTTTTCTTATATTACAGTTTATCGAAGAAGTAGCTACAAAAAAAAATAAACTATCGGGTGTCACTACCGTGGAGGACTCCCATTTTTCATTAAGGAGTCTGGGTACTCACCGGCAACCCGCTATGCATTGTCCTCAACGTCGACTATTCGTTCCACGGTATACAAAATTATGAATAATCCGTCATTTGTGTTTTTTCGTTTTGTTATTTGTTGCCGGTTGAAACGAATAAGATTCTCCGTGAATCGAAAATTTCGGGAGACTTGCACGGTCGGTAACTCGTGAAGAGGAATTAATCAACAGGGGGTTTCGTCTTGTTTAAGTACTATTTTTTTACGTTGCATATAATGACAGTCTATATATCACGACGATAGTATATCGGTAACACCATCCAATAATATTCATATCATGAGTCATGTTTCTACCATGTATGTACAACGTTCATCTATCACCTCTCAATCGATACACTACCGGTACATCGCTAATCATTCGATCAATTTCGTGTATCGACTTTCTGTCTGTCTGGTAACCGAAAGATATTTTTCAATTTAACGATGGATACTATACTCCGGATACTATACTTTTACAAGAATTATGCGTATTTACCTATACCCGAGACCAGATAGGACGGGGGGACATAAATAATATAAATAACCAGATAGAAACCCGCACATAAAATATCTTTGAAAGTAGCTATAAACGTTTAAGGGCTTATGATGTAAAAAAAATTTTTATGTCTTATAGGTATCGACTGTGGAACATCATACATAAATGACGGGGCCTATTATATGGAGTCAAAGTGGTGGTCTCACAATTTTTGCCCGTATCGACATCTTTTTCTCCCATTGTTTCTCAATTTGGAATAACAAAAAAACTTGAAATCCAATGATTCCCAATTTTCCCTCGGTGTTTGCATCCTTTTTCCGTTTTTCCGTGCCAATTACAAAGCTTTGAATTTCAAAGTCGAATTTCAAGTACGGTGTTTGCCGTTTTGCTCCTTTCTGTATCCATACCCGCATGGTGTAGTACATGTTACACACTTTATCGCATCGGCTCCCGTATCGCGATCTTTTACCTCTCGCGTAAAGCCTAAGCCCATGTATGCATTCGAGCGAAAGCTTCGGATGGTACACAGAATGCACAGCCATCATCGGGTTCTCCCCTTCTTTCGCTTCGTAATTTATTCTTTTTTTTTATCGTTAACTGAAACATCACTAAATCAACAATTCAACGCTTTCAAACGAAATACAATAGTCAGCAACCGGTTACGTAAGAGCGCATATCCGGAATCGCCCTGTATAAATGACCGTGTATTGTTCCAACGAAGAGATTTAATCACTGGTGCGTACTTTACGTACTTCCGAGAGATTTAGAATCACCGTAAAGTGTTTAAGAATGCCATAATGGTCAGCGACCCGTCATACGGCAACGTATACGCTGAGTCCTTCTGTATAAATACATCTGTATCGTTACAACGAAAAGATTCTATCGCCAGAATATTTTGTACTTCACGGATTTTCAAATAGTTCAGCGTCGCTGTAAGATATTCAGAATTACGTTGTGTTGCAAATTTTTCGATTACGACTCGAAGCGAGTGGATGAATCGCAACCGGTCATTCAGCGACGCTTACGCGGAGTCGTCCTGTAGAAATTCTCGGACGCGGTCGAACGAAATCCATTAAAGGCAAATAGAAAAACATGAATTAACTTCGGTATGAGATGAGGAATTCAAAATTCAATTGTTTGTCCTGCAGGTATGTGGGAAAAGTATTTCAATCAAATGGCTTTTATTTATTCGGCTACAGTTGGTTCAGCCGTGCGGAAATAACTCGCAAAGAAGAGAACAACGTGTTTTGCAAAGAGAAATAAAATGGGAAATACAGATAATAAAAAGGAGTAAAATAAGTAAAGAAAAAGGAGCGAGAGAAAGAAACAATTGAAATAATGGATGTAAGGGTGCTCGTAGCCCCGGGCTGTACAACTACTCGGATATTCTTTATTCTCTTTATACCAGACGAATAATGCGAGAAATGAAAATTCATAGATTAAAATAAATGCACAATCATTTTATACAGTGCAGTTGATACATAAATATGGAAATACAAAAGCACGGAAATGCATTTCCAAGTGGATTCAATCTCGGTTATTTCTAAGTATAGGTGACACGGATGGTTGCGGGTGATGTGTGCACGGTCATTTTTAGACAAAAATCTTCAGAGAGAGAGAGAGAGAGAGAGAGAGTAACACTGTAAGTATTGCTCACCAACAAAGAACTATCAGCTATTTCAGAAAGAATGACGTCTACGCGGAGGTGTCTTCTATAATTACACCTGGGTTTTTCTAAGCCATAGATATAATAACTTGTTATCTCTAAAATGAGTTAAAATACCTAAATTTAATTCTCATAACGATTGAGATATATCTGTACAGGTTAATTCAGCGTAGACGTCACTGCGCCATCAGTTGCCCGAAACCACAGGAGACGTGGTCCAAGAATGGATTATAATTACATTGGGCGTGGTCAAGTAAAGGAACGGAATCATACGGGGCGTGGTGAGAGAATGAGGGAAGTCACGGTGGGCGCGGCCAAGTAGTGAGATGAATCGCAGTAGGCGTGATCAAAGAACGGGATGAAATCACAGCGGGCGTGGTCACGGAATAAGAGGAATCGCAGTAGGTGTGGTCAGAGAGCAACTTTTGGTTAATTCTAGCCTCTCTCGTTAGACGCAATTTATCTTGTAGTAACGAAAGCTGTACTTCGTGATGATGTAGACGCATTTACACATACAGGTTGATTCACAAATTAAGGAGGAAAGTCAAATTTTGGATTTCGATGGTACTCGTATCATCGGCGATGGTATTATCCAGTAATGCAATTGTTTTTGGCGATCAATTAAACTATTGAACTTTGTACAACTATCTGTTTAAGTTACTCTCCTCATGAATTCACGATCCTCCGTCTCGTTATTTACGTAGTCAGCTCAAACTGGGGAACGAGGAACTACCACTACTATTCTTACTACCACACATACTATTACCACTACCATTACCCTTACTACCACCGGCACTACTACTCTTACTATCACAATTGCTTGTATAAATATGTCCCTCCACTACTACAGCGATATATAGCTGTCGTATATAGCAGGAAGGTAAGATAAGGTAAGGACTTCTCCTTAAAGCATAAAACGTGACTGGCATAATTGGAACGGTTGAATTACCTGTGCAAATCTAGAAGCATCCAGACAGTTTCAGAGTAAGGTAGATCTATGATCTGCTAATCTCCAATGTTTCCTCTCTTTGTCTCTACGTATTTTGCATACAGTCTATGACAATGATTGATGCCGTTGACAGCGGTGACGTAACAGTGGGTGACAGTGCTGATGAAATTAATCATAATACCGTTGATAACGGTTCCACAATTGGAGGACTTACGGATTTGAAGAGAGCTCAAGTTCTTCCGTACCGAAGCGCTGATATCCCGAAGAGCGCCATCTACGGTCCGACGAGGTACCGAGTTCAAGAAAGCCGTTCAATATTATCATACTTAATGGGGAAGCAGTTTACTATACGTATAACGGCCAGAATACGGAGATATATATTTATATGTATATGTACCATTAGAATGAGTATACGGTATACGTTGGGATACTTAATTAAGAGCTAACTTGTCCACAAGATCTGAGTAAGCTTTAGTTTAGGATGAACGAATTTTGCATGGTAACAAAATGAAGGAGTCTCCAAACTCCCGCATCTTTGGAATATATTTGCTTGCATTATGTTACATTATGCTCCTGAAGCGGAGATACCTTTGGCGGGGAAGCTTTCTTGCGAGCGTTAAAGTTAATTTATATTTCTTAATACTTTCCAGGAGCTCTTTGCAATGGAATTTATTATTGTATCTACAGCGGCATGAAATCTTCTTGGTAGTCGGATGCTGAGAATTACCAACGAGACTTTGCTGGAGATAAAAATAATAATTCCTGGCTTCCGTATTTTCGTCGTCACCGCCCTTACTAAAATTACAAAAATCCAGCTGAAACCTAAAATTCAGTCTCACTTCAAATGTTAACCTCTTCACATACAAATAAAATGGAGTGCATATGAAATGAATGACGACCCCGACTCGTCATTGTATTTCACGGGTTTAATATAATACAATGTACGTATCTAGCTTGGGGAACGGGGAATAGAAAGTGTGATGATTTCTCAAGATGAATTATAATGGGCATGATCAACGCTTGGGAGGTGTTACGATACGCGTAGTCAAAGAATGGGAAAAATCACAGTGGGCGTAATTAACGAATGGGATGGTCCACAATGAGCGTGATAAGAAATTGAGGAAAGTTGCAATGGGCGTGGTCAAACGGTGGGAGGGGCGCAGTGGGCGTGGTCAAGCGGTGGGAGGGGCGCAGTGGGCGTGGTCAAACAGTGGGAGGGGCGCACTGGCCGTGGTCAAACGTTGGGAGGGGAACAGTGGGCGTCGTCAAATGTTGAAAGGGACACAGTGGGCGTGGTCAAAGAATAGGAGTGAACGTGATGACTGGCTGGGAATGGTAAAAGTACAAATGAGATGATTAATTCGTTTATTATAAGAAACACTGGTATTCTCGTACTGTTTTTTCTTACAATGGAACACCGTCATCTTTGTCGCTTACACTGTTGTCGCTGTACACTGTAGACTGTAGTTCCCATGGGGACTGTAGTTCCCATTGCCATCGGCATTGCCAAGGCGAACCCAAAACTGAAAATTAAAAGGATACATACACTTTGAGAGATTGCACACCGAGTATCCGACAAGGAGATGAAGCTAATGAAACTTTAATGCATGGAGGATAAAAATTTAATATCGAGTAAATTTGCATTAATGGGCTTTTTGCAATATCCGTCAGTCGTATTAAAAAGCAATTTTTTAAAGCATCAATATCGTGTTGGACGAAACAACGCTTGGAAGAAATTAAAAGCTTTTACTTTATACACTTTATATTCCGTTAGGAAAGAACGTAATCTCGCTAACTGCAATTCTATGGGTTAAGTTTCCGAAGGAAATGATATTCTGGATGTGGGTGTACATACGTCTTGTTGAAAGTTCCCGTAGCGGAGGGTCCCGCGAAATTTATATGCATACAAACAAAGTTTCGCAAGAAACTTTGAGATATATGTGCATTTATGAGTACATAAATATATAACGCGTATGTAAAATTTACCGAGAATTGGAAAAACCTTCTCTAAAGGAAGTATTTGGAATTCGATCAGACCCACGCATGTTATGCGGTCAAAGTTCACGTAACCTCGGGGCAGTTGCGGAACTGCAGCGTTTGGTACATTATTGTTTTCGGTGCTTACGTAATAGGCAGTTGTTTGATAAGAAATGATAGAGTTTAAGGTTGAGGGGATAATGTATGTTTTTAAGATTTGATAACACAGTAGTTACTATGTACGTAGGTACTAATATCAAGCTATTGTAATTCCAGGCATCCAATTCTCCAAGGTTTTGTGGTGAAACTTAGCACGTAGCTTTATAATTATAGGTTTAAGTCTAAACCCCACCATCGATTACCTCATAGTATACGTATTCAACGATTTAGCATCAAAGATTTCAAGTTTCCCCACAGATAAAGCCCCTACATCTTAGGATGGAATATTAATGTTTGTGGTTATCTATTACTGTGGATCTTCAACTCGAATCCATCATTCCGAGAAAATCACTTATCGCTTCGCAGTGACTCGATCCAACCGGTGATAGAAGTGGGACATACGTATGTAGGAAATGCAAACATATTTTCAACGGGAATTGGATTATCTCTTTCCAAGAGTGACTTTCCAAAATTGCTTCTCCTTGGTGAGAAATGCGAACTATTAGACATCGCGAAACTGTTCGTTTTGAATCAGTATAAATCGGCAAGAATTCTAATTATTAAAACAATAACCACAGAAGTGTGATAGATAAAAATACTAGATGTTATATTGGATAAAAGTAAGAAATGGGCGTGGCAAAGTGGGCGTGGCCGTAGTAGGCGTGCTCATACAGGACGTATCAGAGTAGGTGTGTCTAAATTAAAGCAAATCATAGCGAGATTGGCCAAAGTCGTAGGGGTTCATTCTAGGAGTGTCTAAGGTCGACGAGGTCATACTTGAAGAGGCCGAAACGGAAGAGGGGCGGTAGTGGAAGTGTCTAAGCTACGCAATATCTTGGTGGGAGTGGTCAAAGCATAAAAGAGATTATGATAAAAGTGATTAAAATAAGAAAGGCACAGTAATCGGAAAGCCTAATGTAATCCCATTAGAAGTGGAAGGGGGTAATGATAGGAGTGTCTAACACTAATGTTGAAGAATGTCATAACGGTTGCTAATAAAATGCTATAATGGGATATACGATGAACTTCAGACGATGGATTGCGTCCACTTAATGCACCTATTTATAACAAGGACTAACGTCAATTTTACTATAAAGGTATCGCCCGTATCAACCGATTTGGGTGTCATCTATTGATTTGTGACATCCACCTAAAATAACCACTTTTTAACACTATTAGCTGGGTATTGGGGTAACAATGTACCATACCAGTGATTCTTCGACATCTGAACACACGTTTGACTGATACCGTTAATTGTCGTAAAGCTATATATTAGAGAAGAGGATAGCAGTTCCGTAGGTCAACGTAGAGAAAGAGAGAACCAAGCGGAGAAGGAGAAAGCCAGAGGACTTACTAGTGTATAATTTGAAAGGAACGCCTCGACCCTTAAATTCTCCCTTTCTTCCAATTTCAAACTACTAACCACTATGTAACTATGTTATGGTATAACTATAGCGTAGCGTAACGTAACGCAATATAACGTAGCAATTTACGAGATTGACGTATTTCAAAGACCTGTAGGGACTGACTGGTGGAAATTATCATGCCATACGTGGACCATGCGCCACTAAGGATGCGACTGGACCCTTGAAGATGGATTAACGAGCGTTCGTTTTCCTTTTTTTTTCTTCTCTTTTTACGACGACTGGTACCGGTTTTCGAATTTTTCGATTTTCAATTTAGAGTCTTTCGTTATATATTCGGGTATTATAATAATATAATTTATACCTGTCTCTCTTCATTAACTTCCCTGCTAATGACGAGGTCAGGTAAACATTCTTGACCCTTCGTTGGAATTCTCTCGTAATACAAAGAAAGGGGAATTGTTTAAATTAATGTCCTCTCGTTTAGAAACACCAATTATTACCCTCCACCTATTTTGTCCACTCCCATGAAGACCCGCCCCCTTCTGTGAACACTCCTGCTATTCCACTCCTGGAAAAGGCACGCCTTCTATTCGAATGTAATTCAATTTGGCAACGCCCACTTTGAGACTCTTTTGCATTTGGTTTCATTCACGACGAAGTATTTTACTCGGATTGTGACAATTTTGACAACACAAAAACCGTTAATTTGACACCTTCCATTTAATCCTGAAAATGCGACATTTTAGTCCGATCCCCTCCCTTCGATTCCGCTCATAGCAACGCCTTCGTCCCTAATCACGCCCTATTTGACTCCTCCCACTTTGAAACCTCCCATTCCGATTACTCCCTAGGCGAATTCCATACACCCTGGCGTCATCCGCTTCAATCTCACTCTTTCTGACCCCTCTAAGCTCAATTAACGTTCAGGGTTAGTTGAAAGGAATTTCATAATTATTTTTATAAAATTTTACAATGAGCTGCCGGTGTTTTCTTGGTTTCCTGAAAAGGCGCCACTTTTTTAATCGTAAATAAAAAGCAGTTTTATGATACTTTTAATAGACCTCCGCTTTTCTACCATGAATGAAACGCGAAACGTAAATTCGTCTTGTATAAGCACAATTTTTCTTGTAATTGGTCTAATTAGGACGTAATATATTATAATTACATTTTTTTTCCTGGAAATGTACCATTAAACCTATTTCGTGCTTTTTATAATGAAATTAAAGAAACACCCCGATTCCCGGTTTCTTTTCCCTTTTTTCCGTCCGAATGCTCGCAGGCTTGCGTTTCTATTTTTCCCCTTATTTTTATCATTTATTCGCAACTTTTTAATTACAGTTAGTTTGTGCGTCTCTTCGTTATCTGCTGTTTTAATTACTCGCCTGTTCCATATTTTACTTTTTAACAGTCGATGCAGTGGCTGCTCTCTCTTTTTTCGGTTTATTCTTTACATACTGATTAGTAAGTTAGATTTTCCCTTAACGTGGTCATTTTTTTCCCTCTGCTATCCGGTGCATTTTTATCATCTCACTTTCATCCGCCTTTCTATCTTCGTGGACAACATCGGCACGATGCCGATCCTCGGCAACGTCATCGTCATTAAAAATATGTTATTCTCGTGCTTTCTTTACTTCTCTCCCATTTCCTACACAAATGTTCGATCCACGTTTAACATTTATTTTCAAATTTCACGTGAGCATCGAATGACTTTCGTATATCAATCGGCATGTGGCCCGTAGCTTCCGACAGACATGTGCGTATGTATGCCCGGACAGGTATCTGGCAGACTGAGAAGAATAAAGCGAGAAGTCAGTGATTCCTTTTTTTCTCCCTTGGACCTCCTATGGTGAAAAAGATACGGGGAAAAAAGTGAAAAGAAGCAATTTCTCGAACATTGTATTGTACGATTATTCTTAAATACTGAATCATTGAACTATAATGGAAGCCCGAATCTTCCAACATTTTAACGGCTCTTAAAGCCAACCGTGGCTTTATAATCGACGGCACTATTGTCCATTTTTCATACCTACATTCTCGTCTCTTTCATCGCAACTGGTGACTCGTAGTCCGACAAAAAAAGTCTTCGTCTTTATACGCGTATACTTTTCGCGCCATGTGGTGGATCGGTAGTATCTTCTTTTCAGAGGAGTCACAAGACCGCTGTCCCCCTACTACCACAAAAAAAAACGACCTCACCAAATAGAAACAATTGAAATTGATCGACTGGAATCACTTTTAGACAAATAAATGAGAGCACATATAAATAAAAAATATTGATCACACATACATATGTTTATAATAGCATACTTTGTATGTGTAAATGTTTCTATATACACATGGAAGTTGTAATAACCCTGCATTAATATTCATTTACGAGCAATCAATTAAATTGCGAATTAATAATAGCGAAATTACAGCACCAATTAATAATTTCTTCACAAATCGACGGTTCATTAGGCAGTATAATTACGTTTCTCTTGATGCAAAAATTTAATAGTTTCACTCGGAATCAATTACAGTTACATTAAATTGGATATTGTCTCCTGGTATTATTATACATGGAAATGATAATCCATTTTGTGTGAAATCGTATTACAACAAAATGGAGAAACCAATGCAGCAAATTTGTTTAAATATCGATTTGACAAAAATCGAAAGGTACTTTTCCGTTAGCCGGGCGCAAGTTCAACTATAAACAAATATTAATGAATTGTAGACAAAACAGTTTTACCCAAAAAGAATGCTTATAATTACTGGTTTTGCTAGGGTTTAAACGCTAGCAAAATCCTATTCTAAACCCTAGAACCCCTAAAAGATTATTTTTTTTTGCACTCAGCTAACGGAAAAGTACCAATCGAAATTCACATCATTTTTTTATAACATAGAATAGGGTGAAAACAATTGAAACGTATTTTTTCTTTTCTCGCTAATGTTCCTCATTTTCAAACTGATACTTCTGACACTGATCTTAATTGATGCTCCTAATATTGACCCTGACGCTATCGAGGCTGAAGTTTCGGATGCTGCTTGAAACTGATACCGATGCTCCTATTATCGATGCTGGATCAATAACTTTGCTCATTGTGGATGCTGTTGACACCAACGCTGCCAATATAAATTTGTTTGACAGTGCAGTTTTGACCCGTGGAGTCACCTAAGATCATTCGACGCGTTACGGTGTGGAAGGTGAACTACAAATAACCAAGTTATTCGTAACAATTGCCCCTTTCATACCCTAATGTCCCAAGAAATGTTGTCGAAGAGAAAGTTTTGTAATTCAAATCCACGTGTGTACCCGGGAAGGCAGTCGGCGGCTTTTATGCGTCTCCCACTCACGGGGATGCAATCATTAAAAGCGAAGCACCGAAATGAAAGTAAAAAGTTTGTTGTTCTGTTGCAAAACATCGTTTATACCACTATTTAACCGACTCGTTCCTTTTGCCTGCTTTTGAAAGCACAAAAGTTTCGTCGCACTACATTTTGCCACAAGATCCCATGCAAGCATGCAACCAAAACACGCACACATACGTACACCGGGAGACAAACTTTTATGCACACCGCCATCCACCCTCTTTTTCCACCTTTCACAGAACATGTATATACGTATGTATGCATACATGCGAAACATATTTATAAAAAATAGTTTGATTACGTCATCGTCATCCTCGTCACCATCACGATTATTTTTTATTGCCTCTCTTATACCAATTTCAAATTAAATTTACATCGTCTATAATTATAAACAATAAATTTCCACTTGAAATACTCCCATAAAGGAAGAATGAGTGCGTCACTGTAATTATAATTAAATTGTCTAATTGTTACATAAACTGTTATGGTCTTTCGGTTAAATGGAATCGTTATTGTCTCATTCTCATAATGAATTGCAGCTTTGTAAAGAAATTATTAATTACACCTAAAATTTCAACGGCATTCGCTGCGTATTTAATTAACTGTTTGAGATCGGATGCCGGGTTGGAGTTAGTTGTTAAAGCCGCCATGCAGGAAGCCGTATGTAAATATGTTGCTTTCAGGAAGGTAGTATGGAAATTTTTGCTGTCATTAACATTGGAGCGAGAGATCGAGTATTCAATAAATAATTGTGTTTGTGTTACAAAAGTATTTTATTCTTTACTGTTGCAGATTTGCTTAACTTCGTCACCGTCATCGATTACGAAATATATTTATTCTCGACGAGTTTGTTGTCATAAATGACATCGTCGACATCTTCGACAGCGTCATCAGCGTCATCGTAATCGACAGAGAAAATGTAATATTCTCGTGCTTTCTTTAAATTGTGTCATCGTCACGCTCACCTTCATCATCATCATCATCATCATCGTGATCGTCAGATTATCGGTAAGAAAGCGATACCTTCCTTTGGTTATGCATATGTATACATGTATATAAATAACCACAAAGAAAAGCCACAAAAAGGCCGATGTAAACAAATAAACAAAACGTTGAAATCCCTCGAGATTCCCAAAAATAATCCACAAACTATGTGTACACGTCTACGAGGACACGGTCGTTTTGATGGGTTTCAAATATTTCCGTAATAATAACGCCTGAATGTGTCGCGTCCGAGAAAAAGGAGGTTGGCTTGAAAGTGACAGGATCAACAAGAGAAATGTCTCAATGTTTAGCTTCGTCGTTCAGCTGTTCCATTGTGCTTCTTAAATTGACAAAGGCAAGCTTCAAATGACGCCTTATAGTAAACCTTCCCTACCTGCAAACACAGCTCGAGTGGCCCGAGGATCAAAAGGGTCTGGCCACGAATGCAGTGCGAAGGGGAGATACGTCCCTTTCGCTTCGAAGGAGAGAATCTTCACTACCGTTGGAGGTCCAATTTCCAAATAGTTCCATTTCCTTTTAAAAACACTTTGAGTCTCCTTCATTCTTCTTCTGTGTACACACGCATACTTCCATCATTCTATTTTACCAAGGATTTTGTTTGCTCTTTTGTCACCTATTTTCAATGCAATCTCCTGACACGGGCAGAAAGGGAAGATAGATTTCCCTGCATGCAATAATGCCAAGCATTTCACAATAATCCAGGGATCATTTTCAGCTGAAGTTCCTGTGAATCTCTGCCCGGGATAATTGTCTACACAAATGTCTCATATATCTCAAAAAGAGGGAATTATGAGGTACTTGCGTGCTTCCACGATTTTTCATTTTGTTATTAACATCGCTCTTGTCATAAATGTTACAAACGTCATAGACGCCATCCTTGTTGTCACGGACGTCATAGATGTTACTATTGTCAGCAGTGTCGTGACAAACGTTATGTATCCCAACAACGTTGTCACAGACGTCATGGATTTCGTCATAGCCCATGTCGTGATCGTCATAGACCTTATGGCCATCATTATCAACATCGTAGATGTCACTGTCATTGTCACAGAGGTCATTGTCATTGACATTGTAGAGGCCATCACCGTTGTAAAACGCGTCACCTATGACGTTCTCATTATCGTAGACGTCATTGTCGTTACGATAGATATCACAGAAACAGACATATAGTTCGGTTGCTATTGGGCGCAATTGTTTTCAACGTGGCCACCCTGTACGTTACGCGCTGAAAAATAATGTACGTGTACTTGCGTGTATATATGTATATTTGTGTGGAAGGGAGTATTTTCAACACACCCACGCATATTCGGGGAGAATAAAGGTATTGTAGAAAGGGTAGATTTATTAGAGATGGTACCATAGTATGATCCTGGTTTACATTCCCTGTATTCACCCTTCTCCCCATTTATTCATCGGAAACTAGTCGGTAGATATACGCGTATACGTCAATGGTGGATAAAACCAGTGGCTGACAACCCTGTAACACTATACACTATACACTACATGCCCATACACACGCAGAAATACGTATATAAATAATGTTATATTATATATCAATTCCAAATTCGAAATTAATAAGAAATATGGGTAAAGATTGTGAATTATAAACTTTTTTATTCTCCACGATTTTTCTCCAAACCTAATCGTTTGGAAATTACGAACGGTTAAAGATAGAATTGACCTGCGTTCCTGGCGCCTCCGCCAGAGGCGCCAGTGTTCGACTACAGCTTGAACCGCTCGTAACTTCTAAACGGGTTAGGCTAGGGTAAAATGAAAATCGTTGAAAATGTTTGTAAACCACGCAATCTACCGGATTTCTATAATTTTTTTAAATTAACAAAAAGAAATGACAACATGTATCTTTCGTCGTAAAAGGCAACGGACATATCCTGAAATTGATAGTACACGCTTCTAAAAATATATATATATATATATATATATATATTTATACATATATAGGTATGTATTTTTCAACTGAAGTTTCGGCCTCAATTTTAACCCGACTGCGGCAGCTTCTGTATCAACTGTATACAGTAACACCCATCGTTCTTTTTACGAGACGTAAGCACATCAAACATTTGTCTCTCTTCTCCGTTGCACGCAGGGTGCATGTAGCGTCTACGCTTCCATATAGTGCATGTATAAAAAGGAAGATACCAAACATCGAGACAGACAGACAGACAGACTGCGGTATCGTATCGGCTGAAAAAGTAGCTTTCCATGACGTGTACATATGCATATATCCGCATTAATGATTGACGATGATTTAGTGCTGCACATCAGCTTCCCGTATAACCCAGCCGATACACAATACATATCTTCATTTATGCAACGCCGCCTGTGATACGTTCGTATGCGTTCCTTTCAACCGAAGAGAGTTTTCTGCATGTGATCACCGGTCTGGGGAACAAACTTGAAAGTATTTCCGCAGAATTCCTCAGGATGAGCTCCCTGGAGCCCGAGTTCTGGTTCCATATCAATCGGTGAGCCTCGCGGTGTGGGCTACTACGATAGAGCATGATTCCTCTTGTCCTACGTGACACTTACCAGCGATGCATCTCGGGTTTGTCAATGATAATAATTCCTAATTTCGTTTTCAAATTGCTCGATTGCCTCCGAATTGTCCCTCATTGACTTCAGCGCTAAATATCCCGCCTCGTATCGATTCTATGGAAAAATGGCGAGGGAGGTTTGGGAGGAATTTACATTCTACATGAAAAAGGTCGAATAGCAATTCCCTCTAAACCGTCACGTTTCCGAGTTATGTTCCGTCAAAGAAAAATGTAGTCAATCCGAAAAAGGCTTGTAGTGTTAGCATTTATGAGGAAATTCAGGGAATGATGATGCTATCGGATATCCGGGATATTTGGTATAAGAGGATGTCCCATGTTCATCCCCTGCCCCACCCCGTGGATATCTTCGGGATGGATCTATGTTACAGGGCGAAATATGGCACGAAGTAAGATCGATGGAGCAGTCGTGTAATTCCAATCCGCTCTGCCTTTCAAATGGAATCCTAGATAGAACGGGGGTGGAAGAATTTCTGGGATTTCAGTGCACCGCTACCACTACGCTCGCGTTACTTCTGCTGCCGCCTATACGTACGTCCTACCAAAAGCTACCTACCCCTCTCGTCCCGGCGTCGTATTCGATGCTGAGTGGAGACGAGTTCCTGTCGTCAGTTCTTACCACGGAACACACTGACGCTATCTTCTCGTCCTTTGCCTCTGACATATGCATGAGGCTGCAAGTTTGTCTATCGTCCCTTATGCATTCGATAGCTCTCTTCGTGTTCCGGTTAGGAAACGTTTCCTTCGAGGAGTAGCACCAGTTTGGAATAGATTTCCCTTTTGTTTTACGAATGAGGACTTCGACTTTCCATTCGCGAAATCTACTTTGTATCCGGTGTTAAGGGGCTAGCTCACCATGGACATTTCGAGATATCGACTTCTCTGAGGTTCGATCGATGGTTTAGGGTGCTCGGAATAATATCTCACGGCTTTCCATTGTTTTCAAAGCCTTTGTGGACCTTTGACCCCGCGAACTTGTCAAAGGGTGGAACTGGGAGCTCTCGAGGATAGGTTGGATCAAGATCCTCTATTTAGAGTTTAGTCGGTCAAAGAAAACACGAGAAACTCGTCGATCGCCCGGTCAATGAAAAACCAATAGTTCCCCGACTATTCACCAATTACCATTGTACCCCGTTATTGTTGATCCATGGGGCATAACACTGTGGCATCAGAATCTTCCATTTTGACTCGGAATGTCGGTTCGGTTAAAGAAAGCACGAGAAACTCGTCTACAGCTCGTTCAACTGAATAATTGTCTCTCAACGATACGAAGGCAATTGCCGCGCGACCTCACAGATCACTCCTGGATCCAGAAAGGCGCAACTCCGACGCACCGAGATGTTCAATCTTGAGTCAATTGGTTCAAAAAGAGCTGGAGAAACTCGGACACTGGCTCTCCTCGCTCAACTTGTCACTGACCTTTGATCTCCTCCTTCATTCGACGACTCAGCCCATTCGCGTACGCGTGAACCGATTCACCGGTCAAGTCGAACAGCCATTCGATTTTTCCTTGCATGCTTTAATCCACTGTAGTATTCGCGTAAATGATTTCCGTGACGGTAGTGAATTTCCCAGGTGGCACGACGCAACGGAACGATCCTGGATTCGAATTCCGCCACTGCCAGCTTCTTTATGACCACTGTCTCTTTCATCTTGTAGTATGTCTCTACGGAAATGACGACTAACCCTCTAGGGTCGAATATGCAGCATCCGAGGAATAACTTATCCGCTGGTTTTCAATTGAATAAAAAAAGTTATGGAATTATTCTCGCCATACGACCGTGGATCGTGTCCATCGATGACGAGAGAGATAAGAGACTCCGATAAGGGTCGATCGCGGCTTCGCCGCTGTATTTAAGATCGAAGCGGCTTACATGCGTACGTTATTTATTTTCTCATCTTCGTCTGGAGCAACGGCGGCATCGCTACTTGAGCTAATGCTCCATCTCTACGACCAAGTTGCGATATAAATTTAAATTAGTGCCAGGAAGTTTCGCAGAGAGTGCCGTATAGCCGTTTTCTTGTAAATTACTTCACGTGTTGGCAGCGATCGAATTATAAAGTTGAACGTTTCCGAACTTCCTACTTACGATTGGCCTTTTCTTTATACTTCGACGCTCACGGACAGAGAAAGGAACGCTTTTCTCGAACATAAAGCGTTTACAGGTACAAAGGGTATTGGAAAAGACGAGGTTTGCTACGGAGCGTTACAAACCCAAGTGCGCCTTCTTCCAGATGTAATAACGCGAGGTTTGTAGCAAAACATTCTCAGCTGATTCCGAATCCAAAATGATTACTATTTTTTCGGAGGCCTTATAGTTTCGAAGCTACGATCGGTTGAAGGTGGAAACTAGGAAAATGGTACTTTGAGAAAAAAAATGTTTTTCTTTTTGTGTGGCATTTGTCCAAGTGCGATCCTGACGTAATCTAACCTCAAAAGGAACACATCGCGCATAGGAAATAGCTCTCGTATCACATCGAACTTGCTTATTGGATGCTCTCAAGGCTCTTTCTCGGGAAACGACAAAGTACCGATACATGGCAGGGTGAAATTCGATTATACGGTTACCGTTGTAACGGAAATCTAAATGAAAGGGGATGAAAGGTCGAATCCATCGAATGAAATTACGAAAATCGCAAAGTTGCATTAAAATCTAATTAAAGTAATGACTCGGCAACGACATCTTCACCTCGAGCGCTCAGTGCCGTGGGGTCGTATGTCTCGGGCTCCATTATCGCACTTGCACCCTTATCAGCTACGATAAGACCCGTAACCCCGGGAACGAATGAACGGGGAAAATTCGTCTTAAAGTAGTATTTGGCGGAAAATTGGAATCGGTGGAAACCTTCGAGCAAAATTAAGGAATAACGCTGTACAATAAATTCCATGGAGAAGAAGAGAGCGGTGAGAGGGAAGACAGGAGGAGTATTACGGGATCTATTTTGAAAATGGGAGGCATCCCACTCTCCCATTCTAACGTAACCCCTTACCATCCCTTTCGAGTTTCTTCTTTCTCAAACACCGTCTTTGCTCGTTCAATCTTCTTGAAATTACGCGCTGAGTGAGCAACGCCGATTAGAGGATCGAAGAAGGAGACGACGAAGAAGAAGAAGAAGACTCCCAAGTTCATGGCATTGTTTCCGAATTCGACGAGAGAACTAACTGCTACAGCGATTAACAAAGAGGGGATGCTCCGGAGCCGCTAAAGTTGCGTTATACTACTATTACTAAAACTACCCCAGAGTCGAAGGAAACCCCCGTTTTACTTGTCTTTTGTTGAACAAAGCTTTTCGGAACACTCGAAAGTGCCTCGAGTCATTATCTTAATCTTTACGTATAGCGTGTACTTCAAAAGATACTATACGTGGCTCATAAACTGTGTAAGAAGATTAGGGGCTATTTTTGTAATGGCGATATTGTTTCTGTGCCTTTTCCTGGCTTTCCGTTCGCACAGATTGAATTTAACGGGTCAACGTTTAGAATTATCCCTTTTCAAACGATTTCATTTCCACTTTTCTCCGTTTTCCTTTCGAAACCGACGCTTATCTCGCGAGGATGAATGATCACGAGGAAATCGTTACTACTTTTTCTCTGCAGAATCTTCAGCTCTACAAGAAAGGATTCTCATAAATTCTTCGTAGGTTTCATATTTAAAGAGATATCGTCCGGTTTCTAATTGAGGAACGATAGATTTTCGAATTTTTAAAAGTGGCACGTAACTCGTTAGGAGGAAGTTTTACGAAGGAACGGTACATAACCTTTTCTCTGCAGAATCTTCAGCTCTACAAGAAAGGATTCTCATAAATTTTTCGTAGGTTTCATATTTAAAGAGATATCGTCCGGTTTCTAATTGAGGAACGATAGATTTTCGAATTTTCAAAAGTGGTACGTAACTCGTTAGGAGGAAGTTTAACAAAGGAACGGTACATAACCTTTTCTCTGGAGAGTTTCAAGTTCTACAAAACAGGATTCTTGTTATTTTGTTGTATCTGCCATGTTTAAGAAGTTATAGCCTGGTATGTTAAAGAAAATATTAAATTATTATAAAATTAGCAGCGTGAAATTTTCGAATTTGGAAGACTCGAGTACTTTGCGAGCTTCTCCTACATTCCGGATATTTATTTCGAATTAGTGTTCTTTTTTTTAAATTTGTTAGGCTCATTTTGGAAAAAAGCCAACAACTCCTGGAGGTGCAATCTTACCTGAAAGTTACATGGAATCCTTTTTCTGGAGGATTTCCAGCTGCAGATAAAGGGATTCTTGTGATTTTTTGATAAACTCAATATTTAAGGAGATGCCGTGGGGCGTTTTAAAAATCTACCTCCAACTTCATTAAGGAAACGAGAAAACATGTCTGTATAAAAATTTAGAGCTTGCAACCTTCCGTGTGTAAATACACGGTAAGGGTATGAGCTTTTCCCACTTTCTATACCACGTACACGTACTACTCGGGCATTAAAGCATTATTCACTTTGGTTACGGGTAACAAAACACTGGAGTAGTAATAGCTGCAGCGCTAGCAAGCAGTAACCGAGCTTTCTTAACAGTTCTTTAAGGATATTGCGCTACTTTGTACTAAAGTGAAACCTTTATGTAAGTCAATCAATTGCTACTAGAAGAGAAAGCTGTAGGTGCTTTTAAAAAACAAATATACATACATATAGATATATAGAAGTATATAAATTTTTTATGTGTTTATTATATAATATACATTATATACAGTATTTTTCTTCGAATAACCATTTTTTTATCTCTGATAGTTCGCAAGATATTTATTTTTCAAAAATGTTCCTTGCCGCTTCTGCGAATACCCCACCAGAGACTCTAAAAGCAACTAATAAGTAATTTCGAGCTGATACGAACGTTATTTCCGTTGCATGATGCTTTCATTTTGAGGTTAGGTTATGTTCGGACTGAATTCGGACAGATGACGAGTAAGCAGACATTTTTCCCCAAAGAACCATTCTTGTAACTTCAATAGTTTTTCAAATATTGCCGATTGAAAATTTCCCTTCACTGGTTTCCTGATGCTCCCACTAGAGGCGCTAGTGTTCGATCCCATCTGTAACCGCCAGTAACACATCCAAACGGTTGCATTTGAAGAAAAATGATAAAAGATAAAAAAGGCTCTAAATTAACAATTCTACCAGAATTTCTTATCAATTCTGAACTGGGAATGTATTGTTGTTGTTGTTATTATTATTATTATTATTATTATTATTATTATTATTATTATTATTACCATTGTTGTTATTATCTTTACTCCAAGAATTCTATTTTTATGCGTAAGAGAAGAAAAATTATGGGGAAACCAACATTTTCTCTCCATAAACCATTTTTTTACTTCTAATAGTTTGCGAGATACTTTCCTTTAACATACCAGGCTATAACTTCTTGAATATGGCAGATACAAAAAAATAATAAGAATCCTGTTTTGTAGAACTTGAAATTCTCCAGAGAAAAGGTTATGTACCGTTCCTTCGTAAAACTTCTTCCTAACGAGTTACGTGCCACTTTTGAAAATTCAAAAATCTATCGTTCCTCAATTAGAAACCGAACGATATCTCCTTGAATATGAAACCTACGAAAAATGTATGAGAATCCTTTCTTGTAGAGCTGAAAATTCTGCAGAAAAAAGATACGAACGATTTCCTCGTGATAATTCATCCTCGCGAGATAAGCGTCGGTTTCGAAAGGAAAACGGAGAAAAGTAGAAATGGAATGGTTTGAAAAGGGATAATTCAAAGGTGGTTTTTCGTTCGTTCCCTGACGCTTCCACCACAGGCGCCAATGTTTAGTTTCATCTTTAACCGCTCGTAATTTCAAAAAATATGAGGTTTACGGAAAAATTGTAATAGCCGAAAAAGTTTGTAAAATCCAACTTGTATAAAAATTTCTTATCAATTTTGAATTCAGAATCCACTAAGTTTCAGGTTATTGAATAAAAATGCAATTCTCTCTAGTACACATTAAACGAATGAATGAATAAGTAAATAGCAGCTTGATAAAGATTTCTCTGGAAACGCTTGAAAGGAATACGTAAAAATACTGGGAATATTCCATTACAACGGTCTAAATCGCCAAGTTTATGCTCACTCACGTTTTCTATTTTCCATAACGCGTATATTGTCACAGCGTGAAGTTTCGACTTATCCCGCTGGTTTATTTATTTTCCGGCGGAACAAGACAAGAGGAGCGGAGTGAGATGCGAACTGGAAATCTTATAAGATGCAATTCAAATCTCGCAGGGTAGCCTGCCGTTTCTTCTCCGCACTTCAATTTCTTTTATGTAAAAACAACTTCGCTGATGTCCCGTGAAATATTCCAAAAAGTTGGAGAATGGATGTTGAGAGAACGGAGAAGCGGAAAAGGAGCTTTGTGGTTCGCAGCGTCTATGAATTCCATTCCCACCTCCAGCGAAAATACTGTAATATATGTTTTCGCATCGAGGAAACTTTCGTTTCGGACAAAATATGGTATATCGGCTGTTGTCCGGCAGTTCCATGTTCGATATATCTCGAAAACTGTGTACCGTACCGAAAAAGTTCACACGACCTTTTTTGTAAAACTTCAAATTTCCTACAAGAAAGGTTGCGTTGCCTTTTTCAGTAGAACCTCGTGCGAGCGAGTTACGAGGAATAAGGTTACCGGCCGAGTGGGATGCGTCGAATAGGCAGGTACCGAGTCACCAAATTGTTGCCGTATTTTGATGACTCGTTTATTTATTAGCAAGAATACGTTATTATTAGCATCTGGACACCAGAGTCGTCGAATCTCGTGTCTTGGGAGCGCAGCTTGACTGGAAATTGACCTGAGCGCTATCCGAACCCATCGTTATTATTATTAACCCTAAATCATCGGAGTCTCGGCTAGATGCCATAACTCATCGGGAGGCACTTTGAAATATGACTGCCGCTCAAATTGTGGCCCACAGCACCCCAAACATTTCGTATACAAACCTTTTCTGCCGCTCCACCTCACCCTCGTACTCTTTCGCACTCCCTCGCTTTCCCTCGTCCTTTATCCTTTCCTCTTTGCGCGTCACCTTCGCACACACACACAAGCTGTAATACACCCAAACGTTTTCCTTGGGCAATTCCTTAAACTAGCATTGATTTACAGCACGTCAGGTTTTAAATTCGATTTGAGACATAACCGGCGTTTTTCATTTTTACTTTTTTTTTATTGCCACTTTAGGCAACATTTCGGATAATGCCAAGGTCGACGTTCAAAGTGGATTATTACTTATCGTTTTAGGGCCTTTGACGTACAATAGTAACTTCTTAGTACCTGGGTAATTTATTAGCTGGAGTGTTTGAGGAGGTGAATTGTGGGGTTGGATGTTTACGGATTTTCGAACAACCAGAGCAGCATCTAGGGAATTTAGTACTTTAATAATCTGGTAATTTACTAAATTGGTAATTTGGTAAGTCATCGTCGGTGACTCGATATGTTGGCAAATCATAAAAGAAAATCGTGGAAGAGGAAGAAAAAGTTGAAAGTTCCATCTGTCGATGAAACTCTAATGCGAAGCCTTAAATTCTATCGATTATTCGTCGAGGTGGGTAAGATAAGAAATGTATCGGCGAAATAAGAAAAGTTAGCTACTTTCATGACATGGAAGTTGATTGAATTCGTAGGGATTCGTTTATTGCTCAGCTCACGTTGATTGATTCGGCTGAATATCTTCTTTTCTCTTTCCCCGATATACGAAAGGAGTAATGCTTCCATCCCAAAACTTCATTTCCATTCAACACAATTCCACTGCATCGCCGGGAAGACGAGGAAAGGCGAAAGGAATATAAGCTTTACCATAAACTGCATCGCTTCATTCGGATTCCCTCTACCTCCTTCTTTCTTTTTACCGTACAAATAATAAAACCGCGCCACAGTCAAACGTTACTCGTAAATTGGGTCCAAGATGAGATCCTCAAAATGGGCTCCGAGTATTACAAAAATATATATGTATATACGTGCACACATACATACATATACACACACGCATACATTTGTTGATGCATGTACGTGAAGAAAGGACAGATGCTAGGATGGACATAAATATGGTTGAATCGTAGATCTTGAGCCATACCTGCTATCGCCTTACCCACAAGAAGACGAAGAGTAAAGAAGAACATTAACATGATATTTATGTATGATCCTACTTAACTCCACGATACATACCTGAAGAAAACAAGCCCATGGGCATGCATATGGTATGTACCTGGACAAACTTTTATCAACCAGCGTTTCTCCGTACACGATCTTTCCGAGGTTCTGTTACTTTATCGTCGAATAATTAGTATTTTAGACATTTTCATCGGTCCAAATATTGTACCATTTTTGTTTAAGCTACTTCCAAACTTTAATGAACCTACTTTTCAGAGGTACTTCATTTTTTACTCACCAAAAACCGAAATTTGAATAAGAATTTCCATTAATTTCCAAATTAAGTCGTATTTCTCAGAAGATTGGATTTTTTTTACGACGTCTCGTTTGTCCTTTCCGTCTGGGAGTCTAAGCCTCGCTTATATACATATATACATACATACATACATAAATATATATATATATAACAACTATTACTGGTCCGTATATACCTCTTCCGTCCTCCTCTATGCTGCTGGGAGAAAAAATTTTCTTACCGTGAAAGTGGGTAGTAAAAATGCATAAGTATCCTCGCGGATGGAAAACTCTAGCTTTTATATATACATACAAAAGTTATATCTATGTATGCATACGTACCAACATACATACTTCGTGATTCGGGTGAAACTAGACGATAAAAAGGCAGGAGCGAGGGAAAACTGCGCCCCTGAGTACGTTTTCAAGGTCACCAAGATCGAATTCATTGTTTCCAAGAGTGGTCCATGATCGCGCCGGTCAAGGAAATACCGTTGCGGGGTTCGACTCCTTCAAGGTCATTTCAAGGTCATGCTCTCGTATCAAGGTCAAACATTTTCTTTCTCAAACCGCGAACACCCCCGATTCCAAAACGATAATCCGCGACTCCGTCGGTCGAAGTCGCGTCGATCCAGGGTCCCTAGCAAAACCCTTTGGAGGTCATTCCATGTTATTGTGAATTTTTGAAAATCGGATAGAATTTTAATTAATGAATATTTGAATATACAACTTTCGGAATTTCGAGATAGGGACTCGAGGTGAGGGTTCGGGACGGATGCAAGCTGTGAATGGAAATTGATATTACTGGTGGATGAAGACATTAGGGTTTATTACACGAGTCATCGTAAATAACGAAGGGTTGAGGATGAGGGTTGGGCGTACAAGGATGAGGTACTCGTACGTTAAGTATATCTTTTGTATGAAAGATGGGTCCAATATTGACCATATGGCGCATACCGGTTCCCGAGAAATAACGCGTGTGCGTGCGTAGGTTTGGAATTTCATATTTTTCAAAACATTTGAAATTTTAATTTACAACAACCATAATTATGGTAATAATAACAAGGACAGCCATAAATCATGAGCGCATGCCGTGCCGTAACGTTGTAGTTCGAAGGTTCGAGGGGCCGAGGGTCGAAGGTATTATTTTGAAGGAAGATGATTATTGTCATAAGCGCCCATTTGCGAGAGACCATGAAGTCGCGTTAATTTCATTTGCGGCATTGATTTATCGACTCCCGAGGAAGGGCCCACTCTAGGGCAGGCGAGGCCGGTGAAAATATATTGCTTTTGCAAAGCAGCCATCAGCTAAGAATAATAAAAGGTGGCAGCAGACCTAAGTACGAATGAGCAGTTTAAATTATTGAAGACATTACAGTTTTACGATACCCACTGCGAGACACCACCTTTCTTTCGTCTTCCCTTACCTGGAAAGGCCTTTGCGTTATTCCGTGGCACCTCGTAAAATCTGCGAATGAGGCAATACCAGTGCGAGTGAAAAGTAACTTTACGATCTATCGATCACCCATCGATGGAGCCTCATTTCCCTCAAGGACAACGATCCTTCTTCTGACGACGATTTTAGAATTTTTCAGCAAAATATTTTTGGACATTTGGATTTTTCGAATTTTCTTATCGCAGAATGTTGCATTTTAAAAATTGTTTATGCGAGAATTTTTGTTTTTTTAATTTTGCAAACGAGAAACGAAAATTTAGAATATCGCATTTTTTTAATTTTTTACCCTCTTTCCTTTGTTCTCTTCTTGACGCCATCTAGTAATTCGCTAATTTCGCTGCAGTAACGAAACAGAAACGATTTCATGAATCGGTCGAGTGGAGTACCGGAGGCAAACCGGGCAAATTGAAGGGGAAGTTTCGAAAACTAATTTGAGTACAATCCCGTCTATTTTTGGCGTTGCACATTATGGAAATTTCATAACTACTTTTGAGTGATATCAGAGATCACTAACAACACACCCGCATACACACTCACACGTATGTAAAATAAAATGTATGAATGTATGTACGCAGTTAAGTTGGGATTTAGTTTTCCAGTGCCTAGCCGTAAGGGCTTACCTGTGTACCTATACAAAGTATGTACATAGTTATACATAAACGTGAGTACTACACAGTGTATCCAGTTATATAGGTTTTTCACATTGTCGTGTGCTACGTGCACCAAAATCAGGGCTGTTTTAGTTCTCACGCTTGATGAGAACCGACTAAACTCGTCCAACCTCACGAAAATAACTATTTTATACTATATACGTGTATATACATATATTGTACATACATATACATACGTCTGTTGTACGTATTTGTATGTACGATGGAATTTTCTCCCATGTAAAATATAAATAAATAAGTAAGTACAAGTGAATCGGTCTGATATTCAAATTTTGAGAATTTTGAATTTAGATACTTGTCGAATTTTGAGAATATGGATTTTTCGAATTTAAATATTTTGAGATATAAACTTTATGAAAACTTTACACGCGCATACAGGCTCGAAGCTACGTATGTTTAGACAAGTATTACTTATTCACTCGATATACATCTAGTATGTATGTATGTATGCAAGCGAGCGAGCGAGCGAGCAAGCGAGCAAGGAAAGGGAGTTTTACATTTTCTCCTGTTTCATCGATATTTAGGTTAAAATATAAAGTTCCTTTTATAGAGAACAACTCCTTTGTATACAGGCAACAATAAGTTTTACAGCGGCTGTAGCGTCAAGAAAGGAGAGACGAGGAAAGAAAAAGTTGGAAGACCTTCAAGCAGATTTGTATTCGCATCTAAAACTCTGCTACTGCTACTTCCACTTCCCCTACTCGTACTCTCACTCCTCCCACTCCTACACACCACCCCTACCATGCTTCCATTTCTTTCGCGATTATTCCCTCCCCGTCTTACATCAAAAACTTTTTCCTACGCTCCCTCCACCCTCCTTTGTTCCCTCTTTGTTTCGCAGTTTGAGTCAAAAGTTATGAAAGTGTTTATTCGAAGGAGTGTACATTGTAAATATGTTAAAGGGAGATTTAGAGATAAAGAGAAAATTTCTGTAGAACAGAAAAAAATTCGAAAAAATAGTACGGGGCTCCCAAGGAGGTGGAAACTACACCGAGTAGAGGGATTATCCCCACTCCAGATTCCACAACTCGAACAGAAATTGATGGTAGGAAATGTAGGAGAAGGAGCAGGAGCTCCCAAGGAAGTGGAAACTCCACCGAGTAGAGGGGGTATCCCCACTCCAGCTTCCCAAGGGTCTCGCGCTACAACTGGAGCAGCGTTTGATCGTAGAAAATGTAGTGGAAGGAGCAGAAGCTCCCAAGAAGGTGAAAACTCCACCGAGTAGAGGGGGTATCCCCACTCCAGATTCCAAAAGATCTCCCGCAACAACTGGAGAAGCGCTTGATCGTAGGAACTACGGTAGAAGGAAACTCTAAAAGAGATGAAAACTACACCGAGTAGAAGAAGTATAACCCGTGGGTTCTTAATTACAATTGAAGAAGCTGTCGATCGTAGGAAATATAGCAGCAGGCTCCACTTAATGTGTCCCACATTTCAGCAGGAATCCATAACGGGTTTCCTAACGCAATGGAGCTAGTTATCCTTGCGGGGCTTGCCTCAGCGGGGTATTTTTTACTTTCAGTATGAACAGTTTCGATTATTTTTTCCTTTCCCCTACGGGCATATAGGGGGTTCATGCGACCACATGAATTTATGGTTTCCATTAGAAGGGAGTCATACAAAGACCTCAGCAATGTTTATTACACTTCCAAATTTGAAAATTTGTGGTTCGAATATGGAAATTTCGGGAAGTCCGAAACCTGACCACTGTTCCATTTCCCTTTTTAATTTCTTGGGAGTAATTTACCATAAATACAAACTTTCCGAGTCCTTTTAACTCCTTGTCTGTCTTTGGCACCTGCGACGGTTACAAAAAAAAGGTATTTAAAATTAATTATCATCCCCCGTTGTCATCTTTTTATTACATACAGCATGTATAAATGTGTATTTCCTTATTTCTGAATAACGTTATTGGTTTTATGCGAGAGGATAGGTACTGGAGGCAGGGAGAAAGCGGAGGGAAAGCCTTTGTGTAAGGTCTGCTTGTCAACCCTTACACAGCGGATATATTCTCAAATATATGTGTATGTATGTGCGCCCGCGCGCGCTCTTATACGCATACGTCCTGTAATACCTATGTATTTACAGCGACACATGTATGGATACGATGTTAAAGGAGGAGTATGTGACATGTAGGAAACGCAAGCTTTGTCAGACATCCATGTCTAGAGCTGCTGCTCTGCTGTGGCTGTTGCCGTTGCTGATGCAACTACCACTACTCTCGCCCTTCACTCACACGTCTATCTTCATACCCGTATTAACCAAATATTGTTGTATGTATTGTGCATATATTGGCAAGCATATAAATATGTGTGTAAAAATATATTTACGTGTGCACGTCAGTATGGGCAGGATAACAATATATACGTATACATATATGATTAAAATACCTACCAATACGCGTTTCTAGACTTGACGCATACACGCGCCATACTGACACCAGGAAACACGTACGTGAAGGAGACGGTGGCAATATTTGCGCGTTCTTGACAGCAAGACAATGAGAAGACTACTCGTCCCTGCCTTCCTGTACGTTCATTCGTACAATTCACACCTTCTTCTCATCATTCCTCCCCTATTGCTATCATGATCCACCCTTTCAACCCTTTTGCAAACTATTATATAGTACCTTCCGAGGGTCTTTCCACTCGTTCGAGGGAATCCGTACAGGGTGAGTCGCTTAAAACGTCCGAGATACGAAGGTCCACCTCCATCCTGCCACGAAAGTGGCAGGGGAAGGGGTAACAATGGAAATTATACAGGCTGGATCGGTTGAAACGTCCGAGAGTCATCCCACCCTTTCCTTCCCGTATGTAAGAAATATTGGAAGGACAAGGAATAATAATAATAACGACGGAGGGAGGAGACAAACGCGTCACAGCGTGAAGCCGCGTCGTCACGAACGGAATAACCATTGGAGAGGTTGCGCAGAGAAGGAGACTCGCCCTGTATAAACGCGGAGAACGGACAATAAAAGAGGATCCTTCAGAATGGGGATGATGTTTTCCTTTCCATCCCTTTCAAATCCCCCTTTCCCTATGTATGGAGATAAAAAAGGGAGAGATAATAATAATAATAGCAGTTTTATTGCGATTCAATTTATTTGCATGTATGCGTTAAGGATTACAGCGTGTCGATTGTCATCCGCAGGAAAGTACGCAGACGGGAAAGAAAAAACACTGATGGGATTTCTAATTTAGTATCCAATTAAGCTTTCGCATTAATTCAGCGCAGGTGTATGCAAGAATAATAACAGTGATGACGGTAATAATAGTAGCAACGGCAATATGGCGATAACAATAAAATATCCATAACTCTAGAAATATATTAATTGTAACAGCAATAATAATAATAATAATAATATTGATAATAATAATCAATACTCAATTACAATTACAATTTTTTTGCAAATCAAAATTTGAAATCGTATCGAAAATATTCATGAAATTGTGTGAAGTGAAAATGAGTCCTTTGGAGTAAAATCGTTCGTGACGAATGCATCACCTAGGTGAGTAACGGACGTTGGGGTCGAGGAAGGGAAAAGGCGCATTTTCCCTGACCGTATATTTAATTTGTAAATTAAATTGATTCTGCATTGATGATTTTGGAGTAACCTCTCGACTAAGGGGATAGACAAATAGGAGGGTAAGCGAAGAGTTTGTACTCGTGTACCATACGTGATGGTCGCCGTGATGGTATGTATCCACGTGGGAATTGTTGCTATGTTTTTTCAAGAGTTAACGGAACGGGAGATAAACAGAAGGGAAATGAATTTTAAAAAGCGAGAGTGCTTTCACTTGATTTATTGTTTTTTAATTTCGACCTTTTTTTCTTTCAGGGTAATTTAGCTTAAGGATTCCCTCGAATTTGTTTTCCCAGTTTTTTTCTACGGATCTAAATATTTGAGTGTCCGGAAAATTATGGGGATTTCGTGACATGAATAATGCAATTTTTCGGCTCTTCGAGTTTCGAAGTTTTTATAAATTCTTTCCCATGATTTTTTCTATTTTTGGAAAATAGTTTCAATTAGCGCAATATTTTTTAAATCCAGATTTATTTTCTATATATCAAAAATTATAAATTCTAGTAATTCAATTGTTGCTCTTTTGAAATTCAATTTTCTACATTGAGGAAACGAATGTCGTTGTTATTAAAAAAAAAAACTGAGAAAACTCTTCTCTTTTCAATTTTCCATCCGGATGGATTTCCTGTTTGTACCACAAGCGATAGTTATTGCCTAGAATGTTAAAGGAAACTCCGGGACACACGGGTTTCATGGCTTTTACATTTCACAAATTGTGAAAAGAATAATGATATATTGCTTTTGGAAAAATAGGATATTGAATGAGGAAAGGAAATTCCATCACAGACCTCCCAGAGTTTTCGGGTTTCCGTTCCTTCTATTAGGCTTTGGGGATGTGACAGAAATGTCCAAATGTCCACCTTCTTCTTTGTGTTTCCTCTTTTCGCTCGACCATTATGGGAGTATTACGTCAATGGATGTTTTTAAAAAAAATAGTAAAAAATACAAACACAAAAACATATAATATAAACAATATTGGTTTATTAACAATTTATGCTTACGTATATTGTTAATAATTTTCAAAAAATTACTTTTTTGATTTTTCATTTTTCTAAATTTATTTTTAGTCACTTTTCCAAAATTCCAAAAATCGTTACATGTATTACATCAGTTCCCAAAAATGCAACTATTTTTGTAAACTCCAAAAATGATTGAGAAAGGGGAAATAAAAATTCTCAAAGTTCCACGTGGTATAAGAAATCTGTACGTACCTCACTCTCTATGTGTGTGCATAAAACGACGATGAGCTTAAGGCAGGTATTAAAAGGATTTAGAAGTTTGGAGCAAGTTTATGGCGACGTTTTTTCAGATATATGGTATACGAAATTCATGGAGGTTACTCTTATAATCTTCATACCTACCGATGTTTTCGCAAGAGGATGGCTGGCATCATTAGTTTTCGTAGAAACGACCGAGTAATATTTTTAAAGGTATCATCAATCTTTTCGGAGATTTCGTTTCCTTCGAGTGACGTAATTTTGGGTTTTCGGGCGAAGGAATTTACCGGATTTCTTTTTTTTCCCTGGATTTACACATTCTTTGATTTCATTAATTCGAGAAATTTCCTCCTGGAGCCACAAAATAAAAATCCAAGATTGCGCTTTTTGAAGTTCAGATTTCAAAATTCATAACCTTGGAACGAACAGTCATAGACAATTCCGTTTTAAAAAAATTTAGAGCTTCGAATTTCTACTTTTTACCCTGAAAATTGAAATAAACTCGAATTTGAAAAACAACATGTATTTTTCCAAGACGTAACTCCAAAGGTGGAAAACAATTAATGTCTTCCTTCCAACATATGCACTCTGGCATCGACGATATGGGCGTGTTACGAGGAACAATGGTAGTCGAAATAATTTTCTTTTCCAACTGGTGGAAATTTAAGGGAGTTCCTCCTCCTCCTCCTCCTCCTCTCTCTCGTGCCTCAGCCTTTCCCCGAGTCCTTTTATCTTGAGAATTGATGAACTCCATCAATAACAAAAGAATCTCAAGATTTCCTAGGCGGAGATCGGTAAACACGTCACTTTAGAAATATTGCCCAGGAATTTTTTCTCAAAATAATGATATTTTACGTATTTCCAAAATATTGTTTCAAAAATCGCGGATTCATGAAAAATTAAAATTTTCGAATCTTTGAATAGAAGAAACTCGATGTTTTTACGTTTTCTTAATTTTTTATTTATTTTTTAAAGAGGAAATTTTTGAAAAACTCGAATATGTGGACAACAAATTTCCTACATTTTTTCCTTTAAATCAGATGATTTTGAATTTTCGAAAAATCCAAAATTCGATTTATTTTTTTGCGAAGAAAAAACTTTTGGCGTGTTGAATGGCGAGCGGGGGTTACGTCATAAATAATGAGTTTCAACCCTCTTCATCGTTTCCTCCCTTCCCTCTCGGCCCTCCTCCATGGTTTTCCCTCCAAATCGAGCAAAATCCGTGGGAAGATGGGAAAAGAAATGAGAAACTTTCATGTTTCCACCCGCTGTGTTTGCAATGTGCGAACTGTGAAAATCGAGTGAAAAAGACAAACAAAAATGCAAGTGTGTAGCTGCACGTGTGCGCATATATGTGTACATATGTTGTTTGCATGTGTGTGTAAGCACACCCACGGCGTTTGTTGCCAAGAAGATGAAAATCTTCAATCATAACTTCCGATCTTTTATTCCTGATTTTATTTTCTTTTGATGTGTGTGTAAATTTCTTATCGAACAAACACACACACATTTGAATTTTGAAAAGGGAAAATGAATTTCGAGGATGAAATTTGCGGGGGATAATTTTTCAGAGAGAATTTTGAAAAGGCTTCCTGAAAAAGTGCAAGTTTTGCGAAGGAGAACTTTTGGGGAAGAAGAATTTTGAGAAGGAATTTTAAAAAGAAATTTTAATGCCAAATTTCGAGGAGCAACTTGGAAATGAAATTTTAGAGAGAAAATTTGTAAAAGAGATATACAATATATATAATATATACATACGCCAGCTGGTTGCTACAATTTCCTGCGGGTGGTAAGCAACATCATCCTTAAAATCTACGTGATATTTTACCTGTCTCTGACATGCTGCGATGTCATATGTGGTCTCACACACACACATACGCACAGACCTATAAAGACTCACCTTCTACGTATAAATGAAAAACTTTTCTCTAAACTCTGTTACCAAAACTTCTTTTAAAAATCGTCATCTCAAATTTCTCTTTCAATTAAAAAATCAACTTTGTAAATTCCATTTAAAAATGTTCCTGTAAAATTCAGCTTTAAATTCGTTTCGAAAACTGCGTTCCGATAATTCCCACTAAACTTTAATAGATACATATAAATTCAATAGCAGTTTCATATTCGTCTCGAGGTATGTATGTATGTGTGTTGGTGTGGAAGGTAAGCAGGGGGTCATAAGAGAGCGACAGGGGCCGAAGGGAAACACGCGTTATATAAATGGGATGTCGTTCGTTCCTACAGGGTTCCTTTGATTCTGATTCATACCTTATGTCGCTTCGCATTACTCACCGAAACAACACTATTCGTATCCAAACGGGGCATACATGTATACTATACATACATATCGCAACGCGATGCGTCACTTGTAAAGTTTTTCCACCAGCTTTACCGGTCTGGAAGGCTCTCGGTCCTTCCAGAACTTCCCGAACTGCAAACTAGACTCAATAATTTGAGTAGGAGGAATTTTAACGAGAAATTTTGAAAAGGAATTTTGAGGAAAGGAAATTATGAGGAGGGAAAATTTCAACGAAGAATTTTAAAGAGGAGGGATTTTTGGGCAATTTTTGAAGGAATTATGAAGAGGAAGCATTTTGGGGAAGTTTTGAAAAAAGAAATTTCGAGAATTTGTAACTTTGTTATGGAAAAATTTTTAACAGGAATAAATTTGAGGTGGAAATCGAAACTAGAACCTTAAAGACGGAAATTAAAGTTTTGGAAAAGAAAATGTCTTCACCGACACAAAGGGTTTTGCTGGTAAGTAACGTACTCGTCTGGAAGCTAACAATAAGATCCCAATTTCATCCAACAACAAATTCTTCGAAATTGCAACTCAAACTTGGCTTCTCAATTCTTCCCTAAAACGTTCCCCGAAACTTCTTGTCTTCGCGAAAGCTTCTTTTCCCTTAGAAGGATCATTAAAGAACGATCCTCTCCATCTACTCTGGCGATACCACGGTTTTGCCATTTTCCGTTTGTTACATTGAAATTTATGAACCGTCGGGCAGAAAAGAAATGCATTTACCGTTTAATAATTGCAACGTCATTTTGCATTGAATGAATTCAGCCAAGGGAAGGATGAGGAGGCGGAAAAATGAGTAAGAAAAGCCGTAAAAGTACATGGTAGCAGCAGCGGTAAGCGAACGTTACGCATTAAGACGCTGCGGCGTAACAGCAAACACTACTGGATTCGCCTCTTTCACTCTGATTTTGTACATTCGACTTCGCGGACGTCGTTCCACGTTGACGATTCATACTTCAACTCCCGTCTCGACTTTTCCAAAGTACACGCAAAGTACAAGAAAGGAAAAACATCAAAATAATAATGGTAGCAATAATAACGATGATGACGATGTAAGAAAGAAGCTGGAGGCGAGTATACACCCGCTTCAAAGTCGTAAAAGAGAGTTTACCGGTACTTTAAAGACATTCGTTACTCCGCTTCCCATACACCAAGCATTTCTTAGCGTTCCCTTCCAACAAAATCTACGTATGGTGGGGGAAGCGTGGAGAGGGGATTCTCCCCCTACTCGGTATGAGTTCCACCTTCCTTAGGAGCCTCGTACTACCATTTCTACGATCGATGATGGGACTCTGCTCGCAGTGCCAGTGTCAATTGGGGAACTGAGGACTCGGGGGGGGGGGGGGAGGGGGGAGGGGGAGGGGATAAAGATATTCCCATTTGGGACTAACTCGCAGAATATAAGCTCGCTCAACTTACCAACCACTTCTATCTTCAACGGCAAAATAGTCTCCCGACTAAAGCCTAGATCTATTTATAAAAAAAATAAAAACTCCTAGAATTGTGGCGTTTCGATCACAGCCGGGGGGGGGGGGGGGTCATGCAAATGCGAGACTCGTAGTTGGGCTACGAAAATTGAAACGATATATTTCGGGCTGGGTGAAAGCAAAATATGACATCAATTTCTTAGTTTTCAAATATCGCTCCGATTTATCTTTGTCCTGTTTTTGCTTTTCCTTCTATTATATTTTTTCAATTCTTTGCCCCCGTGTTTCCGAAAACCGTTTGAAATAAATTAACTGCTGTCGAAATAAAAAATGCGAGATACTGGAGTCAAGTTTTAATGGAAAAGAGGGTAGGAGTGGAATTTCGAAGAGGGTGGGGAGATTTTGCAACCCCTCTGTGACGGAAATATACCCTTGAGTTACTCCAAGCTCCCTCTTATGTACTACCGTGACTCCCTCTATGACTCCTACTATTAGTACCACTGCTACTCTTTGGAGCTACTACTACTACTCTTACCACTCCTACTACGACACCCGAAGTTGCTAAAACTACTATTACTGTAACTTCTGACGCTACGAAATAGGGTGCGTGGACATAAAAGGGAATTGATGGAAGTAAAAAAAATGTTAGGGAAAAAGGTGTAATGAAGGAATTCCGAAGAAAAAGGACAAGCTCTTCAGAATGTAAGTAAAGTACCGTATAAGTGTACGAAATTACGAAGGAACGTACACACCCTCGTCGAGCAACGTATGTTTTTACTTTGTTCACTCGAGTTACGTACCTACAGAAAGAAAGTCGAAGGTTTACTAGACATTAACAGCTCTACGGCGTAAATAACTACAAGCACTTGCTATTTTCACATCATCAACTCATCGTAAAAAGAAGTTGAGAGAGGTGGCAAGGAGGGAAAGTTCCGACGCTATCAACTTCGACATGTTACTCGGTAGGGATGTATGTGTGTGTCCAGAAATCGATCGCAAACGGGTGAAACGATATGAATTTTAACATTGACGGACTATTTATAAACTTATTGATTCTTTACGGGTTTTCTCTAAATCCAACGGTTTGGGAAATACGCACTGTCGAAGGAAGGAGGTAGATTTCCACCCCAGCGCCTTCAGTGGTCACTATGGATAAGGAGTGCACGGTAATAAGGATATATAATTGTCTGATGAATGATTGTCATTATCGATAATAACCAATACGGGATAAACTTTAATTGTGAATTTCTGGTACACATATACCTGGGAACACACCTGTACGCCGATGTTTCAACGTCTGGCTTCGGAACAAAGTACCTATTAGGGCTGTAGGTAGAAACGGAATTAAAAAAAGGAAGGTATAATAATAAGACGAATGGTAACGAGATGCTGAAGCCATTCGACCATGTTTTATAAAGCCATTATATTGAAAAAAGGGAAAGAGGGAGAGGCTTAAGTGAATACTTAACTAGAAGCTATTTATCAAAATATCTCCTTGAAGCTTTTACAATCCTTGTTCTTAATCGGTGTAAGCAAAAGTTACGTGAGTCAGGTATACAACGTCTACCCCTATGTAATCATAAATTTCTGGATATAATACACATACCATGTTACACCACGCATGCATTGTAGAAAGTGAGAAAAGATTTTTTTTTATTTACATGAAGAGACTGACCCTCGGAAATGGGAATAACAACAATGATGGCGGCAGTAATGGGAACGATAACGGCGCAGCGACTGCAGCGTTAGCGCCCAGACCGTGAATAATTATAATGATAATGATAATAGTGTCAACGAAGGGGATGTCAAGAAGAGCGCGTCTTACAGGAAGGACAAGAAGAACAGCGAGGACACGAGGACAGGAGGAACAAGGAGCATGAGGAAGAGGAGAAGCCAGGTAGGAAGGGTGAGTTGAAAAAAAACGGGATAAGAAGGACAAAAGGTATACAAAAATCAGCTAAAGAGACTTCGATAAAAATGAAAGGACGAGGACAACAAGAGAAACAAGGTCAAGGAAGTCCATAGAGATACAGTAATAATATTTATTATAACAAAGTTGTGTATTAACATTGACACCAATGATGACATCAACACTATAAACATCAACAACAGCAACAACGACGGCGACGACCATGTCAAGAGTCCTAACAATCTCAGCATCAACGTTTCCACTGAACGTCCCACGCGAACATTTCAGAACTGATTTGGAGTCGTCGGTACGAGAATACTGTGACACTTGAAAGGTTCATTCGTGAGATTGACAGAGTTGTCTGTAGGCAAGGCTGGCGTCGGATAAAGATACGTACGTTCGTCTGCAATCTAAATTATTACTATAGATAGATAAAGGGTCCCCGTATTAGTCGACGTCCCCGAATGTAGTAAATACACGGAACAGAGATATAGAAGTACATAAATATCGCGTTAATGTTCTTCTTTACTTTTCAACAATATACGTACATTCGATATACATATATATTATGTACATTGACGATAGGAGGCAATTTACCAGATGATTCAACGCGATTTATGATTTCACCAACATCTGCTTTACTTCCTCCGGTACTTTTTTTGTTTTCAGGTGGTTTACGATATACGTTGGAAATTCCTCGGAAACGCCGAGAGCGACTCTCGATTCCACGAAACTGAATTTTCGGCATCATGGGAGAAGGCGATTTTTGTAACATCGTATCGGGAGTTCTACCGTCGCAGATACGACGACTTACGTTCAATTTTTTTTTAAGAGGTGGAATTTTTCGTGCTTTCTTTACTCGAAAAGTCGATTACCGAGGATCGAAAGGGCAAGAGTCCTACGGTCCTATGTCTCAGGTGCGCCCCTACGATTCTCAGCTGATACTGTCAAACATTTCGGATATATATATATGTATACGTATATATGGACACGTATGTGTGTGTGATGAGGGCAAACATTCCACGCATTTCAATTTCATCGAAATCAATTTGGTTTCATTGTTTTAATTAAATATTTTATTGCTATGATCTGACGTTATTCCACCGAATAGAAATAGTCGTTGGAAGTATCACCGGTAAATATCGGATTTTTGGATTTATTAGGAACGTTATTATTATAATAAACAAAGGGAGATAAAATATCATCAAATCGCCATAATTAAATCCAGAAATCCTCCAATTCTATTCGAGTGGATTCTCCTTACAGTTTTCAATCTACATTTTAATATATTTTCGAGTTTTATATTTTTTTAGCAATGGTAATAAAATTATTATAAAAATTTCAGGATTACGGTAACATTTTTCAAGTAAATTAAAATTTACAGCCTGAAACGTGGTATACATTGATAGGTGAAGGAGGGAATGAACGAAGAAACTAATGAATGAACGAATGGATGAATGAATGAATGAATGAATGAATGAATGAATGGATGGATGGATGGATGGATGGATGGATCAATGAATCAATGAATTAATGAACGAACGAATGAATGAACGAATGAATGAATGAATGAATGAACGAATTAATTAATTAATCGAAACGCCTGACGATATAATAGTAATTTGATCGACATAGCGATAGCTTAGTTTCACTTCCCTCTTCTCTTTTTCACGGAAGCATCTTTTCCTTTATTATATTATTGCATTATATTGCATTATATCAGAAATCTTTACGTTATCACAACTTTTATTACTGATTGCGAGTAAAGTGAATAATCCGGCGTAGAAGAGGGATCCAATCTTTGAGAATTAAAATCCCTCCAATAAAGCAGTCAGAGGTTGACTGCCACTTTTTCTTTTATTATTATTATTACACACACACACACACACCACACTTTTTTGTTATTATTATTATTATTATTATTATTACATCTGTGTGCACGAGGTGGAAAAATATATATCATCTGTGTACATGTGTGTATGTGGATATCAGCAGCGGGGAATAATTTTATATTACTTACACGCAAGCTTCGAATTCGCCATGGGGTTGGATTTCATATCAAACTATCAATCGAAATGGGGAGCACTTAGTCATCAATCTCAGTAATATACCTTTCTTTTCCTCTCTCTCTTTCTCTCTTTCTTTCTCTTTCTCCCTTGTCCTTTTTCTCTGGGGTTCAAATTTTGCCCTTCCACTTTCCGACGGTCTGATTAATACAAAAATATATAAAAGAGAGCCAGCTAGCTAGCTGCTCACCCTCCTCGCGATTGGTAATGAAAGGGAGGGCTGGTATGATACGTACGTACGAACGTACGTAGGTCGGAGATGCGAATTCGGGTGAACGTACGTACCTATACGCCTTCCCCTCAAAGGTATGGAATCAATAATCATTCATAAATCATAGTTCAACCGGCTTCAAATTACCCTCTATGATCTTTACGACTTTCTTTGGGACATAAAATTTGCGGTAATAAAACGAAAGGGGGTGATTTATGGTTTTTTATGAATTATACAATTGCACTCTGCATCGATTTCAGCCTGTCGTAAAAGGCGCATACCTTAACGCGCGCAGTATCGTCTATGGATAAATTTTCAGCTCTTGCTTAAATTTCACCCAAATCCTGTACAAGTTGGGAATGCTCACAATTCTTTCAAAATTTGTAAAAAGTTCTAAATCCGCTGACAAATTTCTCGATCCTAAAAAGCTAAATTTCCAAAAAAAAACTTTGATCGAGCGTTTTCTAAAATTTGGCGAGGTCTTAATCAAACTTTGTCCCGAGTGTGCTCAATTTTTGCACAGAATTTGCAAAAATGTCGCTGGAATCGAGGAAATTCGAGCAAACACACGAGAATGGATGATGGTTTTGGAGATGAATCGGGTAAAATCACTTTATATTCTAACAGAGACATGTTTTTATTCTGTCAAACGCTTTGTTTGTAGAACAACAAATAATTTCCTTTTTTCCCTTCCGTTGTTCCGAAAAAAATTTTGAAAGAAACGTGCTCGTTCAAAATCTTTCGAGCAAATCCGTATCTATCCATGTAACTACTAAATATATATACAATACAATGTAGTACAATACACACACGTATGTATGTATGTGACGACGTGTATTTTCCTTTTCTTTTTTTCGGGGTTATACTTTTTTTTCGCACTCCATATTTCGACTGTGAGTTTTCATACAAGGTGGTCGCCACTAAACGGACAGCAAAAGCGTTGTCCTTTTTATGACCTTGATTTCAACCTTGACGTGTAATTTGACCTTGAAACAAGAGTAAATCAAGGCGATTAAAGGGCTTCTGACCTTGAAATATAAAGTCTTCTCGTTCGAAAGATAACGCGTTATCGCAGTTGTTGCCGTCCTTGTTGTTCGGGTGACCTTCGATTTGACCTTGACGTAAAATTCGACTCGGAGCAAAATTGAGAACAATTGAAGGGCCGGTGACCATGAAACGACGTTATCTTTTTTGTTTGGCGCAATCAGTCACGCGAGCCACCCGGTATGCAAAGCTTCGAAAAATATCATCGCAGCGCTACTACCAGCGGAGCTTTCGCATTCGTTGTAATAACAAAGCTTCGGTGCATTATTTCTACTCGCGATCCTGCAGTCGTGGAACGAATGGCTGGATATTCACATCTCCGATGCAACGTTCATACGTGGGCGCATAGATGCATCCACATGCGCCAAAAACTTGCACCGCCAATCTGGATACGCTCGTCCTTCTTTCACGTTTCACGTTTCTTCTTTCTCGTATCAAATTTGCGCCCCATTCCTTTATTTTTTATTAAATCTGTCCTTGGAAAAATAATCGAAAATTCAAACATCCTAAAATTTCCAAACATTTCGAAACTATGAAAAAAAAATTCTAAAGAGTTAAAAATTTCCCGGTCCCGGTAAAATTCACTAAAACTCTAAAACGATTCGTCTTGAAACATTGAAAATTAAAAAAAAGAAAGAAAGAAATTTGGTTTCTCCTAAATTCAAATCTTGGCATTGCCATCGAACGTAAGTTGCTGCTGTTGTCTCGGATTCTTCCGGAATTTTATTAAAAAGAATTACTTGAATGTAAATGGAAAAAGTGGAAAGTAGTATGGAAATAAAGAAAAGAAGAACATTGTTGCAGCCGACAGAGGGAAAACTAGTCCATTTTTGTTTCATACATATTCAATGGGACAATTTACATTTTTCTGCGTGCGGATAGATTCTAAAATAAAGGGGTCTCCCCTATATGTGCAAATATTGTACCAAATTGAACGTTTTTCAACAATTTTTCTTCATAATAATTTCCAATTTTTCTATTTTTTGTTCTCCGCGGGAGGCAAAAAATTTCAATCGTTTTATGCATAATCGAATATGTGAAAAAGATTTTAACATTTTCACGGTGAAATTAAGGAGAAAAGGTATCGATTCCATCGAAGCACTGATGAAATTTTTATTTAAAGAGGAAATTCTCTTTTTACGTCGAATAAAGGCTTCGGTGCCGATATTTTATTTCAAAACAACAACAACAACAATATCAACAACAACATTGACGATAGTGATAACAACAACAATAATGTTGTTGTTGTTGTTACTGTTTTCGTTATTATTGTTGTCATTAACAATGATGAAGTGGCCGTTAATGGTAAAGTTGCTGTCGTCGTTGTCGTTGTTATTGTTGTTGTTACATGCGATTGTAAACCAACTGCAGTCAACAAAAAACATCTTCCCCTCGACGTTAATTTCAATAATCCCACGAAAAATGGACATTAGTTCCCCTTTTCATTCTCTCGCGTTTCAAAGACAACCGTTGAATCGGAGGAACTTTCTTTTCTCATTACAAACAGAATCACTCATTTTTTCTCGTTCGCTCCTTCGCCAATATATGTATATTGCCCGCTGCTGGTAGAACGTGAAATTAAAGCTGCTTACATACCTCCTTTTTCCATTCCATTGCAGTCCCTTCAATTCTTCATTGTAGCTCATAACGAAACGTGACTTTTGCCTTTTTCCACAGACAGATAGATAGTCTCACGGAAAACTGGCAAACCGAAGCGTAATCGGCCGGATAGGGAAGAGCAATCTCTCTAACCTCGTCAATATTTTCGTCGTCTTTTCGACAAATTCCCAAGTTTTTTTTCTACCTGTGCCATTACCCAGAGAACCCCCTCGAGCCACGACTCGGACGGGCTCATTATGGCAAGAAACTTCGTAGTTTGTGACGAACCTTTTCGTCACTTTCTTTCTCTCTATCCGCTGACCCTCCAGGTATAAAGGTAAAACGACTCGAGTTCCTCGGTTTCCAAAACGAAATGTAAATAATAATAATCCTTTTTGGGTTTTCTTATCCTTGTAATAATAATAACAACAACAAAACAAAAATAAGAACAACAACAACAACAACAATAATAATAATAATAGTAGTAGTAACAGTGAATAATTTGAATTCCTAGAATTCGAAACATTTTTCATAAAATTGTAAATGTCTGTGGAAATTTTGGTCTCCGAAAAAAATGTTATTAGAATTTTTTATCAAAAAAAGTGTATCCAACGAAAAAGTATCTTTGTGATTTAGCGGTACAATGCACTTTTGTGGAGATGTCACTGGTTAAAGTTGCTAACTGCACCTACGAAGCTCAACGTGGACCGAGAAATGATGAGCATCCGAATTCTCGAAAATTTGAAAACTTATCGAAAAACTTGATACAACCTTTTTTATCAATAATTTTAAGATCTTCAAAAAAGGATTCTTGTGAATTTTCGATACAATTGAAATTGAATGAGAAATCACTAGTTATAGCTCGTAACCATCGTTGAGGGTGAAACAATTTAGAGTTTTCGATATCTTGAAAAGTATAAATCGTAACAAAAAGTCCCGCATTGCAATTAGTATACGTATATACTTACGCCACTCCCAGTTGTATTTAGTTAATGGTATATAATAAATATATATATACATTATCGTATATGTACTATATAAACGTTTACGCTATGCTTAGATTTTATTCTCCCTCGTTGAACCCCCGTTAAAAGGGTAAATTGAAAAATTAATCCCATATAGAAGGGTTCTATCACGTCTTATAATATATACATATATTGCTAACTTTTCAAGATATTAATGAAATGGTGGTTCCAAGTACCACGGTATACGTACTACAAAGCTCCGAAATCTGTACCATTAAATACACTTTCCTCTCCCCGCTAAGAGACTTTGATTTGAAATTTCAATTAAGACTGCTAATACCCCTGGAAAATTGTGGTGTAACTTATTAGGCCCGCAACATCGCTTGATCTATACGCTGTTCCTACACTGAATACCAACCAACCCGCTCGGGGTTCTCCATTTTCGTGTTTACCTTCGCCTTCGCACAGAGTTTAATTGTACCAAAGTGTGTGTTGATGCAATTTTACAATCCTGAAAACTATTTTTATATCTACTTATTTTCCTATTATTATTGTTTTTGCTATTTTTGACTTGTTTCTGATAAAAAAAGGTCCTGTAAGTTCTTTCGATACGACTCGAAATTTCCAAGATATCGAAAACTCAGCATTTTTCCACCCCGAACGATGCTTATAAACGTTAACCGGTAATATCTCTTCAAATTTGCATTCCACGTAAAAATCACAAGAGTCCTTTTTTAAAGATCTAGATATTTCTAATAAAAAAGGTTGTATGAATTTTTTCGATACAATTTCAAATTTTTGAGATTTCCGGCATTTAATGTTTCTCGCTCCACGTTGAGCTTTGTAGGTACAGGTGCCACCAACTTTGATCGGTGATATCTTTTTAAAACTGCATTTTACCAAAAAATTATAAGAATCCTTTCTTGAAGACCTTGTCATTGTTGACCAAAAAGGTCCTATAAGTTTATTCGATACGACTTGAAATTTCCAAGATATCGAAAACTCAGTACTTTTCCACCCTAACGATGCTCATGAACGTTAACCGGTAATATCTCTTCAAATTTGCATTCTATGGAAAAATCACAAGAGTGCTTTTTTGAATGTCTAGATATTTCCAATAAAAAAGGTTGTATGAATCTTTTCGATGCGATTTCAAATTCTTGAGATTTCGGGCCCTTAACGTTTCTCGCTCCACGTTTAGCGTCGTAGGTACAGGTGCCAACTTTAATGGGTGATATCTTCGTAAAACTGCATTTTACCAAAAAATTACAAGAATCCTTTCTTGAAGATCTTGCAATTATTGACAAAAAAGGTCGTATGAATCTTTTCGATTCAATTTCAAATTTTCGAGATTTCGAGAACCCAACATTTCCAGATTCTCGTTAAAGTTTCCAGCAATATTTTCCAACTTTATTCAACGATATCAGCTTTAATTCACATTGTACTAGAAAAATGTAATCTTACATTTTTGTCAGCCAGATTTTTCTCTGCCAAAACTGCAACAAAAACTTGTCTGTAATTTCGAAACTTCAGCGAATATTTGCGGATTTATAGGGAACGTTTTCAATTTCGATAACCGAAAATACTTTTACTTTCTCGAGTACCAGCTCATGAATGTATGTAACATGCACATCGGCGATTTTTGATTTACACGTAACAAAAATCAACCTGTGGGGGTTGCAGAGGAAACTGCAAGATATTACAAAGTTTCTAATTAAGCATCATTGATCGCTATCATTTTTCCGCCCTCCATTCTTAGTTAACTCTCCATCTTAGCTGCAATCCCCTAATATTTGCAACTTTAAGAGAACATGTTATAAACATTTCGAAACTTCCGATGGAATCCTTAAACTTTCAAGTGGATTGAAATTGGAGTCTCTCTTTTTTTTCCCCACCCTCTTACGCGCGTCTCCGACGAAATTACCGAAGAGGGCGATTATTTCGATAAAAAATGTTAGCAGGGAAAACCGATCTTTCTCTAATTTCCAATAACTTGGCAAATTATGCTCGCGCATTTATTTTATTTATCATTCCACGTTGTATTTATACGCTTACTACGAATATTTCATCCTCTCGTTGCTTTTGCTGCACCGTATCCCTTTGTGGAATACACACACACACGGAGGGTAACAATCGGTCGAAACGGAATTCGACTGCCATGCATAAACCCACACACGCACACACCTGCGAAAGTTGCTAAAACGTACAACTTGTAGAATCAGTCCCGAGGGATTCAAAAATATGAGCTCGGATGCACGTTTCGATAAATTTTAGCATGTAGCGAATATGAAGTTGCCCTTTGACCCCTTTGCTCTCTCCTTCCTTTTTCCAAACCCTAGCAAACAAATTAACCAAACATGGTTCGTTCCAGCGACCGAAAGAACACGTGTATCCCACCGGAAAACGGCTGCTATACGAGTTACTCGTTAATTCCGAAAGACAATGTAATGCTGTTTATTGGACGACGCGTAGTTTGTACATTACGTGAACGTACCCGAGCATTTGCCGCTGCTAGCGTGACATTCGGTTATCCGGGTACACTTTATGTCGTCAAATTCCACTTCTTGCCAGTCCAGAAACTCCCCCTGAACGTTTCGAGTCCATAAGTTGCGACATTCAACGCTAGAGAGCGCTATATCGACCTGTAGCTGCAATATAGGTTAGGTAACTCAACTTAACGGTGACAGAGTTAATCCAAGTACACTTTGTGTCAATTAATTCCACTTCTCGACGGTCCGGAAGCTCTCTCCGAACGATTCTGGTGCGTGAGTCAAGAGGTTTGACCCTAGGGGGCGCTGTCTCGGCTTGAAGTTTCGTTTGAGGTTATGTAAGTCACTTTGACCTCGCAATAGAGTATTCAGGCACACTCGGTATCGTCAAATGCCACTTTTCGTTGGTTCAAAAGCTGTCCCGGAACGATTCGAATCCATAAATTACGAGGTTTGCCGGTAGATGGCGCTGCTTCGAGCTGAAATTGTAGCGAGATACCGTGACCGTGAAATGATCCTTATTCCACATATTCCTCGATATTTCGTAAAGTTTCAGGATTACGAAAAAAAATTGTACATTGATTTTCACGGTTAAAGTGTGGTGTCAATCAGAATCGTCACTTCGACGATGTTTCTCGGCCGGTTGGCAAAAGCGAGCAGCCGCACGGGTTGGAGGATCAGTCAAGAGCGTATGAATTATTGGACTTCCGTTTGGAAACTTCGACACAAAGAACGCGAAATGCGAGGTAAAGTAAAAAATGAAGAAAAAAAGAAGACAGGAGAGAGAGAGAGAGACAAACTCCGTGCGCTCCACCTATCTCCCGTTATATGTATACACGCGGCGAACTTTTTTTATTGTCTCCTTTCTCTCCCTTTCTTTTTGAAATAAATCGATAAAGTTAGATCGAACCGCAGCAGCAGGCTCTTTCTTTTCATCAAAATCACCGGAGTTGAAGTAAACTAAGTGTACGGACGGTTTTTTTCCGTACCGTTCGTTTGTTACTTTGCCCTTAGAATAAATTGCACGGAATATATTGTAGGAGGAGGGAGAGACGCCTTCGCTTTCAAACAATTCATATTTTTCTAACGGAGAAAAATCAACACCGCAATCTTCGACTTGGATTCCAATCAATTTTTTCTCTCCGCGGCGATTTGAAACGAATGGATCGCTTGGGTTGCCTTGTAAAAATTCTAAACTTGTTTGGCTTCAATAACTGCGACCGGTACGCTCCCTAAATATTATCCGGTGCATCGCTCTAATCCGAAAGAATACCGGAGTCAGTTAACCGTGCGATAATTTATAGGCGCGATTCGTGACGGATCCGAACACCGGTATCCGCGGAACTAATCGCCCGCTGCTGCAATACGTTCGCGCGGATAAACTTACGAATTAGACATGTATACCTCGTCCCCCTTTTCACGTCCCCACATAGCGGAAACCTCGACACGTGGGGTTGGAGCGAATCTTGGCACCCGTTTTCATGGGTCCCGATGGATATTGTAAGTATTTTTTTGTTGATGTTGCTCAACTTCTGGACGTTGTGACAAATGCTGATCCACCGGATCGTCAGGATCACCGGGACCTTCATTTTTCTTATACAAATTCCCTCCTGATCCTCGCTGGTGTGGAATAAATAAAGAAAGCACGAGAATACCACAGTTTCCGAAGGATCCTGCAGCTAATATTCGTTTTTCGAGAAAATAGTAAGAGTACTTTTTTGTAGAGTGACTCATTTTTGAGAGAAAACGTCCTTTGAAGGTTTTCGATAGAACTCGAAGTTTCTGAGATACCGGAGCCCGAAAATTTTTCGCACCCGAATGGTGGATATGGAAGTTAAGAAACAATATCTCGTCAAATATGGGATTTCTTGAAAAAATGTAAGAGTCCTTTTTTGTAGGTTAGGTTATTTTCTATAGAAAAGCTCCTTTATATTTTTGCCATAGGATTTCAAATTTCCAAGATATCGGGGCACCAACGTTTTTCGATGCCCCTTGATGTGTAAAGTCAACTGAAAAACGTTGGTCTTCCGATTTTTTGGAAATTTGAAGTCGTATCAAAAAGTGTAGTAGGAACTTTTTTATAGGAAATTCCAAAATCTATAAAAAAACATTCTTGCAATTTTCTGGTAGAACGCATATCGATGGATATATCGCTGGTTCAAAATTTCCTCTATAGAGTTTCGACCAGAGCCTGTGACATTTTCTCGTAAACGTCGAAAAATAAAAAGTTTCAAGACAGCCGAGACAATTAAGGCAAAGGGAGAGAAGGCGGTACCTATACCTGTTTGTTAATAACATTACTTCTTCTCTGGAAGTAATAAGGAATTAAACGTGTCCTGTCAGCACTTTCTGGAACCGTCCAAGCGGATGGATTTAAGGCCTACCGTGTAATTTTAAACAATGTAATTTGCTTCCCTTCCGGAAAATTACATATTAGGGTAATTGGGAATAAGGAACTATCATTATTATTTACGGGTTGGCTTAAAAGGGCAGAAAGATGGGAAAGGATAAATGATTACAGGTTTTCTCGGGGAAGAGTAGAGTAATTTTTACTGAAAACCCGTCGATTTATTTGCGGTTAACGCAATTATTGGAAATATAAATATTCCTGCCCTCTGCTGTCGATTACGAGTAATAAAATTCACATGTATCAGTTACCGTGAGAGAATTAAAAAAAAATGTAAAACTGGAAATCAATATGAAATAATCAAATCAGGGTCCAACAATTTCTGCAATTATCGGAAAAAAAAAATTTTTATATCCCCGTTCCCATTTTCCATAAATCGATAACTATTTATAAAAACGAGGTACTGAAAATCATTCAGATTTTGAAATTCAAATGCATTGAATAATTCTCTCTCTTGGTAATTACAAAATTCCTACGATTCGATTATAGTTCAGGAATTGGAAAGAAAAAAAATAGTAGAAATCAATTTGGATGCTTCAAATATCCCTAATTTTCATATTTCGGTATATATACATACATAAAAGACTTCCCCAAGGAGCACTCTTCGAAGAATAGCGCTAAATCTAGAAGGAGACGAAGAAAGAAAGGAGGAATTTAGTTTCGGTTCGATATCGGAGGCGGTCATGGAATAAATTAGGTATTCCTAAAGGAAAGGCGGACAAGACTATACCTGGCGCCGAGAGGCGAGGGAGACGGAGTTTTGGGGAGTTTTACGGAAAGATCTTAGCTCTTTCAGACTTTATATATGTACACTGTGGCTTTACCCCCTGGGATCCTTGGAATAAAGACTGGAAAGCCGCAAATGTCGAGGGGAAATCACATGCAACGCTAAGCAATAAATCACCGCCGCACAGATCCATCCATTCATTAACATTACATGTATGCAGAAAGAACAAAAGCACACAGTCTGGATTTCGGCATCTGTTATTCTCGAATTTGACAGTGTGGGTGGTGCCGTTGGCGGAAATTTTAGGTAATTGAATTAAAAATACTGAGTATTCTCGACGTCGCGTATCCTCGGAAACTTTGTAATACAGTGATGCTGTTCCCAGGAGGGCTTTTTGCTTGAAGAATCTCCCGTCGGTGCCATAATAGAGGTATCTGTAAAGAAAAGAGGCTTAAAAAAGTAGGCGTGTTGTGAATAAAAATGGGCATGCCTTGCATCGGAGTGATCAAAAGTAGGCGTGGTACGAGCTAGATTGGGAGAAATGGGCGTGGTATGCGGTGGATTGGGGATAAATGGGCGTGATATGCACTGGAGTAGGAAGAAATGGGCGTGGTGTAAGCTCTAGTGGGAGGAGCTAAAGCCTTGGGTATCAGAGTGGGCAGTACGAAGGCATGTTTCGCTTTAGAAATGAAAGAACGAGGCGTGTCACGACCAATGCTGAAACATGAAGGTGTGTCTTTAGTTAAGGGGAGGAGAAAGGGGCGTGTTTTGGAACACAAAAAGATAAATACGTGTGTCTTGCGGCGAAACAGAGGTGTGTTTTCGGTCAAAAATAGGGAAAGGGGCGTGTTTTGGTTCAAATCGAGAGGAGCAAGAGGCGTATCTTGCATCAGTGGGAGGAATAGAGGCGTGTCATGACTAAGGGAGGGATTATAGGGCGTGCCCTTTACAAAAAGAGGGGATAAGTAGGCGTATGGCCCATCGTTGTGGCATTCACTTACTGGAATCATTTCAAACCGAAAATACCAGCTTTTCGAACGGATTTAAGTGGAAGTAGGCCTGTTGCAGAGGTCGCTACTATCGGCATCTGCATCATTTGAACCCGTTACCCTGGATATTTAGTGCGTAGCACTCTGTAAAAACAGGTAGCTTCTACTTTACGTTGAAAATTACGTATGCACCAGTATCTGACCGTTGAAAATGCCAGTACCTGCACATGCACGTTGGGATAAATGGATACTGGAGTCGGGTAGCGATACACCGTCGGAAGAATAACGTATGTTATTACAGCGGAAGTATAGAATTTTCAGTTAACCCTTAGCTCGGCTACTCATCATTGTAGGGTTGGAAATGTTCTTGGTTTCTTTCGCCCAAGGGAATCTTCATCCCTTGCGGGATTCCTTCGTTAGTCAGTCGACCCTAGAATAATGATACGGTTCTCTTGATACGAACGTATATGGGGTAGTATTTAGATACACGTATACACACATGTATAGGCACAGCAATACACGCACTTGAAAGCTGCTTCCACTATGTTGCGCCGGTAGTAAATGTCTCCACGTCAATTTTCATTTAATACTATGAGGCATTTCTGTGTTATTCTCCCTTTAATTTACGAAAATACATGCATTGGAAGTAATGAAAAGGGGTAACTTTGCTTAATTTTAAAGACACCCCTAAGCACTTGCTGCTTTGCTTGCCTAAGTACACGGGTTTATTATCATTTGCCAAAAGGGGTGGCTAGTTTTTTCAACGCTCGCTTTTTTTTACTTCTCTTTCAACTTCTCAGAGCAATTTGCAGAAACTTTTTATTCATAAAAAAATTCTTTCAAACCCTCTTTAACTTCCATTTCTAAATTTAAAAAATATATATATAATATATACACATACACCAGCAATTCTTCGCGAATTCTTACACCACGTTCCTTTTCACGCTACACTTGCCCAAAATCTAACCTACCCTCTGTCTTCGGTCCTTTCTTTATCTGCTACTTTCTTTTTAGTACATTCATATGTGCTGACGGTGCTTCATTTTACTGTCTTACCCAGTCTCACCCTCGCCCTCACTTTTCCCTGGCAGCATTTCTTTCCTAAACGTTGAGCTCCGAATGGGGTTGAAATACGAAAAATTCCACCCCCCGGAACTCCAGTTTCCGAGGGAGTTTACGAACTGAGAAATCTCCGGGATTAAGGCAATCCGAGAACGAAAATCCGGAGAGGGGTGAGGGAGGAATTTAAATTTAGGACGGCTTTGGAAACGGAGAAATTTCCGGATTGGCTGATAATAATTGATACATTGTTATTCTAAAATCTCGGTAATCCTCAAAATTTCGAAAATTTCGAAAAAAAAGTGTGCTCTAAAAAAATTTTAAAAATACTCCTAAAGGAATTCAAATAATCTCATAAAAATTCGAAAAATCTAAAAAAAAAATTGGTGTATGTGGGAATGGAGCGAAATCCTAATACTATCGCTCGGGTATTGAATCCCTCCATTTACTATCGAGCTGCTGCCCCCTTAAAGCAATTTCGTTTACGTGGACCAATGCTCACAATGGGATTTTACAAAGGGATAAAATCGCCCTCTAACCAATAAACCCAAAGTTACAGGGGAAGGTGCCTACAAAAAAAAGGCTTATGCATGCGAGAGATTGTGTTTGACACGAGGTCAAACCGATAATGGTCGAATTTACGGGCGGACTGTTCTCATTTTTTCTTTCATTCCTTCTTTCAGATTTCACATTTTTTTGCTGAAGCAAGTCAAAGGTTCCCGAAATTTCCGTGGAATGAAAAATCCTGCCAGTCCTCATAAACCCGAAGGAAAACTTCTGGGAGAAGGCTAAAAAAATGTGGAACCAAAAATTTGCAAAATACTACATAGCTACGATTTGAGAATTACCTCTCCATTTTAATTGATACAACTTGACCTAACCTAACCCTCGCAGTAAATTCAATACTACGCTAACCTTACCCTAACCTAACCTAGCGGTACGCTAAACTTAATATCACTCCTACCTAAGCCTTTCCTAACCTAATCCTACCTTAACCCAATGCAACTAAACCTAACCTCAAACTTCCATTTAAAATGTAAACCCTCGCCAGTCTTCTACTCTAACGTCGCCTGTTCCGTGAAAATTCTCAAACAGTTGATGACAAAAGGCATTCCAAATCGCATGGATGTAACGTTAAACTTCGCCGTACAGTCGCTGCAAGCTACATGCATACGTAGGCAGATACTGTACCGAGTACTTGGCATTTCAGGCTAAATTCATCCACATGTTTCAAATACATGTGAGATAGATGCTACCCACATTCATACACAATTTTATATACTCACGTGTGTGTGGATTTGAGAATGGAAGGATGCGGATGTGTAGGGTAACTACACATCAAAGTTTTGTTGAACAGTGGTTTGCACTACTATACTACGATAGTGTATAACTACAAAGTGAAGACTTGCCGAGGTACCGGGCTTTCCTCTTTTACCATAGTCTCCTCGATTTGTAGTACTGTCTACCAGCTATAGTAAGTTTTCCTCTACCGAACAGACTACAGTTTGTCGTAAGTGTGCACGTGATACAGTATTCCTAACAATGTGGGTGTATATACTATAACGCCTATGGCTACTTGTTGGATAATTACCTAATATCTGGTCTACAGCAAGGAGGAAAGTTCCTGTGTGAGACACACACGCACACACATACACAAAATCGGATCGGTGAATTTCTCGTGCTTTCTTTATTTTATTTACATCTACATCTACATCTACATCTCGCATCTAGTCCTGTCCTTTGTCCAACTGCTAGTCCTGAATGTGACTCTTATGTTCATCCTGAACTTGTACCTACTTCTGACTCCTAATCCTAAACCTGGTCCTAATTATAAGTCTAGCTCCTGACCCTGAACGTCCAGATCTTAATCCTCATCCTGATTCACATCTTTTACCCTGTTTACATTCCCAACACCGAGGTCATTGATAGTCCCAATGCCAATCTTGATTTTGGTCAAAACCTTGGTCCTTATCGCGATCTTTGCCCTTCCGAAAAAAAACCAAATAAAAATCGATTACGGCTATTTTTTGATCACTGAAAAAGTGATATATATATTTATACGTATATAACATTGTGTAGGAACGGAGTTGAAGAGAGGAAGACGAGAACTTGGACAAGTTAGTTGAAGGAGATTTACTGGTCTTGTACGTAATATATATCAAGGGCCTGTCTCGAAAGGGACAACTCCGCTGAAGATAGATTCTTGACATAGCTGGGAGCCGGTGGCTCCAAACGTAGTCTATATCCACGGTATCGAAGAATAATCCAGAGTCCCGGAGAAAGTCGTAAGTCCACGTAGCGCGAAATCAAGGATACGCCCCTCTGACCCTCGGTGGGTCGTCACTAAGTACTCATCCAACGGTTCTCTCGGGGAATTCAAAACGGATGTGTCCTCCTACGAGAGGCATTAAGATCCTTGCGCGTGACCTTAATCATACCGGTATAGATGCGTCACTTTGGAGACCACATTCATCTTCGTACGAAGTTATACCGGAGTTTACGGTTTCCCGTCACTGCCCCGGGCCTCCCACCGCCTGGGCTCCTATCCTCGGGTTCTAAAATCCGGAGATCTGTTATCACTTATTTGCTCGACGGTTGGCCAGCGCACTTTCGGAACATTCTGGCCTTTTTCTTTGCTTTCGGTAGAACGTGAGTCAATAGAAGCGTTTTAGCACCTTTTATGAGACAGGCGAGAGCCGTCAGGAAGGATATGTCCTCCCCAGCCAGCATTTATAATGTTGTTTGATGTCTCACGCGGTACTTGAGAATAATAACATATTGACGTCATATGCGTTTACCGGCTCCGCGATGTTTCCTTGTTACTGGAAAAGGAGGAGCCTGTCGATACTAATGTATTTCGTGAGCAAAGAAGGACACTTCCACGGTTGGATTTATTTCAAGAGTCGATTGAGCCATTCGAAATTTCAGAAATAACGACACCAGGTATGGAATCTCTACGAATCGTTCTGAAAATGTCAGTCCTACAAGTAACTTTTATAATAACATACAACCCAGTTAATAATGCATTTAATGCCGCGGCCCAAAATCAATACTTCAATTTTACAAGAAGTAACAAACTTGGGGCGATATTCGTTGTCGATCTTACGTTGGACAAGAGGAGAATACGATTGACCTTATATCTTGAAAAGTTTGCATTCTACCAAGAAATGTTATAGGACCTTTTTTACTCAGTAAAAGCTGCCGCAGAAAAAAGTACTCTTGTAATTTTTCGAAATCTTTGGATTTCGGGGACATTTTTCCGGTCAAAGTTGATTAAAAGTTTCGGTTTCGAAAAGAAGAAGACATTTGTCACGACATCTTAAAAATGGTTAGTCGTACCGGAAAATTCCATAGGACCTTTTTTGTTAAGTAGAATCCGCTACATAAAAAGGTATTCTAGCATTTTTTCGAAAAAATTGAATTTTGAGGAGATATTTCGAGTGAATGTTTTTCTAGAGATCCATTTCCGTAAGTCAACCACTATTCACTCAAATGACTTGGAAAATTCATGTCATATCGAAATATTCAATAGAACCTTTTTCACTCAGCGAGATCAGATGCATAAAAAAGTACTCTTGTACTTTTTCGAAAAACTTGAATTTTAAGGACCTATTTCGAGTCAAAAATTTTCGAATAGTTCGTTCTTGTTATTTAAGCTCTATTTACCTCAATATCTTGGAAAATTTAAGTCGTGTAGAAAATTCAATAGGACATTTTACTCACCAATACTTGCTCAATAAAAAAGTACTCTTATACTTTTTCGAAAAATATGAATTTCAAGGACCTACTCCAGATCAAAATTTTTATGAAGCATCTTTCCTGTAACTCAAGCACTATTTATTCAAATACTTTGGAAAATTTAGATCATATGGAAAAATTTTAAAAGCAGATCTTTTTTACTCAAAAAGATCTGCTCCAAAAAAAATTACTCTTGCAAACTTTTGAAAAATTTGCATTTTGAAATATACTTTCCAAATTTTCGGGAGAACCTTATCTGATCTATCTTTTGCGAGGAATCCATTTTCATTATTAATATTTCTGATACATGTTCCATCGGAAATACAATTTTTCCTCCTAAAATCTATTTTCTTACCAACTTCCGATAGGATTTCGAAAACAGGCCCTTGCAATGGATTTTACGTGTCACATTACCCCTAGAAATGACTTCCCCTATTCAATATTTGAAAATTCAAATTCGACCCATTTATCCTACAAAAAATTTTCATGGTGGCATTTGTTGATGGTTCAAATCTGCGACGGAAAAAATGACTCCTCCTCTTCTCTTTTTAGGAACGTCACTTTATCGGGCTACTTGGCTCTAAACGGAAAAGCAAAAAAGAGGAAGAGAAGGGGTTGTGCTCATAAAAGCCAGCACATTCGAATGAATATTCATCTACCCGTAGTATTTTAAGAGTGGCTGGGTTTTCGAGGAGAGCATCAACATCTGGAAGTTGTAAAGCTTCGGCGAGCGAGGTAACTCCAAAAAAGGGCCATACAGGCACCAACATCGGACTCGAGTCGAGTAGAAAGTAAAACCGTGAGGGGTTGCTTTTACTTGGTTCGATTCTCCGGCTGAATTTCTCTCTTTCGAAAGTACATCGTACTAACAGGGGGTTCGGAATACACACGTATAGCCTCGCCAAGGGTTCGTCGAGAGAAGAGGGGATTCTTGGTATGAAACCAGTCGAGTCCCGGCCTCAGGTCGTGTCGGGCGGTTGGTTCAGTTTTCAGGCGACTGCCGTACCGAGCGGTTTCGTGTCCTAGTAGTCATTTTATATCTCGCGTGCTGCCTGCCTGCCTGCCTTCGCCGTGGGGCTCCGTCGAGTTTTCTCCAAATAACAAACAATCGGGAAATTGACATACGTGAATTCGTGCAGCAACAGGGAAGGAAAATTTCAAAATCCCCGAGTGACCCCAATTGTTGACACTCCGTCAGGATGCGACAGCAGTGAACTCCCGTTAGTTCCTCGTTAGCGAGTGCCAATTGGCTCCACGATTTGCGGGCCTAACGATGATCAACAGACGATTGCTCGCAGTTCGTCACTGAGCGGTGCAACAGTTTGACGGTGTACCAAAATCCGACCCTTGGAACGAATTTGGGGCAAACGGATGAAAGGCTGCCTCGGCACTCGCGACTAGAGCCAGATATCGGATCTCCAGAGCCAATCCGATCGTGCCCAGCAAAGTTCCTAGCTTCTTAGCGTCTCCAAAGGACCAAAGGTTGTGACTGGAGGCATCGACGAAGCGATAATCGCAATCCACTTGCGGAAATCGGTTTACCCAATTGCCCAGGGATGGCCGAGAGTCGTTGCTCGCGAATCAAGGGTGTTTTGTTTTACCAGTGAAGTGGTGGCAGTGCTTCTGGTGCTTCTGGTGATCCAGTGAGTGACAGCGAACGAGGTCCGTTAGGCCAAACGAGCGCAGGAAGTGGATAATACGAATACGCGCGGTTTTTTGCAACCTCGCATCTTCTCGCCGCAGCCGCCGGCCTCACGTCCTACGCTCGCATTGGTGGTAGGTTCGAATTCCAGGATTAGTTCTTATAGATTAGAATAAGTCGATTTGTAAGTTCAAAAATCGGGCACAAGCTAGAACACGATGCGAGGAAGCAGAAAAGTCTCGGTGCATCACAATAAACTCGATTAAATTCCAAAGAATTATCGAAGTCCCTCGTGGGGTTCCCATGGCGTTTGGGAATCACTCGAGAAAAGATTTATCGAGATTTTATGGAGTTTTTGGTGATTTTTAGAGTCTCTTGAAACCCTCTCGGGTGTAATGTAGTTGTAAAAATTCCAATAAGAATTTTTTCAGTTATTATGCTGCTCCATGAAATCTTACTGTCGTTCTATCGAATCCGCATGGTGTTCCATAAAATTCCAGCAACATTATCTCACACGAGGACCCGTGTAACGAATAATATTCGTTAAAAAATACTAATGGGGTCACATGAAATCCCATTAAAGTTCTGGAAAAGATTAATACACACCGAACTCTCGGATTGAATTTCTAAAAATTCAATTTCCCCAATTACGTTCCTAAATTTCTTATTGACGATTTAATAACCTTAATGATGCTCCATAAACATTCTCTAGAAGTTTTTTAAAAATCTGAAAGGAGTTTTGGATAATCCATCGATTCTCACTCCTTGTCTCGAAATTATAAAAATTTACATAATCCTATTCAAATCCCCAAAAATTACATTGGGATCCTACGAAATCTTGGTAGACCCCCAAAAATCTCCAAAATTTCATTAGGCTTCTATAAAATTCCATTGGATTCCCAAAACATCTCTAAAAATTCCAAGGGAGCCCCAGAAAATCCCTAAGATATCGGCGAGGTCCTACAAAATGCCATTGGATCCCTAGAAAATCTCGAAAAATCCTATTCACGTCCCACGAAATTCTTTTGGAATTCCGGAAAATCCCTAAAACTTCAATAAAATACCTTAGATCTATACATTTTGAGAACTTTCATGAAATTTATAGAAATCCCATTAGATCCCATTTAATATTTTTCTGGCAAGAATCAGTTTCTCTCTTTTTTTTTACTTTTTGGTATTTTCCCTCAACTCGGGACAAAAGACACGGAATTGCCACCGCTTTGGCAGCTACCACGGATACTCCGGAGCCTTAAGGATTACCTTGGGACACGAAGACGCAAAGAGAAAAATTCCGTGTCGTCATGACTCTCTCGAAATTCTGTCTGTCACCGTTTTTTCATGATCGTAAAACAAACAAGATTTTTTTATGACCGGAACGCTCCCGATACATCGCTTCATATTTTTTTTTACCCGGGGGCTCTTTTATTGGGAGCCTCGTTGCTCGCTTGGAGGAAGCACGAGAGGGGACGGATCCGTTTTATATCGGCGCCACCTTTCGAAATTTGAAATTCGGAGTTTTGGAATTCAAGAGGAAGAAGAAGACAAAAAACGGGGGCTCGGGTACGTGTGTGTTGCGCCACTAGATGTAATTTATTTTTTACGACCCGCTCCGGGTCCTCCCCCCACCCTCTCGTAAATATATGTGAATTTTCCAGTTTATGGCTTGACAAAAATATGGGAGAGTCCGATAAGGAGTAGCGCCGGTGTGTTATTATTCTCCCCGACCCCCGTCCTTTTTTCTGTTCCCGTATCGGGTGCTTAACATCAAAACTGGTGTATCGACTGATGCTATGTCACCGGTTCCACGTCTCTCTGATTCTTATCAACGGTCGCAGGATAAAGAAAGCACGGACAACTCGTCATTTCATGATAACTATAATAATATAAGGAATGTTGATGCTGATAATAGGAATAATAACAAAAATAGAGATGATCATAATAATAATATTAATAATAACGATATATAAATAGTATATAGGTGATAATACATAAAAGAGAATGGAAACTTACCCCATTCCCACTTTTCCTCTTTTCTAATTTCGCACTCTGCGTTGATAAGAATGGAAAGGAATATAATAAGAAGCTTCCGCGGAATTCGTTATTATATATTCCGGGTCTTTCTTCGAACTCGCGTCACCCTCTCACCCACGAAGGGGGTGGGAACGAAATTGGCTCAGCCCCATACTAATCCCATACATATTGACTTCCAGCTTTCCTTTTTTTTCCTTTCCTTCGCGATATGACGATTCGCCCACTGACCTCATTCTCGTTCCCCAAAACCCCACACCCTTACTTCACGGACTGACGGACAGATAGACAGAGAGAAAGAGACGAAGGGTAGAAGTTTTCACCATGGTATTTGGGTCGAAGGTGAGACCCCAGAAGGGTGCGCGGGTTGGCGAAGTAAAGAAAGCACGAGAAATCCACGCTATTGAAAAATACATTGATGGAGGAATAAATGTTGCAGGAAAGCTTGCGGATCCCAATTTCTTCCGTCGTTTGGAAACATGCATGCCCACTTTTTGTGTGAACGAAGATAAGGCGCCCGGAGCTTGAGAGGCCCTTTCTCTTCCTTCCCCTTTTATATATTTCAGAAGAATTTCTTAGGAGTTATCGACGTTTATCACCTCTTCTCTCCTCTTCCCGTCCCTCCTTATCGCGTCTTATTCTTTCGTAGGATCTCTCAAGGATGTAAAGAGTCATTTTGTCATTCTCGGAGTCCAGAGGTTCCATGAAAGCCATTTTATTTACTTGTTTATTTATTTATTTATTTATTCCTCGTCCCGGGCTTGTGTCGTTAATGTCTTTACACGAATCCTCGAAATTTGTATGTTTATGACTAAATTAGTCACGAAGAGATGCAGCGGAGATTGTGGCGAGCCTCCTCATCCTTCTCAGTGAATCCATTCATTAACTCGCACGGTCCACCGTTTTTTAGAGTCCCCACGGTCGTTATGGCTTGGGTTCGACGATTTCATTTATCTCGAGAATCGAGGAAAGCATTCGAGAAACAAACAAAGAAAAAGGGTTTCGAAAAAGACCTCGGAATCCACGAAATAAAATCCTCAAATTGGTGCGCCTAATTGCCAGGCCAGTTCCGAGCGTCCACGTCAGCCGGAAATATATTTCTCGCTTCCAGAAATGTCCACTAGGTCGAGAAAAATTTCTACCCCCTTCCCTTTTTTAAAATAAATTTTTTCGTACCGGAAATTTGCGCACCGAAGGTTCCAATCTCCCGTTTCCGGCTAATCGAATGCCATCATGATGAAATCCGCGTAAAAAGTCAATGATGGATTAAAAAAATGAAAGTGGGGAAATTTCATCCCTTGTTTTTTCCGACACGAAAATTATCGGCACCCCTTTTTCGCTCGTTTGAAGCATTGCAGGCGTTGAATTTGGCTGAATTTTAAATGAAATGCATACCTAATTGATGCATTCGAAGCGAATGTAAAAAATCCATCAAAAAAATTGAGCGAAAGGTGTTCGAAAGCCTCTACGTACGTACGTGTGTGTGTGTGTAACGTCGTATTATCCGCCCGCATTAAGGCTGTATGCAGCTTTCAAAAATTCATTTTCGTTCAACCCAACATTTCGCGTATTCGTGTTATCATTCGTTTATTTGCCGAAAACCTTTCGCAGTATTACAATTTTAATCGAACTGTCGGCGTTCGAACAACTCCCGTCATGTCAACGCTTGTCGTAAAAATTTCCGTTGGTATAATATTTTTTGCTATAACGCCGGATAACTGGAGTTCACAAACATGTAACCGACAAATTTTTCATTTATTTATTTATTTATTTATTTATTTATTTATTTATTTATTTATTTGTTTATTTGTTTTGGATCGCGAGAGTAATTATAACAATTTTTGGCACTCGGATGCCCCCCCCCCCCCCCCTCAAACTAAATTTATGTGCATCCTTAATTCCGTCAAGGAAGAGCGCCAGTGAATACAAAATGTGATTCTTCATCTCACGATCTGTAATTTGGAAGGGTTCGCGATGAAACGAACTTATTACTTAGGTCCCGCGTGCGTGTGTATATGTGAATGCATGTGGTGGAGGAGGGGGGGTATGCATAGCCGCATATGCACTTGAAAATTACAGTGGAATGGCCGAGAAAAGGAAACGTCAAACATAAAAGACAGAAAAAGAAGGAGGAGGACGAGAGGGTTTGAAGAATTTTAGTGGTGGACAAACCCAGTCATTTTGAATGTATGAAGAGCGAGCGAGCGAGCGAGCGAGCCAACTCGGGACTCAGGTAGGCGGATCGGAGGGACACAAAGGCAGGAGACCGGTGCCCTTCTGCTTCTCGGCTCCTGACGTCTCTTTCAAAAGAGGAAAAAGGTGACGAGATTAAGTTAAAACCATCATTTCTTCTCCTGACTACAAATTACGAAGAAATGATGTAAATTTTTTTAACGACATCGTAGCGTCTGCGTTATACGTGGCCGGGATCGCAAGGTAAAGGGAGGAGATTGTCATTGAATTGCTAATTTTGGGGATAATTAGAGTTGTGACCGCTCACCTGCAGCGGGAGAGGAATCAAAAGGGTTATCGAAGGATTTGGAAGCAGAAGGGCGTATGTCCTCGAGTGGGAGTTACGTCGTTTTGATTCTTGACGGTCCGAGTAAAGAAAGCACGAGAATACCCTATTTTTAATACAATACAATATAAATATTTCACTTACCTGCCGGTGTAACATCACGAGAATGTCAATCCGCGATAAAAGGAGTTGTGTCCTTTTGCTTTTTTGATGGTCCAAGTAAAGAAAGCGCGAGAATACTCCATTTTTAATGTAATACAATATAAATATTTCACTTACCTGCTGATTATAGAATCACAAAGACGTAAATCCATGAAAAGGAGTTACATCCTTTTAATTCTTGATAATCCAATTAAACGAAGCGGGAAAAATTCGCCATTTAGTAATTCCCCAATTCGGACTGACAACTGTCATTGATCCTCGCTAGGTGTCTAGGAATATCTGGTTTTTAAAAAATTACTCTTGTACTTTTTTTGGAACACACTGGTATTGACGAAGTTACGTTGATATTTCTCTCCGACGAAAATCTCCCCATTTCATCCGAACGGGTAATAAAGAATTTAATTTTAAAAAAGCACTTTTTTTATTAGATGGCGTTTTATAGATAACGGCAATTAATAACAAACGATGTATACTACAAACAGACGATCGCCGACACATGATATTGTGCATTAATTGTGTACAGAGGCTACGGATAAAAAAAGGAGAAAGAAAGAGAAAACAGATATTCAATTAATCAATTCGTTTTAACGGGTGGCAAAAGCGCGAACCACTGAGAATCAATGAACCGTGACTGGCAATGCGAACGATGACAATACCTTCATACTGCAGTTCTCTCTGTACCGCTAAATTTCGCAGAACAAAGGGGTTGTCTTTTTGATTTTGCTTATTTTTTTACTCGTTCGTCTACAATTTCTTTTTGTTTCCAAATTAATTCCGGGGACGTGTAAATTTTGCCAAATGCCTCGTGACCTTGAGATACAGGTTCACGAAATTTCGGGGGGCTGATACGTTACGAGCACCTAACCTATAAATCGGAACATGCAGATAAAGATTGCCGGTTTGTGGCTATGAATACTAATTCGACAATATGCAAACATGTTTCCTCAGACATTTGCGTTGGAGCGACGCGAATTGGTGCGTCGGTGTGCTCACGAGGCTGGAGAACGAAATATCATTCTTTAAGGAGAAAATGGAATTAGGGGAGAAATTGAAGTTGAACGTGCAATATTCCGAACTCATGAATAGCAATCACCGTGATTAATCCGACAATCAATTTCCCATCCCCTCTGGTTGTACGTCAAAATATTCCGCAACAAATATCCTGGGGAAAGAAACAGCGGGAAAATATCCATAACGGGAGAAGACACCTACACATAAACAAATCCATGAAAAACACTAGAAAACGAAAACAAGATACGCGTGGCTCCATCTTTAGGCCACGGGTGTAACTAAATATTATTGCAGTCGAGGTCCTCTCACTTTTCCGCGAGCATCTCCCAAATTATCGATTATACGAAAAAATGTTACTCTACCTTTTTGACTTAGAAATAAAATCTGGACAAAAAAGTGCTGTTACGGTTTTTTTATAGAACGTAAACTTAACGAGATATCGAGGGTACTTAAATGAGATAAGCCTTAACTAGATTTTGTAGTCGAGGTCCTCTCACTTTTCCACGAATATCTCTCAAATTATCGATTGTACGAAAAAATGTTACTCTACCTTTTTGACTTAGAAATAAAATCTGGATAAAAAAGTGTTCTTACGGTTTTTTGATAGAACGTAAACTTAACGAGGTATCGGGGGTCCTTAAATGAGCTAAGCCTTAACTAAATTTTGTAGTCGAGGTCCTCTCACTTTTCCACAAATATCTCCCAAATTATCGATTATAGGAAAAAATGTTAGTCTACCTTTTTGACTTAGAAAGAAAATCTGGACAAAAAAGTGTTCTTATGGTTTTTTGATAGAATGTAAACCTAACAAGGTATCGAGGGTCAAAGTGTAAATGGCCCCCTAGGACGTACAAGAACTTGCTGTAAGTACCAAGAGGGACGTAAACTTTCTCGTGAAATCGCACAAAGAACGGTAATTGTCCCACTGGTTACCAAAAAAATGTGATTTGAAAGTTTCTAGTAATTTTATCGATTTTCCAATTCCTTTCGAAAACAACCTGGTTACGTTTGCGTCGATATCTCGTAAACCTGAAGTTCTACAGCGTAGTTTCAAAGGACCTTTTTTGTAGAGCGAAAAAAGCTCCAGAAAAAAGTGTCCTTGCGATTTGATCAAAAAACGTGGATTTATCGGTGAAAAAGGAGCAATTGGTGAGAGCCCAATTCGAGAGCCGTCGAAACGGCAGAACCCAGGCACTTAAGTGCTGTTCTATGTCGTGTTAACATTTCAACGGCGAGTGTCTATCCATAAAGACTCGATAAATCATCCCGTCGTCTGAATCCAGATCACTCTTTCAGAAAAACTGTAACGTCTAAATGAACCGACAGCGAAACAGGGGTATGGGAATACGTTGAAAACGTGTTTCACTCGGAGAGCTTCTCGGGTTCTTAAAATATGTCTTTAATCAAAGTTGAAAGTCGACAAAGATTCCAAAGCCCGCGCTTGAAAGCGAGGCCAGAGCGAGCCGAGTCGAGGCGAAGTACAAAGCGGCTGCTGTACAGCTTCGGAATAGACAAACCGTTCCGAGAGGCGGGTAAAAGCGGCAGGCCGGCAGCAACGAATGGGATGTGTCTTCGCGTCATCTGTGCCACCATGACAAATGTTACCGGCAACATAGAAACGGACGAGTGGGTTCATATATCATCGAGATAATTATATTAGTCTCCTTTACACTTCTTCCCATTCAATAGGCCATTTATATGTATATACCGTGCGCTGCGAAAGAATTGGAATGGGTGAAAACGCGCTTGGATCTTCCCCATTAGCGATTGGCCACGGTTATCGGACACCAGTGCGCCCTAATTTGTCCCCGAACGCGTGGAGATACCGTAGCTGTGAAGCGCGAGCGCACCGAAAGCGCCGAATCGCTGCCCCCTCTCTCGATCCACCGTGACGCTGCAGGACGACCTTCTCCGTGACAAAAACCACTTTCCGGCGAATATCTTCTACACTTTTTACTGTACGTAAAAATTATATAGGACCTTTTTTACTCAGAAGGAGGCGCTCTACAAAAAAGTACTTTTGTAATTTTTCGATAAAATTTATAATTAAGGAGATATCGGCGCTCAAAGTTGAAATCGATTCCCAGGGGATGCATAAAGCTGTCGTAGATTACTGTAGGGCGCCTAAATAAATTCCAAAAAAATTAGAAGCAACGAAATCACGAAAAATTTGTCATTCGTCAGTCGCCAGAGGATTTTTCAGCATAATATAATACGAATGCAATGTATTACTTTCGTAATAAAATTTTAAACGTAATTCTATTAATCTTTTCGGTATAATTGAAATACATTAATAATCCAGGGATCGTACGCGTGCTCTTTTTTATTAAAAAAAAAAAATTAATGGTGTAGATGTGAATTATTTACGTCATACGAGCCTTTTCAAGGGAAAGGAAAAAAATGTATATATACTTTCGCCGTCGTGGAAAAATCGGGGAAATGAAAATACCGAGCGAGCGAGATGCAAATTTAGCTTCAGTCCATAATATCTCCTGCGAATTAACGGGGAGAGCACGCATTCGACTAATGATATCGAATACGGCTTCGTGCGCTGCTTTCAAATGCTCTTTGATCACGGACTTGCATTATGCAAGGAGACGATTCCGATGCTCGTGAAATAAGCCACGAAAAAGCAGCCGTTGAAAATGTATCCTTCGTCCCATTTCGTGTAATCCTTTTTTCCCTTCAAAAATCATATTCGAGAAATTAACAAAAAATTAATAAACCAAAGTATGGTTTGAGTTTTTTAAAATTAATAGAACTCAGATTCAAATCCCGGTATTGAATTTTTTTTAGGTTAATGGTTTCATTAATTTAATTCCTATTTTGTGACAGAAAATCAGAGAAATTGTATTTCTAATTTATTTACAAAAAAAACTATTAATTTTTTTTCACGAGAGAATTTCGAATCCCACATTTATATTTTTTTATTTTTGTTTTTAAATTCAATTTATACATTAAAATTTTTTTATTGGGATTTTCAATTTATTTTAAAAAAAATTAAATATAATTATTTTTTTATTGAAAATAGAATTAGTAAAAATTGAGCATTAATATTAATTTTGTCTTTATGAAATTAAAAAAATATAAAAACACTGGAATTGGTCGGGGGTTCGAATCCCGTTAATGGTAATTCCTTAGAAAATGGAAAAATCTTTTTCGACGAAGAGAAGGTTCTATTTTCGACGGGAGAAAAGACTCTCGGTATAAAGTGGCGTAAAAACGCCGTTAAGCGCTTAGGAAACTGTGAAAATCGCGGATAAAGACGGGACAGAAATTAAGAGGTTTTTCATGTCGTTACATAAGAAATTGTGGGAAGAACGGGAGAAACGCGGACTGAGAAGAAGGAAAGTAAGTAAGTTAAGATAAAACTACGTATTCAGAAAGACGCACTCTTCTCGGTTTCCTTTCTTCCCCCTATTTTTTTTCTTTTGCTTTTCTTCCCCAACTATGACTGTTTAAAAAGCGGAAAAGAATCAAGGGGATCCTAAGGCTCGTATTCCGAAACCCAAGAAGGAGTAGAATTTTAATGTCGTCTGAATTAATTTTCAAATTTCGCCGTTTTTGATTTAAAAAGAAAAAAATGTCCGTTGACGGAAGAAAAATATCGTTGCGAGGCTGGTTCTGGAAAGAAGGGAATTCCCACGTCCCACCGTCACTCGTCTGTCTGCTTCGGCAGGGATATAGTAATAGCGAGACGCGTGACGAGTGTAAATATGAGATACGGCGCTCGCAGAGGCATCTGTGTATTTGGTTAGGAGTCAACTTATGACAGACTGAAACTTGGCTTGTGTCTCGACTCTACTTGATTCGAGTAAATTCGACTGCTCTGTCTCCCTACCACCACGATGGCTCGTCTGTGACACACGTACGTGGCGTGCACACAGCTTTTATGAAGCGGCATATTGCTCCCAGCGAGCGAATGTGGATGCATTTTTACGCGTGTGCGTGTGTGTGTGTATGGGGCTGCAACTAAATACGTGCGTGTTATCGCATACTTGGAGACATCAGAAACGTTTAACATGCACGACGTGTTTCAGGAGCTTTTGATATACATATATTTAGATACGTGCACATATATATGCGTATCATACATACATACGTGCATGCATACATACATATGGGCACGTATACACATATTATGCGAAAGGGAATGTATATATGATATGTAAATATCCAAATGAAAACGGAAGGGAATTCATTCTCTGGGAGTTCAGAATTTAATTGATTTCTCTATGAACATGTTTATTTGTCTTCCGACAATTTTCTCTTGGATTTTAATGACTAGAGACGGATTTCCGAAGCAGTGAAGGTGCAAAATCTACGTTAGGTTAGGTTAGGTTAAATTGAGTTAACTAAAGGTTAAGTTGGGTCAAGTAAGGTTGGGTCGGATTGGATTGGGTTAGTTTGCGGAAAAGATCGGGTTAGGGTTCGAATCCCAATCCCGGAATATTTGAAAAAACATTTTTTTTTGTAATTTTATATCAAGTTCATCGATAATTGACAGATAACGAGAGTGGTCGTTGTAAAAAGGCGTCAGGCATACTTATTACTCAATTAAATCACATTTAAAAAGCCAAGCCCTGACACTTTTAGTCCAACTCAAATAAAAGCGGGCAAAGACTATTCTTACAATGTTCGATTCTTGTAGGCGTTAATTTTGTAATCAGAGAATGACTTTCCACGATTTTTGGTCCACGTTATAAATCCCTCGCGGCTACCGATTCTCGAAGAAATCGGATCCAATCAGTTCTCTCTCCTCTTCCCTTCACACGTCCATTCGTCGATGAGTGGAAGTCCGATTTTCTTGGAAAATATATAATTATAATAACAAGCGCATTGTCAAGTATAATTATTACATGAGAACAATGTGTGAGGTCTGAGGGATAGCCATTGAGATACGCGTATATATATATGTGGGTAGTTTGAGAGACCATTACAAGTTTCTCCAGAGCTTTCGAGAGATGACGAGAATATAACAGGCGAATGGGGAAAGAGAAAGAAAGACAGAGAATGGGAATGCATTTACATCGTTACCGAGTGCATTCTCAAGGGTGCACATTAATTCACAGATTGTTGTGGTCGACACGGCGAGAGCCGTGCTCTTAAAGATGTCAAGAACACGTCGTACCCACTGTCCGTAGCACGACTTTAAGCTTCCTCTCAATGTCCTTCTTCTCAAGTACTTCGTTCCAAACGTTTTGCTTTTTTTCCAAGCATGGCGTTTCAAAAACCCCTTAATCATCTTGACTTTGAAGAATTTTAAGTGGATTTCGACGTTTTTCTGTATTCTTGAGTTCCAAAAAAAATGCATTTTCACGGTTCTTCGTCAAACCTAACCTCAAAACTCGCCCAAAACTCCACTAACGGTTCCCTCGCAAATTCTAAGATGGCTGCCACTCAATTCTACCGTCGCAAAATGGCTCCCTGTCTTTTTAAGGTCAAGGTCATCCCACTTCTGTAACCTTCAACCAAGGGACACGTCCGTTAGGGTTTCGCTAGGACTTCGTCAGGGTGTTTCCAGGGTTTTGGGACATCCAAGATCTTCACAATTCGTCCAAAGAAGTCTCCTAATAACGTCCGAATGCGATCCTTTCGAAACCCACGCGTACGGTCACGTGGGAGAACCTCTTACCAGCGCCGATGTTGTCCATCGGAGTATTTATGACCGAGGGAAAGAGGTGGTGGAGCAACTCATGCCATGTTCCGAGTAAGAGGAGCAAACGACGGCGCGCGTGGAAGTTGGAGCGACGAGAAAATCATGTTAGCCGGTCTGAAGCTGCGAAACGAATTGGCCCGTGACGGGAGAATGGAATAGAATCGAAAGAAGAGAAGGAAACGGAACGAGAGAGACGCAGAAAATCCTTTCATATGCCGTACGGGAAGTATTATATTTATTTGTATATGATATTCACGTTTGCGTGCGCTTGAAAGCGAAAGGAATTACGTTCGGTAAAGTCAGTCAATAGGTCGTCAATGCGAGACGACCGCGGCGGCTGGAAGGTGGGCCAGGAGAACAGGAAATTGATAGGATTGGAGTGCCTCGCGTGGGTGTTTGTGGCGGATAGTGAAAACCGAAAAGGTTGTCCATAAAACCCTAGGGAAACCCTACACCAGGAAATCCCTAGGGAAACGCTAACAAACCCCTAGAAGTCTCATAAAAATCGGTGACCCTAGAAATTCCCAAAGATCCTCTAGAAAAATTCCTCGAAAAATCCAAAATAATCTAGAACCGTCTTCGACCCTAAAATTACCCCCATAAACTCGAAATTCAGCCACTCGAAAGCGGTACGCGCGTAAATAGTGAGAATGAAAGCTAACCAGTAGTTCCCACTCCCACCGCTAGCCGGCTACGGCCGCTACGATTTCTAATTGCCCCTCGCCGTCGCCTCTCCGGTCCTACCTCCACTTCGCGAAACGATCTGCAGTCATTACGCGCGGCCATTACACGTAAGTCCGTCAAGTTAAGTAGCGACGTGACGCTGCAGCCCGAGTACTTACGGATATAGGACGTATTCCTCCCTTTCTACTTGTGTCGGTGTTTCTCCCTTTCCCACTTTCGTCCTTTTCACTTTAGGTACTGCTTTACCATCTGCTCTCCATCAGTGTCTTAAAGCTCGCTTCTTCCCCGGCAAACTTAATTATATTTTATCGCATCATTCTGGCACAGCCTTTATTTAAATTTCAATCCCACCGAGGGTACATTATTTTCATTCTTGTGTACATGTACACGTTTGTAGCTATTTATTTAGGAATAAATAAATAAATACATATATATAGGTACTAACGGCCTAACAAGGACTATTAGGAGATTTCTATGGTCATGGTTGTTCTAAAGAATTTCCAAGGCTATGGAGGATATTTTATTGTAATTTCTAAGGACTTTTCTAGCGGTAGAAGATATAATAATAATAATAATAATAATAATAATAATAATAATAATAATAATTATTATTATTATTATTATTATTATTATTATTATTATTATTATTATTATTGAAAAGAGCAAAGGGGAACAGTTTCAAAGCGAAGAGTGTATACTTTAAACCATGTAAATTCGAAACTTCGAAAAAATTTATTTTGGAAAGTACTAATTTTCCAGTCCAAAATGTATCTCTTGTATTTCCTTGTGAATGAGAGTTTAGCTTCAAAAATTTGTAATTCGGCACCAGAAAATCATAAATTCTTTCGTAAGGTTTCATTCTCGAGCTCCAAGTTTCTACTTTAGCCTGCACGAAAATTAATTTTCTGAAACATTGATTCGGAAAGTTAGCAATTTCCAAGCCGGAAAAGTATCTCGTGTATTTCATTGCAAAATAATGTAACATCGGAAGATGAATGCTCATATTACTGCTCTATCGAACGATGTTGAACGTTTCGTTCGGTAATATGAGAATAATTATGAATCGTTATTGATAGGAGTAATTTTTGCTTGTATAAATAATTGCAGCTAATTATTAACCGGAGAGCTCGATGTCGAAACAACGGACGTTCTTTCGAACACAGTTTTTCAAATTTCTACCTTCTGGACGGAAAATCGTACCGGCATTTTCAAAATTTCATTTTAATGCTCAAAGTGTGTACTTTGCATCCCGTAAATCACAAGTTTCGAAAAAAAATTTATTTTGGAATCTACGAATAAATGTACCCTGTTTCCAACACAATTAATGATAAAAATTTATTTTACCTTATGTTTTTTAATTCAAAGAAAATTTGTATACCGTAAAAAGAATTCCTGGAATTTTTTTAATCAAGTATTTCCAGCTCCAGATTAGCATGAAATTAGTTCTTACGTATCCCTCCGTCGGGTTCATCACTGTCACTCCTGTTACTGTAACTAAAAACTCGATTGTCATGCGACGAGAAGGGTTTGGTTTAGGATTGCGAACATCTGTCTTTGGATACATGAATATTTGGCATTAAGCCTTTGTGTCTAAAGAAAGATGGAATAACTATTGTCCAAACAGACGCGTGTCCGTATTTATGTGTGTGTGTGTCTGACATTTACGAATTTGCAATTTTAAAGTTCGCAACTTTCGTAAGGAATTTTCTGCAAATTTTTAAATTATAGAAAAAAGTAGAATTTTCAAGCTTTGAGACGAGCTTTTGCGAAAGACGTTACGATTTTTCAATCCCTAGTTACGAATTTTTCAAGTTGAACCCGAAAGAAGTACTTTGGAATCAAATTCGAGAGACGCTTTCGATACAAAAATTCATAACTTTTAAAATGAATTTTCAAGCATTTTGAAATTTACAGGCACAAAATCACAGGTTATAAGCTTCAAGAGGAGCTTTTACAAAAGTCGCTACTATTTTTCGTTCTCGAGATAGAAATGGATGAATCCGAACTTTTGACGTTCAAGGTCACACTCGATTCATTAATTCCCTTCGATTTTTCTCGATAATAATATTAATAATAATGATTTACAATTATTACGATATTATTCTATGAAACAAAAATCATTCCAGAAAAGTTTCTCATTTTCCCCCCGAAGGCTTCAATTTATTTGTTTACGATACAAAATTTGTGACTGGGGTGAAAACTGTGCTACCCTTCGGCCTCTTTTCTGCAGACGCACGCCGGGACGAGTGTCAAAACGTATAAATAAATGGCTGAGCATCATCCAGGGAAACCATTCGTTATTCCGGGATTCCGAACAGCCGAACGTGTTTGTAAGCAACAAAAAAAGGGCAAAAAAACGTAAAAAGGGAAATTTCAATATAACGTTAACCCCGGAAGTCGGCTCTTGAGTGGCCCTTTCTCCATGGCATCGTTGAGGAATGTGCAAGAGCAGGCAGGGCAAGGCAGGCTGAGAGCACGGGCTCGGGTTTCCGCATAACGTGTCCCGCTCGTGTGTAATTTAGTAGGCAGTTAGGTACGTGAGCATAACAGGGTGGAAACACGAAGAAGGGCACGATTGATGAACCGGCAGCTGAGTGAGAACGTGCCCGAACCGTCCCGTTGGGGCCCACCCGCGTGCCCTCGTCGATTTCCAGCCGATAGCAGCGTTTTTTCATCCCTCGAAGCACAGCCACCCTCTCTTTCATGATAGGGGTGGTTTAGGTCCTCAACAGGTTTCGTCGAAAAAATTAGAAAAAAAAATGTGTTTCCCAGAAAGCAGGAATCGGATGCACTCATTGCGGCCCCAACCCTCGGAGAATAATTAAAAGGGTGGCATTATGAAATAGGAAGTCAAGTGGTGGTTTGAAAACGGCACAACTGCACTTACTTGTCTTTCTTTTCCGCTGCTACCGGCTTCCCGTGGCGTTGCTGCATTTTTGTTCACTTTCTACCCTCTGAGAAAGAAATGGGAGGAAAGAAAGGAAAAGAGAAGAGTAATTTCATAAGGGATGTTTGCTCCGGGCAAAACTAACAATAAACCATGCAAATAGTAAGCCTTTCTTTCGCGAGAATTCATCTCACGTTTCTTTCTCTCGATTTTTTCCTTTTTACCAGCCACATACACTCACACACGAGCATTTTGGGTAAAGTAAAAATAGTCTGGTGTGGCTGAAGGGTCGTTCCAAGAGGTTATATTTTTAGAGCTTTCAAAAATTACCCCGAAACTATTCTAAAAAAAATGCAAGTGCGTCGGACAAAATATATCGGTCCATAATCTTGGATTTTTCAAAACTTTACGAATTTTTTTGAAACATTCTTGTCCAACTTTAGGGGTAACTAAAAATAGTTTCACGTAACTTCAACACTACCCTAAGAAGATATATTTTTATGTTTCCCAAAATGCTTGATAATCTTTGGAAATAAAATTCGAAAGTATGGATAAAATTTACCTAAAATCTCGGATTCTCCAGAGTTTTGGGAATTTTTCTGGAACCCTGTGTCTTATTTTCTGGAAAAATAAAAATAGGCCAGTATGACTTGAGAATCATTCTAACAGGATATATTTTTAGATTTCCAAAATCTTCAATAATTTTCGAAAAAAAAAATCGCAAATTTGGAAAAAACTTACCTACCATCTCGGACTCTCCAGAACTTTGCGTATTTTTCTGGAACCCTATGTCTTATGTTTCGAAAAAATAAAAATAGTCCAGTATAATTTAGGGTCATTCTAACAGGATATATTTTTAGATTCTCAAAATCTACAGTAATTTTCGAAAAAAATCGAAAATATGGAAAAAATTTACCTACCATCTTGGACTCTCCAGAACTTTATGAATTTTTCTGAAACCCTATGTCCTACTTTTTAGAAAACCAAAAATAGACTTCCATGGCTTGAAAATCCCTGTAACAGAATATATTTTTAAATTTCCAATAAGTCTTCACCAATGATTTGAAAAAATTTCCTAATATTGATCGAATGAACGAGGAGGGGCTGCACCCTGGACATACATCCATTTTGGACTTGGAAATTAACGTAAAATGAGGAGAGCACGAGAATGATAATATTTTCTTAACCGATATCCATCGTAACACCCCAATGAGTTAATAAAGAAAGCACGAGATTTCTGAATTCCAAAATCAATTCGTTGGCCCGATGTGAGATAAAAGGAAATCGAAGAAGGAGGAAGAGACACGGAAGAATAACGGAAAAAAGGATGGGGGCAGAAGGTTTATACCCGGATGGCAGCGAGCATTTCTCATCGTAACGTGATTTATGGGCCATTTTTTTCCCTCCCCCGAGATACACCGTGGCTACATATGTAGGATTCGCGAACATGTGTGTTGGTCTGTTCGCTGGACCCAGAAGAGAGGTGGGTTCATTTGCTGCTGCACTCTGCATGTAGCTATAGCTGTAGCACGGCATACGTGGCTGATTGGAACATCGACTTATCGCATACAGCCAGTGTGGGTGTGTGGGTGTGTGTTTGTGGGAACACACACAAGTTCCAACCCCGACACGATGTTCTGCTCAAAAACTAATTACCATCGCCGAGAAATCCTCCGATGCCTTCTTGCGTCGCTATTTATTGCACTTAATGCCACGAGAGACATAGGGGGTCCGGAGGAACGCACTTTTCCCATACTCGCACCCCACCAACATTTTTTTTCCGGGCCCCTTTCGACTTATCAATTATTCCATGTAATTAAAATTGAAATCTACCGGGTAAATGAACATTTCCAGATTAAATCAGGCACCCCGAGTTGGAAATGAGACGAAGGAGGAGGAGGAGGAGGAGGAGGAGCATATTTTTACCGCTCGACTGGCAGACGGGAAATGTTTGGAATATATCCAAAACAAGAATTCTTCCCTCTGCTTTCTCGGAGTCTCTAAATCCCATATGAAACAAGATCGGACGCAAAACCGACCCCTTTCTAGGCTCGCGTCACCTAAAATATCGTTGGTGAACTACAAGGGTGAGGACGTTTCTCACTTCCCCAGGAACATAAAAAGCGTCTGTTTCCGCTGAGACGAGACGAGATATAGTCTTGCTTTCGGTATTTCTTCATACCCATGCTCTCTTTTTCCTTCCACTTATCATCAGCGCGCAGTTCGTAACTATTCCGAGAAACCCAAAAACTTTCCGAATTTTTTTGTTGGTCTCTCCTTAACTTTTCGGGAAAATAAAAATAATACGAAGCAACTCAGTAATTACTGTAACAGGATATATTTTTGGATTCTCGAAAAATGTCTGGGAACCATCTTGAAAAAATTCAAATGTTTCGACGAAATGAATCCAAGAAACCCAAAAACTTTCCGAATTTTTTTGTTGGTCTCTCCTTAACTTTTCGGGAAAATAAAAAAAGTACGAAGCAGCTCCGTAATTACTGTAACAAAATATATTTTTGGATTTTCGAAAAATGTCTGGGAACCATCTTGAAAAAATTCAAATGTTTCGACGACAAGAACCCGAGAAACCCAAAAACTTTCCGAATTTTTTTGTTGGTCTTTCCTTAACTTTTCGGGAAAATAAAAATAGTACGAAGCAGCTCAGTAATTACTGTAACAAAATATATTTTTGGATTTTCGAAAAATGTCTGGGAACCATCTTAAAAAAATTCAAATGTTTCGACGAAAAGAAAGTGACTATGACTTCAAGCTTCTCGAAACTGCGAATTTTTTTTTTAAATTATCCCTTTCCAACCCCGTGTCGCCCTTCAAGGACGAGGACCCGGTCTCCCTACATTTCTTTCGAAGACACATAAAAAGCTCCCGTTTTCGCCGAGACGAGACGAGATATAACCTTTCTTCGGTGTTTCGCCATACCCTCGTCTCTTCTTTCCTTCCACTTATCATCAACTCGTAGCTCGTAACTTCAGCTAAACTCGAAATCCTCCATTGTTTTTATCATCTCGGGCGAGAAGTTCTCCATATCATCTAATTAGAAAAATAATAAAAGAAAAGGATGAAGGAGGGATCTTATTCGCATTTCTTCACAAGCATCGAATAAAGGCGGAAGGCAGGAAGACGTTATGTTCCAACTAAGTAAAATATCTCCACACTTTTTTGTACGAAGAAGGTGTGGTTCTCTGGTAAAGCTGGGAAGGACATAAAGACGAACTGCCTAAGGCAGCTATACGTAAACTCTTTGCCGTATAATAATGCGGACGAAGACATTTGCGCACGGACCGAGTCTACCAGCTTCTTGAGAGGAAGATTTTCTCGGAAAGAAAGATGGAGGAAGAAAGCAGCCAAGCAAACCGAGACCTTGTCGGTGAACTTCTCGATAACTTCCACACAGATGCATACGAATACGCGTCAGCGTGTGTGATGCAAACTTTGCGAGTGCCAGAAGGGCCCAAGTGAGTTGCATGGGATCACAGCCACGCCGTTTGCAATCTCAGCAGCCACTGAGGGGGTTAATGGAAGCAAAGTAAAGAAAGCAGGACAGAGTCATCAAATTCGATGTATATGTGTGTCCTGAAAGAAGCTCTCAGCTTTTGATGCGACTGCGGTCGAGCAAAGGGCAGGAGACCGCATCCGCTGTATTATCACACCCTGCAGTTGCAGCCCTTTAACACTCAGGGGTGAATATGACGTAAAGCAAAGATGAAAATCTCGAGATTTCTCAATAAAGTGTGGGAAACTTTTCAATTTCTCTACCCAGCCATGTTTTCGCGTCTAGCGACACTTTACGAATTTTTTTCGAAAAATTGTGGGTGAATTTTGAGGAAAATAAAAATAACCTTGTATAGCGTGGGAGTTAATGAAAAAAGATATATTTTTTGAATGTTTAAAAATATTCGAAATTCTCTCTGAAAAAATTAAAATCCACGAGAGAAAAGCGTGTGCCCGAAATTGAAATTTTTCCAAATTTGACAAATGTGGATTTCTGCCTAAGATTTTGGCAAAGTAAAAATAACTACGTGTAGGTTGGACCTTACTTTATCAGAATATATTTTTAGATCAACAAAAATTTCTCGGTAATCTGTAGAAAAAATTCGAAAGCGCTAAAAAAAGGTGTACCTAGAAGCTCGGATTCGTTACAACTTTGAGAATTTTTTCAAGAAGGTTCGGCGTAGCTTTTGGGAAAAATAAAAATGCTGCATGTAGCTTATATACATTTCTAACAGGATATAATTTTTCATTTCCAAAAAGTTTTCGACAAGTGTCGAAAAAAAAATTCGAAAGTACCGAAAAGAATTTATCGACAATCTCAAAATCTTCGAAATTTTACGAATTTTTATCAAAATCTTCGATTCTAATTTTTTGATAAACAAAAATATTCTTGTTTGGACCAAATCTTACTGTAACAGAATATATTTTTTGTTTTCCCAAAAAACACATAATTAACCTTTAAAAAAATATTAAGTGTCTGGATTTCGGCATAAATTTTCTGCAAAAAATTCTTACCTTCAGCTGAGAGGTTGATGCAACGTGAAGAAAGCACGACAATTACAAAATTGCCCCCCAAGGATGCGTAAAAATCCCTTCTGGAGATAATACTCTAGCAGGAGTAGCAAAGAAAGCACGAGAATACCATATTCCTCATCGAGAATGTATGAAAATTCCATTCAACGCTGATTTTTCTCTGCACAGCATTTTTCCATCCCACCTTGACTCCGACATGCACGTTCGCCGCGATATCCTGCTAATGCACGTTTAATAACAAACTGGTCTTTGATTACTACCGTGAGAAATAGCAATACAGGTCATAATAGCTCCTACCTGGCGTTACTTAATCGTGTGGCTTTTTTTCCGACTTTTTTACATCCACTCACTTTTTTATGATTATTTTTTAAATACGTGGCGTACTTACCCGGTAAATGCATAACCAAGCTAAATTAACATCCGTTGCTGTTATTTCTCCGCGAGAATCTGAAAACACAAGAAAATGAGGAATTAAGGGAAAAATTCGTACTCCAACGTTACTCTTACTTCTGGAAAGCTCTCCAGGGTGGATGACTCGAGGATTCCCTCCCATGGATTCATTATAAATTCTCTCTCTTTTTGTCCCTTCATCCTTTGGTAATTTTGTTCTTCCTCGATGTCGGTAATTTTACACTCTTAATTCTTCGATGGAGTCTTCCCCCTGACTGGGCGAGTAATTACCATCGACGCACCTAAACACCACCCACTATCGCCCACTCGTGCAGTTTCGAATTCACGCTCTCGCGAGGGTCGAAGACGACGGATGGGAAGAACAAAGGGAGAGAAAAGTGGCAGGGAGAAGGGAATATATGCGTATGTATTTATATTCCCTTGTCACACGTCGGCCCGTGGAAGTGTGTATCTGCACTTAAAAGTGTATGCCTTCAATAGTAAATAAAACGAAAGAACGGACCGACGTTCGACGCCCACGAATTTTATGAAGGAGAAGTTGGAAATTTTACGCTTTCGCCGGATGAAAACACCTCGTATAACTCGAGTCCTACAAGGATAATACATTATGCTACGACTCGCGTTCATGCTTATTATAAATACACCCACGCGACAACTTTAACACCCGCTCTTTCCTCGTCATTCTTCTAATCCAAAGACCCTTTGCAAAATAACCAGAATAACCGCCAGCAAATTCTTCGGTATACATTAGAAACCACTACTTTGGTGGTACCCGAGTGGTATGAGTTGGGATTCCTGCGGATGGAAGTGTCTTCGTTGATTGTCCAGAACTTCAGGAATTTTTCCGCCGGCTTTTCCGAGGATTTTTCCAAAAAGTAAAAATAGCAGGTCGTAGAGAAAAGATTTTGGTATAAGAATATATTTTTTTGGATTGTTCAGAAGTGCATGGTAATCTTCACAAAAAAATGTCCACCGCGTGGAGCGAAGAAATCACCCGAAATTCAGCTTTCACGAAACTTTCCGAATTTTTTTACGAGTTCCACTTGACTTTTGACAAAAGGAAAAATAAGCTCGTGTAGTTTGAGGTTCAATGAACCAGAATATATTTTTGGAAGGTTGAAGAGTACTCGAAATTAGCTACAAAAAATTCAACCTGGTGGGATAAATATACGAGCATATCAGTTTCCACGAGACTTTATGAATTTTTTTCGAGAAATTCCGCTTCAGTTTTGGGGAAAACGAAAATAGTCTCAGATTTGTCAAAAGTCATTATAACAGGATATATTTTTTAAATCTTCAACGAATTTCGGAAACTTTCTTGAAAAAATTCGGCAAATATTTTAACCTCGTATGCTTGATGTCCCGAAAATTGTGCCTTTCCAGTTTCGAAAATCATATTTGTGTTGAAAATTTCTCTTAAAATTATATTCCAGTTAGTTTCGCGTTCCCGCGTTTACCAGGAAAGCGGCTAAAAATGATAACAATAACGAAGCTATTGTCCTGAGACTCGCTGCAGGCGGTCGGGTCGAATTCCCCTGAAATGACATAATTGTCGTTATTAGACTTTACCTATAATCACGAGATCGTGTAAACAGGTTTCCAGCAAATTACATTGACGGCATGACTGGAGGAGAAGGATTTTTCATGGTCCTTTGTTTCACTCGGATTTCTCGTGACCTTGAAAATGCAGCTATCGGAAAACCATGCAAAAATTTTGACTGAAAATATTTTCCCCATATTTCCGTATCGAATAACGCTATGGTCATTGGTCTCAATTAAAAAAAGGTACGGACATCATTATTTTTCGACGATTGATGGACGTTTTGATGGAATATTCAGAACTAGGAACTCCAGGCAGATGCCCGATCCCCATTGGTTGCATATCAACTGCTTTGTTCCGTTGAAAGCAATTACAAAAACAATTTTGATTGATGCTCGTGATTAATTAACGCAAGAACGAGTTGAACTCCGCCGTAATTTCCGCCATGAATACCAAAACGTAACGTCGAATTGCTCATTAGTATCCGACATCCCATTACACCTCGACATAAACTACGTTGCGAATGCACATACGTACGTTCATCCAGAAGTATATATACTCGAAGGGTATTATGCCTGCATACGTGGGTACGTCGAAGCCCTATGAGCTGAATACCGGCTCGTAAAACATGAGACGTCTTATGTTCGCCGATGAACCGGGAGGTCATGTTTCAGACGGTCGAAACCTCCACGAGATTACACCGTGTTGTGCGTGAAAAAAAACCACGAAAGTTATTAGAAAAAGGTCAACGCTATCCGAGAGAACCGTCTAAGCCGTCACAAGAGGGTCCCGAGTTCGAATCCCGGCCGAGTGTGAACAGTCAAGCGTGACCCACCGGTGGGTCACGCCGGCGTGAACGTGTTAAACTGCGGTCCGACCAAAAATAGACCTGGCTCGATCAAATGCCATTGTTCCTGAACCAGGAGGCCAGACTCACATCCTGGCAAAGCGGTTTTGGATCCATTTGCGGGGAGGACCATAGGCCTGAGGTGAATCAACCCTCCACCTCGAGTGACGGAATAATGGTCCACCGCTAACGTCTAGCCGACCTATATGCCGCTACTTTAAGGAACGTATAAACGTCCTGACTTATGCATCACGCGCATGAAGCCACCGGGCACCCAGGGGAACGGTGTACGTGACCAACGATATGTACTCCAACTTACTCGAAAAATATGCATTACCTACTGCAAGATAAAAAGGCAGGGAGAAAGAGAAGCTGTAAGGCAGAACGACCGAGAGTCCGGGCAGCGTCTCTTGGAATATGTATACACGTATAATGTGTACCTACATGCGCTGTAACGGGACTCTGCGGAGACCGAGGGTGACCCCGTCCGTGTAAATGTACGACCTCTCCGGCCAACACAAACACGATGCACTACAGGACCGATGTCCTTGTATTTGCTGATCCAACAAGGAAGCTTCTTCCTACACGAACTACCGATCAGTGGATTAACCCCGGTAGGAGTCGATCTCTCGTCGCGCCTCTGGTGGCCTGCGGCCGGGTTACTTGATCTATCGCCCCCTCCCCTCTCCCATTCTATTCCTTCTTTTCATTCCCATTCTCCGAGACTGGGACCCGGAACCCGTGGCCCGGATATTCCAGATCGAGCGCCATCTGGTATCGATCGAAGGTACTCGCTTCGCTTCACCGTTCCTCCATCGAGTCAACGCACGGGCTTACATGGTTAATGGCTCGAGTTAGAGGTTAATGACTAGTCGAACGATTCGAATTCTACCGCGTTCCTGAATGGCAATAGCGGTCGTCGGAAGACACATTGCAGCCATAAAAATTCACTCGCTGGGAGTCACATGCCGTGCTTTAAAAAACATTAGTCTTCGCTCTCCGCAATCAAAGCTAACGATCCCGTGCTATGGGATTGCAACTGACACGCGTTCCGATGAAAAACGTGCCGTGGAGGAGAAGAACCGCTATCGTTCCTCGTCCTATCAAGTCTAATGGGTGAATAAAGAATTGTCAACGATCCTCGATGGTTTGTTTTTCGCGGATTATTATTAATTTTGCTTGTTTACCGGAATCTTACCGCGGTCCCGAAACTGGAACTTTCCTTTGCCAAGGTCTTGCAGGACAAAGCTCGGTAAATATTCAACTCGTTCGTTATTACCGCGGAGATGGAATTGTTGAGCGATGTGTGGGTGCGGCAAAGAGAGAGAAAGCTTTCCAGCTTCAAAGGAACGGCAAAAATTCCCTCGCCTGTTATGTTTGATGTGGCAAAGCTCGTGCGCGCTGACTCGATTGCGACACAAAACTGTCTGCGACAAAGGGAACCTCGTAGCTTTTCTACTTCTGATGCTGATGCTGATGCTAATGGCGATCTGCTTAAATAACTTTATCTCACGCAATCAGTGCTCTTGCAGCTCATAAATTGGATGATAACCGACCCTCGTTTGTCTGAATAACGAAACTGACGAGCAAAAAAACAGTCGGACTTTATTCGTCTCTCGTTCCTTTTACGTCGCGTCAAACGCGAAAGGTATTACGGACATTTCGGAATTGAGTGATGTCATTTGGATGAAATCTGTACGCTTCTCCAAAATTGAAACCCAAATTCCAGCGAAAACGATTGGAGATCGATCCAAAGTCAGTTTAACGGGAATCAAACCTGAGACCTCCGCGTTGGAGTTCGGCCAAAAAGCCACTCGGTCAACTCGGGTCCTATTCAAGTTATAATTTGCAAGAAAACCATCAAAATTGAGATATAAGTGTTCGGAGGAACATCTAACGGCACTCGACCGAGATTCGAACTCGGGACCCGCGTGTGAGTAACGTGCCGTGACTCGAAGGTCAAAGGAGACCCATCGCAATAAAATTAGAGACACCTCAGTGACTAATAATTTAATGACTACACCTCCATTGGACCCTCGACCGAAGCACTTAAAGCTGAAACGGTCGCAGATGCTTGGCAGGGATTCGAACCAGGGTCCCCCAAATTGGAGGGGGACCGGTTCGGAACGCGATTGAGGCGCTTGAGAAAGAGACTTGGAGAAATTTTGCAGTCGAACGGTGATTTCCGTTGGAACGGAGCGATAGCGAAGAAAATAAATCACCTTAAAGAGAAGAGACCCAGTGAGAGACACCCAGTTCTGTGGCATGAGGTGCCAGCGAATCGATAGCGGGAGATAAGATGAGAAGAAGGCCTGTTGTTTAACGTATACGTGCATTGTGATACAGCCCACCTCCATTGTCAGCAGTGTATTCGAAGACAATGGAGTGACGCGTCAAATGGATAGCCTTCTTATTGACAATGCCTCGTTCTCGGATGTGACGATTTCTAACGGGATATTTACCCCCTGCCTGTCGCGTTATCGATTCTCCTCCTCTTAAACCATTTTCAATATGACGCTCGTACACACTTTTCCGCATTCCAAAGAGGTCAGAGACGCTGAAGTCGAGTCGCGGTAATTAGATTCCTTTCAGCAGAGATCAGATGTCGTCAACGGGACACAACCATTCGCGTTCAGGTCTCAAGTTCGAGTCCCGGTTTTTTCCCTTCGCCGCGACTCCTGGCGAAATCCAGTAAGACCAGCGTCGAATGAGCAGATTTGAAACCCGGGTCTTGGGTTCGAATCCCGAGAAAACTGTGACTCCGGGGTTCTTCGGTTTTACGCGGATCCGGAGTTCGCTCACCCCTCGAGTGCCGTGCTAATAACTCGCTCGGATGTTCGATGATACGTTATCGATGATAACGTGGAGCTTCCGGGCAAGAAAGGGATCTAGTTTCTAGGTTGAAATCCGGTAGGAGTAACAATAAATCTTGGATCCTTTGTGCGAGGAATTTTTTATTAGACATCTCCCGAACGCCGCTGCACAGTCCAGTGAGTTTCACGGTACTATGGGATCGAGTTACCGTCAGTGTCATAGTAAAAGCCACACAAAAGGAGGCAGAAATGTAACGAAGCTGCCGGTGAAACGGAACTTGTATATTTCCATGCAGACGACGAAAACCACGGGAACCCGCGAAATTATCCTCTGTTTGCACGAACATCTGGTAGGATAATGGCATGTAATGCACTCAACGCAACCAACGACCAGCCAACGAGCCTCTGCGCGGCCTAGAAGCCGCACACGTGTGTTCACAACAAACGACCCTGTGTGGAGCAGCGATCCGCTTCCATAGTTGGTCGGTCGCTTCTGTTGCAGCAGCACAAAAAGGCTTCCATTGTACGTACCTATGCGGAAAATGCTACGTTGGGCGTGGAACCAGTCTTCTGGCATTCGGAAGCCTCCGGTTCTAGCCCTGGGCCAAGCCTAGTTGGGTTATCTCTGGCCAAGTACTTCAGTTGCTCCTCCAATTGCCACGACCTTGAACCGAAGCTGTGATTAACAAATTCCATCTTTGTCCAACGACAGTTACGGGGACCTAATATATTCACTGGCCGATTCTCATGTGCAGGAACCGGGTTCGAATCCTGCCAAAACGCCTTTCTCATGGTTGTGACTTTGGACGAGAGATGCCGCCACTAAATCGACCATTGCGGTCCTTCCGCCGTGATTTCAATGATTCGGTCTTGAACCGTGGGTCCAGTTAGAGTCGCTGGAGCTGGATAAGTTTACTCCATCCCTCCCCCGCACGGGACAGGACACCAAACCCCCAGTTGACTGAAGTCAGATCTGCTCTCAGGCGCTTAGTTACCATTTTTTGTCAAACTTTGGCAGCTATCGTATCTGAATTGGGTGAATGGCTTCCTCGCTGGATCTCGATAGTCAGGACCTGGACTCGAATTCCGACTAATCTCTTCACTCTTTTCCCCGAGAATTGTGGTGATTCCACGTCTCTTGCGAGGTTTCGCTCTTATGGCTTGACACTAATACGTTGGAAAGTCCAGCAACCCTCGCGGTATTTCATCCTAGATCGTGTGACACAACGCCGCAGCATCCACGAGTAGTTTGGAAGGTATGCTTCCATTGGCTTGTGAATGAATGGAGTTTGAAACGTTTAAGGTTTAAAGCGGATATAATGTATGGAAAGGAGAAAGTGTCTCGTTCTAATACGAGAGTCTTAAGTGTCTGGTTTTATAGGAACATAAGTAAGTTATTAAGATCTCAATCTTATCGTCTTAAAGAATTTACGGTTTATCTCCAACGGCTGCCTGCATAAGCATATTGTCAACTTAATCCTCGGTTTAATCTTAATGGACTAATAATCGAAGGACCCTGATCAGCTGCTTTCACAATGCCACGTATTTACATACCTATTAGAAACACAAACCTTTATTTAAATTGGAAACCAAAATTACCTCACCCTATCGCTGCTAGTATTCGTTAAATGTCTCCGGAAGATAAAAGAAAAGTGACTCTTGTGTTTCATTAAAACTGAAACCGACCAATGGCCGAGAATCCCCCGAAATTGGACGAATCTGGCTTCGAGTACCGGTACTAGCGCCTTTAGTAGTGGTATTAAGAACTTCGTCAGCCGAAATATCGGTTTCTCTGGTGGTGACCTTGAATAGCAAAGTGGCTGCAATGGCGGAAAAACGAGCAACCGCGCCATTATCCGACGTTTTATGCAAAGTACGAGGCCACAAGCAGCCAGCAAATGCTGAGAAACATTTTATAACCACATTCTTCCTTTCTTCTGTTTCAGGTAAGAGAAGCATTTCATTCCTCCCCGAGGTTTCGCTCACGTATGGAAATCTATGAGAGTGTACCCGTGATCGTAAGTAAAATTGTTTACGTTCCGCTCGGCAGCCGTCACGATCCATTAACACGACCCACTACGCGGAAAAACAATTTAAGAATCAGCGTAAAAACTGTACTTCCATCTTTACGTTCACTCAGAAATTCCCTGAGAAATTCCCCGAGCCTTTTATGCGCGGAGACTTACGGTAAATAAATAGGCCCTCGGGGTACCGAACGACCAGGTGCCGCCATCCGATTTCGTTGACGAACGAATACGTTAAGTTTTTCAAATAATAAATTCCACCACCAACGCCCCTGGTGTAGACGTAGGAGAACTACGGTGCAGCGGAAGCCTCCATTAGCCACGAAATCCTATCGAGCTCCTTCCCAGGGAGTTTAAAGGCGTCGGACAAAAAGTTGGTAAATCCCTCTCGCGCATTCTTATTCTTTATACTCATACGGGTACGCGCTGGTGTTACTTTCTATGCAAAACCTTTACTTCCGACAAGCAGCAACCGCTGCGAGAGTAATTTAAAGCGCGATTACTTTACCGCGCGTTTGCAGCTGAGAAAGTGCTCGTGAATATTTTAATCTATTGCTCGTAAATACCAGTTATACAAGATACATTTGCCAAGAAATAAGAAGAAAAAGAGCCAGCGTGTACCTACAACGGAGGAATTAAGTTTAACGTTGAAACTCAAATGTTTTATCGAGAGATTCAGCACGAGATTAAACGTTTTTTTCTAAAATTCGATTCAAATTTCGCGCAGTGGGCGGGTGATCTACCGCGCATGCGCTCTACGTTACGGGTGAATAGGTCTGGCAGTGGTTGATTTATCGCGCATGCGCGGTAGATCGACACCCCCCCCCCCTGCCCGTCACGGTGCCCAACGCGCATTTGAGGCTCCAACCTCAAACCTCCGTAACTCGAAGTCTACTAACCCTATTAAAAAATGGCAACGGGATTTTCCGCTCGGTTTTCCGCGTAGATTACAGCCTCCCGCTTTTCGAACCGAGGAGACGCTGAATAGAATTAAAAAACATGAAAGAAACGCATCGATCCGAAGATTCGTGTTTCCGTCTGGTCCAAATTCACTTACTTCCAGTTGAGACAAGAGCCTCTTTTCTCGAGAAGAGACGTCGGGTCCTTTCCTAATTGTCTTAATGACATCAGCTTCGCCTTCATCCCCCAGGGATTTCGCGAGTGGCCAAACTGCGCGGCATTCATTCCCCTCCCCCAAAGTCGTTAATTCATCCTCTCATCCGCTGAGAAGTTCTCGACGTGATTCTTCGCGTTGTCTTTCGCCTCATTCATCGACTCCACCAGCGACGATACAATTTCCTACACGTCGTCTGTCTGTCCGTCCGTCCACAATGGCAGAGCCACTGAAAGCACCGTCAGCCGAGACACCCAGACGCATTTTTTCATCCCCGATCTTAATTAGAATCTCCACTCCCACCCTCGGCTCAGCGGCAGCTAACGTAGAGACAATTGACCGAGGACAATACCGTTCGAAGGAGCACCTGAACCCCCGCTCACCCCCGAACGAAGTTTCCTCGTTGGATATCGGTGTCTTCCACGTCGACTTGCTTGCATCAACCCAATTAGAAATTAATTCACCCCCTGCCACCCCTCCATCCTCCTCCACCCGCAGCGACACTGGAACGCCGTAATTTCTGTCAAAGAGGATCCCTGGAATTTCGTGGCCCCTCGTCGCTAAGCCCTACGTGTGCCGTTTGATGCTGTCTGTTTGTGAAGCCATGCTGTGATATTCAATAACTGAGGGATCCCTTAACTGACGAGAGAATGCACACATTGTATCCACCTACCTGGCAGTCTCACGTTACACCAGTATCTCTATGTTCCCAAACTTCGCCTCGAAGACAAGCCGTCCTGTTTTCCTTCACGCTGTGGTTCCCCCTCAGACTCAGAGGGTGTTAGTCAAAGTGGAAACGGAAACCTCCGAATGGATCGTGAAAAGGATCAGAAGCGGAGAATTGTTGATTCCTTTTTTCGCTTTACGACGAAAAGTATTTTAGACACACCCGGGAGAGGCGCATAAAGATGGGGATTAGCTCCGATACTGTCCAGAGTGTCGATGCTAAGCCGTAGTCATGATATGGGATTATATTCGGCTGGGATACAACAACGTATATGGCTGAAACGAGGATCCATTTCGGGGAGCCTTTGCGTTTACGTGTTTTCAGTTCACGTGGAAGCCCTTTTCAAATGCGGCAGCAGCGAGAACCCAAGCGCACTTCCGGGTGGATTTTTATACACTGGGACCGAGCTTCGCAGGAAAAGTACTTCCACGGGATTCGGGCTTGAGATCCTGAGTGGTAGCTCCTTTCAAGTAAAATATAGTCCAGCGTATCGGGTTCCTGAATTTTTTTAGACATTACGCTTGCGTTTTCGCTGTCAAAGTATTTTTTCTTGACAGCTGTAATTTTGTTTAAAATTTGGCTGCTTTTGACGATGGATATTTCGTGTACGATAACCCCTGAGTCAAACGAGACTATCCCCGAAACTGTCAATCAACCGGAAGTTGGAGACTTCACCCATTTATCGAGAAATCAGGACGCGAATCCAAGGTCTGTGAATCCCAATTGACATTATCACGCGTTAAATCCCTAATTAGCGTCAGGTGAGGTCAGGAACAGGTGCCAGACTGAATTTTTCAAAATTCAGTCATGTTTAGCTGACGGAAGAAGCCATTATCGATGAAATCCGGATTCGAACCCGGAGTCTGCTGACGTCATCACGTGCGAAACGGTTCGTCAGCGGGAGATGGGACGAGCGATAGGCCCGGCAGTACGGGTAAAGTGAAAGATAGGTGAGGTTCGGCGCTATCTTGAAATTCACCGACACGCTCGAGGAAAAAGTTTGGCTGATGCTAGACCAGCGATAAAAAGTAAATTACCGGAGAATCGCAGTGCAAACTCGCGGATACGTGTGTAGTTAGTTAAAGGTCGGCTGGAAAATTGCTAATGAGAAACTTTCCTACCGAATATCGCACGAAACGTACACACGTAACGAGCGAAACGAAACTAACTCTTTTCTCATCGAGGCACATTCCGAATGCGATGACAATCCCCTTACCTGGCCTTTGCCATAGTTTTGCCGGAACTATGTCGAGATCTCGACGAGACGGGGCTGAGGTATCGTTGAAAAATGAGTTTTCACCTGAAAAGGCATCGCAGTTTGCTCGGCAATTACGATCAGTGCCACTCGATTAGCTCGTCTTCCTCTGTGGCCTTGTCCCGCCACGCTTCTTACACACATGCCCGTTCATGGTACCTTGTGTCTTCATTCCTTTCATTCGTTCCTGCTTTTGCCGACAGGTCTCTCGTAAATATTTCCCAGAATGCCGCGATCCAACTACCGACGAGGCTATGAACGATTCCACGAGAATCGCAATGTCCGGGACTGCACTTTAAGAGTGTTTAATGAGGTCGTATGACTGGGGAGGACTCGAAACAACGACCTCTAGATTCTAATTAAAATCATCGAGCATTGAATTGGTTTTGCCATGTCATGGACAAACCGGATTTTCTTTACTCACTCAGCCGTAACTCTGCTTGAAATGGTACTAATTCCAAAAATTATAAGTGATTTTCAAAAAGGTGGAATGCGGCTTTCTAATAGAATTTGACTCAAGTCCATAGGCTCGTTGGTTCGGAAGTTATGTAAGCTCAAAGTCGAAACTGACAATGAAAAAATCGCAGATCTCGACACGCGGGATTTCACTGAAATTCCCATAACTCTGTTTGACAAAATACTGATTTCAAAGTGTATTAGTGACTTTTAAAAAGGGCGAATGTGTCTTTCTAATGAAATTTATCCCAATTCTGTAGGTCCTTTCGTTTCAAAGTTATGGTGCCTCAAAGTGCAAGCCAGTAATAGAAAAATCGAAGTAGCCTAAAGGTGCAATTTTACTCAGCTAAGTCTGTCGCTACTTCGGAAAGGATAGCGTATAAAAACCGTTAGTTATTGTTAAAGAGGAAAAGCCAGCTTTCTAAAAAACGTTCACCCAAATCCGTAAGTCCATTTGTTTCAAAGTTATGCAACTTCAAAGTTGAAGTTGATTTTACATCTCTTCGAAAAACATGATTTTTGGATGTCCGTCAATCGAAAATCCTGTTTTCTTTAAAGCACCAATTAACGAGATCCGAACCAACGACCTGTCGATAAACCGACTGCTAAATTCATCCGTCACACCTCCAGTAAGTGTTTCGATATCCGAGGATACGTCGAGAAGAGGAGCATAAAACTATTCCAGCGTCCGGTTCGTCGCAACTACGACGAACCGGGTTATCGGAAATGACTTGAGAAATGAAGAGAGACGGGAGATAAAGAGTTCGTCGGTTCTCTTAAATTCTACTTTGCCAATAGGATCGATATCTACTTAACGGAATTGGGGGTGGTAACCATCTATTTTAATTGGATCTGATAGTCGAGGCTCGAGGGGTACGATATTGGTAGACCCGTGCTATAACTTTCCCCTTTCAAGTGCCTCCGAGTGTTCGAAGATTCAACCACTTGGTTTTCGTTTAAACTCATTAGGTGTGGATCCTGTCAACAAGTTCCCAGGCATCGTGCTTATTCTCGACCCCACTCAAGCGACACCCGATGATAACTCTTCCGCCGAACCCGTCAAAAACAATACTTTCCTGACCTGGCTTTGAACCCCTTTGTGGTCCTGGGACTTCAATGGGTTCTTTGCTGGACACTCACGCGGAGGCCACGGGTTCGAATCTTGTCACAGCGGATGTTTTCTTAAGTAGGTTATCCGCAGACGGCGGGTGGTTTTTGATTGATTCGCAGCGGGACCTGCTTCTCTCGAGAAGTAATCAGAAATGGAGTAGGGGTTCTAATGAAGCCAATCGAAGTTTTCGGAATTCTGAAGCTCAAACAGCGAATGACAACCCTTAAGCGTGTCGGAAAGCCATTTTAATTGGATCAAATACCGGCGAGAGAGAGAAAGGGGAAACTAGAGGAGGAGTAGGAGAGACGGAGGGATGGGGATTGATTGATGCCAGAGGGGTTGAAATGTTCCAACCCTAATTTGAATGAGGAATTTCCTAAACCATGATTTCCTATTACCTTGTATACTTATATCACCCTCGGTTCGAGAGCGTTACAATGCATCGATTTATTCAAGTATCCAGCGCTGCTCCGACGAGTATCCCGTTATTATCGGAATACAATATCACCAACTCCACGAATACTTATCTAATGGGACTCTAATGAAGCCTCTGTTAAAATTAACCTGCGTCTTTACGTCCCGGTCGATATGTGCGTACGTATTTGATACGTACATTCCAATTCTCGTTCCCATTCACATTCCAATTCACTCACATCTACACGCTTACCTCCCACTCTCACACATAGTCCTACACGCTTATCCCCACTCTTGTACATAGCCCGACACGCTTATCCCCACTCCCACTCTAATACACGTCCACTCTCTCGCTCAAACACATTTTTATTAATAAGCGCGCTCACACAGTCACATACATTAATGCCCACATAATTTCGAAGTGTTATATATTCGTCCGCACACTTTTTGGTATTCTCACACACACACACACACACTTTCTCCTACTTTTGCGCTCAAACCTGCACAATTATTTATTTACGCACGCCCCCCACCCTAACACATACATTTCCCACGCTTTTTGCACTCACACACATACACGCACGCGCCCTCTAAATTCCTCTTTCTGTCCCCCTCACACACTCGCATCCGCACAGTTTACTTAACGTTACACACAGGCATACACACGTCCACGAACGCGCGGGATTTTCAGGAAGAAGGCAGATGTTTGGGTCTACACGCCCGGCCGATTTTTCCGTGTAAAAGCTCGTAAACCGAATCGACGCGAAGTAAATCCACAACACAGATAGGAGGACAAAAGGAGAGACAATTTCCCCGGTGAAAAGAGCTGGTAAATACGAGCGATTGTTCCCTCGTCAAACCGCATGAATAAATAATAATGTGCCTACCCGAGCTGACCTACCCCCTGAGGAAACAAGTCGTCTTCTCCCTCGAAAATACCGTCTCCTTGCAGTCATAGAGAGAGCCGAAAATATAAATATTTCTATTAATACGATCCGGGTAGGTTCATTCATTCAATGGGAATCGGCACTTAAGCACGAATGAATGAACCCAGCGAAAGGAGGAGGGGGTATTTATTCGCCTATTGGAATTTAACAAGGTCTTTCTATCGCTCTGACCATGATCGTTAACCCTTAAGAGGGACCCACGGAATGGGGAGAGAAAAAGGGTTGAAGATGCGAAGGAGGAGCTGCTGGGCACAATAAATCCGAGCGACCTCGACCAACCCCTTTCGCTCCCATGTCGAATGGTCCAGCGACAGAGGATCCCCGGCATCCTCTGCTCACTTCGATTGAATCTACAGCCGAGCCCGAGCTATATAGTTCTTCTTTTCCACCGGAAGAAATCCAGAAGTTCTCGGGGTATTAGTATGCAAGATACGATACCGTGAATCCCACCCTGCATTCATCTTCTGGAAATTCTTTGACAGAAACGATATCTCGGTTCCCTCCGCACATACGTTCCTCGTGTGTGTGAATTCGTGCGAGTGGTAGTATGTGTACCCGATGGTTGATTCCTTGACTCCCTTGAAAATCGCCGCCGTCTTCTTTGAGGTCCTACCCCACCGCCGCCATACATACCGTTAACCCCCTTCCCACCCCCTGACGTATAAGAGGGTTTATATTTCAACGACCTTCTTTCGCTGAGAAATCGCCTCTTAACATCAGTCTTGAAAGCTTTACCTACTCGAGAAGTACACGTTCTTTCGACAGCTATAGCTTCTTCATTGCTCTTCACGAATGTACTGCAAATACCTTTGTATATCCTGTCAAAGTTGTTTCCAACCATTTCTTTCGCTTCAATGGCCCGTAAAATGGATCGAGCCAATGGGTTTTATCAGACGCTGCTAACGCGACGGTTTGTATCAATTTTATTGCTCGATTTAAAGGCTTCGAATCAAACTTACCCATACCGGGACTCGAACTCGATAACTCGAAGAAGATCCGCGGGCAATTCCCGCGGAAGATCGAAGGAACCGCCAATTGTCTTTAAACGGAAACGATAAATGACATTTGTTCTCTCCAGCGCCACCTAACGGTAACCTACCTCATTTTGTCGCAACTTTACAGACGCAGGAGCCCGGGTTCGAGTCCCGGCATTTTTAAGCGCCTGTCGATAGCACCTTCGGACAGCTCCCAACACCACCTGGTGGCAACTTAATCAATCCTGTCAAGATCTTCGATACGAAGGAGCCTGAGTTCGAGTAACGCCATTTTTAACTGCGATCGCTAAAAAGTTAGAGCTACCTGCTCCTAATAGGAGACCAAGCGCTTGTCAATAGCATCTCCAGACAGCTCCCAATGCCAATAGTGGCAATCTAATCAATCCTGTCAAAATCTCAAATACCAAGGAGCCTGGGTTCGAGTTTACTACCTACTCTCGGTCGGAGACCCAACGCTCGTCGGCAGGGACTGCATCGTCCTATCTCCTATCGATCTGCAGTAGTTCGGATCGCCCTTAAAACTGCAGACCGTGGATTTATCTTTTCGTTTTTCTGGACTTAAAAGACTACGAGAGAGCCTTAGGATCATCAAACCCTTGTTGCTTACGATGAAGCAGCGTGGAAACACAGGAGGGTTTGCGTAGGAGAGTCACAACAAGGGAGCGAAATAGAATAGGGAAAGGGGCGGTTGGGTTTGCATAATGCCTTTCCCCTGGCCCCTCTTGTTCTTTTATCATCCACCTTCGCACGTTTTCTCAAGTAAGCAGTTTTGCTTTGCATTCCCATTGGCAATAATCCTGGTAAAATATTATTTTAAAGGCGTGGTATCCCGGCTGAAAAGTGGGATTCCCTCTTCCCTCCCGTCCAACCGTGCCTCCACCAGCTTCGATTCATGCATGTGTACGCACGGCAAACAATGTAAACGCTGGGATTGCAGGGAGGAGCAGGTGTGCCGATGCCACTCGCGTTGGTTAATCCTTATCTCTTCGTATATAAATGGGAACGGTTTGCAGACATTACCCAGACATTACCGAGGGGAGCGGAAGGTGGCAGGTAAACAGTGGTAATGACATCGCTGCGAGCTCTGTCACCGGAGGTTTGATGGGTTCATGGGGTGGCTGGATCTGGGGGCGTGGTAGGTTCGAAGATAGGGGTTCGTTACAGATTTTTATGCAGCTTCGAAGTAAAGGGAGTCTAAAATCAATTTTCTTTTTGAGACCAGTCACTCAATATGAATCTTACCGATGCTGTCAAAAGTGGCGCCTGACAAGACAAATTTTACTTACTAAGGTATAACTCTGCTTCAAATGGCACTAATTTCAAAAAGTATTAATGATTTTCAAAAAGGATTAATATGGCTTTCTAATGGAATTTGGCTCGAATCCGTAGGCTCGTTGGTTCGGAAGTTATGTAAGCTCAAAGTCGAAGCTGACAATGACAAAATCGTAGATCTCGACACGCTGGATTTTATTTAAACTCCCATAACTTTGTTAGAAAAACTAGTCATTCCAAAAAGTGTTAGTGATTTTCAAAAAGAACGAATGTGTCTTTATAATGAAATTTATCCCAATTCTGTAGGTTCTTTCATTCCAAAGTTATGATGCTTCAAAGTGCAAACCCGTAATAGAAAAATCGAAGTAGCCCGAAGGCAAAATTTTACTCAGCTAGGTCTGTCGCTACTTCGGAAAAGATGGCGTATAAAAACCTTTGGTGATCATTAAAGAGGAAGAAGCCAGCTTTCCAAAAAAAGTTCATTCAAATCCGCGAGTCCTTTTGTTCGAAAGTCATGCGACTTCAAAGTTGAACCCGACATCGCAACTGCAGAAATCGGAACACCCCCGTTCTACATCCCTTACGAAAAAAAGAAATATACGTAAATCCAACCGGTGTTTCTGAAAGACAAGGAACCCAGCTTCCTAACGACGTTCATCTCGAACCGGGGGCACTCTTTGTTCTAAAGTTACGTCGCGTCAAAGTCGAAACTGATAACGTCCAATTCGTAAAAATACGTATTTTCCCTCGAAGCGGTCACAGTGAACGTTCGAAAGTGGTGATTACAGGGAAAGCAGTGAAGTGCGAGCAATAGTTGCATAATAGCAGACGGGAATACTGCACGATATGTGTTGTGCTTGTTACGGAGTTGTGCCGGATGAAGAGGTGACGTTTTCTCCGATATATGAATCCATTACTGCACACCAACTGCCGGAGCGTTACTCCCGATGGCATGCGAACAGCCGTCGTATACCTTAAAGTTAAATCGAAATTTAAATGAGGGAAGCGACGGAAAATTATAATCAATTTATTCCTGGCATTCCCGACGATCGATCCCGGTGGAAACATCGAAACGATTTCACGACGAGGTAGAGGGTCGAATTTCAGCCGAGCGCAGGTGCCAGACAGCGTTGAATACCGATAGGTCCTTTGCAAGAGCATATATAGGTCAATACGTGCAGTGACACACACACGCGCGCATAGACTTTCTTTTGGTTGTGTGTTGAATCACCTTTTTCAGCTCACCGGTACCATAATCCCCTGCCGTACGCCGGGCTCTGAGGTCATAAGCAAACAGCATCGGTACAAAGCGGTAACCCGAGAAATGGTGACAAATGATGACGTGGATCCAAGCCGAGAGGACGAATAGCCAAAAAGAAAGGTTCAGCCTCAGGATCCGTTAGCGAGGCGAGATTCGGTCTAATGGATCAGAAGGAATATACGATTAAGATAATCAGGCAGTTTAGGACTGCCTGAGTCGCAGAATCCGTTTAAGCCTCCCACTTCTCTTCGGCGATAGGAGGAGGTATGAGGGAAATAAGGGAAGAAGCCATTCGCTCGATTCCCCGAGATAAAGGGTACGAGGAGGTGGGATGGGACGACACCCTCCCTCTCGACATCGACCGAGGGAATTTCGGTGGCGTAATTCTTGAACAAAGAGTGAGTAAGCGAGGATGAGGGCAGACATATTCGTGGAAGGAAATTCTTTTTGCCGAGATGTAATGCGATTTTCCGCCGCCAGCCGCCCCGCCGGTTCCACCCCCCCCCCCCCCATGTTTGTTGTCTTTGATGAAGATTACGTCAGTGGATTGCACGCTGCCTTGGGGTCTTATCGACGATTCTTGAGGGTATACACGCCCTCTCGTCTTTGCGAACGTTCGGATCTCCATTTTGTCTGGCGAGGAGAGATCCGAATCCCACTCTCGAAGATCACTCCTCATTCGCAAATTCATATCAGCGACAAAGTGCGGAAGATATATCTCCCTGTCCTTGACGAGAAGTGAACATAAAGAAGCAGTTACTTGCTGGTTTATCCTCTGTTATTTACGATCTCGCTCGCTCGGAAGGACTTCCTAGCCCTTCCATGTAAATAAATCAGCGATTGTTTCCAAAAAATATCGCCCGGTCGAAGTCCGAAGGGTAAGGAGGACCCTCTTTGCTTAGGGATTCCGGGAAAGCTGCATTTAGCAAGCATCAAGGTCAAGTCCAAACGGAAACCTAGCGAAAAGCAAGGGACGCTTTTGGTCAACCCCTGAAGGAAGCTATTATCCCGATAGGACCTCGGGGAACCATAGTCCAGCAGGACCTTGGACGGGGGATTCGCGTCTACAGCAAAAACCCAGCGGAACTCCGGCAGAAAAGCTCAAAAAAGTGCCACGAAGGATCTCAACGTGACTGTACCCGAGGTGGAAAAGTTTGCAGCCTCTGATAAAGCCGAAGGAACTTATTCGCGACAACCGGTATTCCATCTCTGGTGAAAATATCGTCGGGACAATGCTCTCGAGTTCTTGTGTTTGCAGTAGTTTTAATCAGTTTCGCTTTCCCTCCCAAAGAAAACTCCAACTTCTACCGGGGACAGGAAAAACATGACCAGTCCCGGTGGACCATCGGAAAAGTAATTCTTCTTCAGCGAGGTAGGAGGCGATCCCGAGGCAAAGTCGTCTCGGGGTTCGGGATGAAAAAGCAAAGTAAGACAACAGTCGCTCTCCTTAATGACAAAGCACTTCCACATGGGGCAACAGACTCCTACGAATGCCCTGGTAATCCCTCCCACCGGCTCGTACTCTTCGCTGGTAACATACGACAGTCGCACGTCAGCCCGAAACTTTATTTCCCCCTATTGATGATACCTCGTAGCTCCCTTGATGATATTTATCCTCTGCCGGCTGTCTTTCTCTTTCTCCCTATTTGCCCCCCCCCCCCCCCCCCGCCCTCGTTCGTGTGTCGCTTGGAGCCATTGCCTTATGCTTTCGTAATTACCCACTACTACCATGCCATTATCCGCCGTTGGAATCGGGACCGATGGCCACTAATTCATTTTAACTTCGCTCCTTTCCCTCAGCTCCAATGCGAAAGCCAATTACACTTGTCCTCCACGCGCTGCTACAGCAATCAGGGGCCGTGAGAGCGGGCGAAAGGGACATAATGAAGTTTCGGCGAAATTAATGGCGCGTCTACTACCTCTTAAGGTCTGCGCTTTAGCAGGTATTCTCAATGATAATTAACTGCATCATCTCCTTCAGACAAGAAAGGATCCAGCGACGCTGATGATGATATTCATTTTATAATTCCGCAATCTCTGGCCATAATTGACCCGAACCTGGATGCGAACCCAAACTCTGGACACCGTTCTCAGGATGGTCATCGCGTGTCCCAATTGACGCGAGATTCAAGATGGAATCGCAAAAATAACGATCGGTGAATCGCGAAGATCGAATAAGTGACCGAATTTGCAGTTCAAGGTCACGATGATTGGAACGGCATTCGAAGCGTTTGGGATTCGAACTCGAGTCCCGAGCGTAAGAGCGAGAGGTATTGCGATAAGGGCGGCATCTCCAGGACTTTGAGAGGGTGTGGACAATTATCGATTTCGATATAATAAGTCTAATTTAAAATCACACTGCCAGCAAAGTTGTAAATGTAAGCTCGTTAATTCTTTTTATAGGAAGTTTTGTTTCAAAGGTACCCCCATTTGAAGTGAACTCCGATAATTGGATTTGGTTTTGAAAGAAGAAGAAGAAGAAGAAGCGGCAGGAGCAGTAGGAGAAGAGGAAGAAAAAAAAACTTATATACCCGGAGGGAGGTTTCGCACTGTCCTGTGCTCCAACTTGCTCCAGCGAGTTTCACTTTGGATCCTCCTAAAAGCACAACATCCCAGACCTGCAGCTTCGATAGGACGCGCTTGAGTGAACATAGTAACGAGCGATTTACATTTGAAATCAGGATGGCACGTTCGAAGTGACGGTAGCGGTAGTAGTTGTAGCAGCAGTAGTAGTACCGATGGTGGTAGTGCGAAATGGGAGCCAACATCAGCAACGAGCGATGCTAATCCCTCCGGCAACGAACGTTCTACGTATATCCATCTACGTACCTACGAAAATTGCGAACTACCGATTACGAGGCACTCTGTCGCGTCATCTGTACCTACAGCGGACAAGAAGTGCCAGGAAATGGAAGCATAATCCCCGACTTCCCCTCCCGCCCCGCTCGGGTGACCGCACAGATTGTGGGCAATGGAGTTCCCTAGCCCCCGCGTGCCCGAGTTCGAATCCCAAGTAACGTTTCTAGGTCCCAGGTAGGTCTGTCGTCGCATTAGCGATGCCATCTGACGCGACAAGGTGCGAGTTCCAATCCCGTCATAGCGTCTCTGGAATTTACTTCTCGCTTCGAGCATTTCCGATGGTCTTGACCTTGAGCCACAGATGCAGCCAACTGATCGGTTACTACAGGCCTTACATCGCGATTCCAATAGATCCATCTTGAAATATAGGTCCAGCAGGATCTGAAATGTTTGGGCGCGTCGGTTGCGTCCGGTTCAGTACCTCCAGATTGTTGTTCAAACACTTCCATTTGTTTTTTCGTCCTAATATCGTGCATCATGTGACCACTTGTCGCAACAACGCTCATTATAGGGCCATTGATTAAAATGAATCTCGGTGTAGGGCCGGTCCTTGCACATTACGGTGGAACGCGTGTGTGTGTGTGTATGTACACGTATATACGAATGCTCCAGTTTAGCACGGCTATCGATTGGTATTTCCTCTTTGCCACACGAAGCATTCCCTCCCGCGTAACGAAGTGGTAGTACTTTCTGGACAGCAGCAGCAGCAGCAGCAGCAGCAGCAGCAGCAGCAGCGAGCAATGCAATGTGTATTGACTGTACACGCAGGAGTGTGTGTAGGTGTACATAGCTACCTACCCACCTTCGTTGTAGTTGAATAGATTTGCAGTAGAATTTCAAAGGTAGCTACTCCAGGAGGAACGGGAAGACGTCATTGACTGACACAATTGCCAATCTCTACTCGTGCAACATCAACGACGACAACGCCAGCGGCATCAATGACACCGAGAGTAGCATCGGCAGCACGAGAGTCCAGCTCGCAAAGGATCACAATAAAGCCTCTGCCTTTCCAAACTTGTATCCTAATACTCAAAGCGATGAGGCTCTCAGGGGATCAGGGATGACGGTATCAAGGAGCAGAAAACGGAAGGTTAGATGTCGTTGCACCCCATCCCCGTTGATTCACCTGCAATTCGACGATACCAACCCGGATTCGCGATCGACGAGGGAATATAAGCGTTTGCTTAAACATTTGTCTTTTGACGTGCAAAAAGTTGGACCGTTTGCTCGCTGCAGTTGAGTAGTCGTTAATGCAATTACGCCAATGTAGTAGCTCACTATCTGATTTCGGCTGTGCCATTACTTGTTTGCCAACAAGGTGTAGATGCGATGTGTTATTTGGAGAAGTCCTTTGCAACGGGAATGCCCGGTGTCGTCCGTCGTCAGTTCGTTTCACCGGTTGACCAAATTTGTGTTGCCTACGTACCAATTAAGCTAATGTCGCCTTCGGCACGCTACTCGGACGTGTCTGTACAAGGCCAGCGATTGCAGCGCCTCGCTCCGAAGTCCCCATCGAGCCAATGACGAACCGGGCACTGCTCAACTAACCCCCGCTTGCACTCCCACTTTTCGTGGCAGAGTTTGGCTCTGCGAACTTTCCCAGCTGGTAGCACCCGTAATAGCTAGACCAACGCTAGCCGGGCAACGCTCACGTCAATGGCATGTCCGACAGCTCTAATCGCATTTGTTGTCCATCCGCTCGCCTCCTTCCAACGCTCTCGCGTTCGAGCGGCTTGCTTGAGATAAAAGTGGTTCGTTCGCGCCACGAGAACGAACGGATGGACGATTTTCTACTTCTTCCACAGCCGAACGTCAGCCTGTCGGGGTTGTCAGCCTTCGTAGTACAAAGCCTGCCGCGGTTTTGTTCCCTCGCTGGTCTTCTGCTCCACACGTGAAAGGCTGTCATAGAATTCCACGCGGGAAGCTCACATTCGAACGAAGCCATCCTTCACGAGAGTCGTTCCAACTCAATCCGAGCGTTATCATTCGTTGCGACCACCCTTTTCATTTGGACCCAATTCTGGACTAAACGGGGCTTTAAGCAAAATTGCCCCTCTCCCGAGATTCGTTGGTGACCTTCGCGAGGTCATCTCATCCGTGACTCCGAATTACGAATGACCTTGAGCATGGACGCTAAAAATTGCACCATATGGGAAGGTCAGGGTTTGAATATCGTTGGAGGACAAATTTCTCAGCAGCTTGGGTTATTCGCAAGAGTGGCGACGGCGATCGTCCGGATAAATAATGTTCAGCAAAATACGTTAGTAATAAGCACGAAAGCCAAAGGATTATGGCGAGTGGCAAGAAGGAAGGCAGGAAGGACAAAAACAAACGAGGCAGTTGAACGTTCTAACGAGCAAACTAAAAGCTTTTAAGGATAATAAATAATGTTTATCCGTCATACGAGCTTATGGTTGAATTATTATCGCACCGCATTTTGCTACAATAAGCTGCGAATACGATGTATATCCGTGGCTGCTTTAGAAACTACAACAATATGCAGAAGCCTGTCTGCGGTTTATCCCGCATTACGTGTGATTCGTTTGCGGCAATTCTCCCGTCGCGAGGAAATTTCCTCTTTCCTCATCCGGCCACTCGATTCACCCGCCGTGCATACACACGCGCGCGTATGGATCGCATCGTACCACCTGCACGTGCATCATCTTCTGGGCGACCACCCGCGGCTCGTACGTGGTCCGCCCGCGTGCGGCCCTATAACGGACGCGCATGCAGCAAACGGCCTTGTACCCAGCGCCGATGCCAAAAGGGTTTCTTGACTCCTCTCAGTCCTCCTCGCAGTCATTTATCGATTTGACAGCAGGTAGTAGCTGGTACCCGGTTCAAAACGCGCGATAACAAGGCAGCCAGTGGTCTCTGTACTCAGAAAAAGAGTATAAGCCTCGAGGCACTTTCACAAAAAAGCCACACACGCGCGTCCGAATGCCCGTGTATGGATTCGTCATAAAACTGGTTCCCATTCGTCGCGTTTCCTCTTTTCCTCATCTCCCATCCATCAAATGATCATTTAACGTCAATTAAGAGCACTATTATGCAAATGCGATCATCTCGTTCTCTCGTTCCCATTTAAATTCAAATTAGACCGCGCTCTTGGGAGACCGGAGGAACTTTCGTCGATGTGTATCGCTGGAAAACAAAAACGTCCATCCGTCCATCCGTTTGGGTCACAGGCGCGTGTGACTTTCCTGACTCGCAGGTGCACCCGGTGTCATCGTCATGCACGGGTGCACCCACCAATGGGAACGAGTCTCCCCAGGAAAAACAAAAATGGCTCGACGCCATTTCTGCTTTGGATAACGTGCGTGCCGTTTGTCCCGAAGTGGAAGGCGTGGCCTTAACGCGGAAGGAAGCCGCCGGAAACCGCAGAAAGTCGGTCCTCTCGCTGCTTACTTTCGCGTTAATGCACTGCAGGCCATAGCGATGCAATTAAATCCAACGGTGAGCCCACTGCCGGGCCATTTGCGAGCACACGACGAGAGCATTACTGGCAAAAAGTGTCGCTAACCGGCTTGCAGGCGCGCTAATTACCAGTAACCCTCTTTACCCCGCGTCACTTTCTCCCTAACCTCTCGCCGTGAATGCTAATGAGCAGTAATCAGAAATTCATAGAAACAGACAGGACAAGTAACGCGTCCCGCCACGGATGGACTCGCAAAAAGCGGACTTATAACGGGCGCGGGTTCATTTTGTTTGTTTCTCATGAAGTTTTTCCTGACCCTTTCCCATCCTGCGATTCGTCGCCTCTCGTCTCATTGCAAATCCACTCTGAGTTATAGAAATTGTCCTTCCTTCCACTCTCATATTTCAATTTCCTCCTTTCTTTCCCATCCGCTCAAGGTTCCGCCGCGTTTCTTTTTCTTGCTTTCAAAGTTGCTCTTAACTTTAAAAGTTTATCTTTCCGGCAACTTTCTCCCTTTTCCATCCTAACGGGGGAGTACATTACTGCTACGTTACCTCCAGTAAAAGGTATAACGCGCAGACTTTTTGAAGATTTACCTCGTTTTTTCCCGCTACATACTCCCTCTCTCGAGCAACTTTTCACTCTTTGCATTATGAATGCTATGATTTTCCTGCTGGAAAAAAGTTATGTTCCCATTCGTTTCTCAAACGCTGGAGCTCCCGGCAAGTAGGTCATACGTCTCTCAGCGACGGAGCCTGGAAACGCCGATATTTAGCCGCTCGTATGCATACGACTCTCGCCCAACCCCGAGTGACACGATTTTCGAGGACTCGACACGGTAAAAAAAAGCTCGTTCGACCGGAACCACTTCTGGAATAGGCAGGTTACGGCTAAAGCGCGAGACCCGGATTCGAACCCGTCACCTTTTGATAGGAGGTTCCGCCCCACCCCCAATTATGGCGGTAACTTCGTCGAATGGCCAAACCCTCGCACTCGACAATAGCGAGGAGAGTCGATGGCGCTCACCCGGAACTGCCCCCACCCCCTGGAGCGAAGCCGAGGGTATAGAGGGACTAAAGAAAGCATGAGAAACTCGCGAATGTTAGCAAGTGCAATAAAAGAATGGCGATAGATCGCAGTCGAGACTGGAAGTTCCCCCTCGGAAGCTTTAAATAGATCATCTCGAAGTTTTCCCAACAGCTTCTAAAGCTGCCCAACTTCTTTCATCAACGGAACAAAGTGTCTTCCGTTCACACCGTTATAGAGTCTCCCGACGATCGGTAACTGAAACTCCGCTGTTCTCGCAGGCCACTGCTAAAACTTCTGGCGTTCCGCCTCATTTACTTCGCTCGTTAAGACTTTTCCAAGCACTTTTCTTATCGCACCCTCGCCAGCGAGATAGTGGCAATGGAGAGGAAGAGCACGTGTGCCCCAACGCTAATCATGGGTCTCCCCCGAAGTCTCCGGCGTTGCCCGAGGGCCATAGCCTGCTTTCGAAACTGGGATCCCAGGAAACCCGGGCAGGTCCACCAGAATTTCAACCCACGAGTGCGTGCACTCGAGCAAATACCCCCCCCCCCCCCGGACTGATGAAAAGCACGGGATGTCATTAGGGCGGATAATTACACATCCAGCTGTAGTCAAAGAGCGATATCTCGAAGAAAGCGAGTGGAGCTGGAGGTGGATAGGTGGAGGTAGAGGTGGAGGCGCTGGTGAATGCTTAGAACGTTTCTCCAGAATCTCCATGGCCTGATGCGATTAATCTCCGGCTTAATCCTGTAAATGAATAAATTAATTAAATGATTATCCGGTACAGAGGATCCACTGCCGTAGCGAATTTATCTGAGCGTACGGCAGATGAGAAACATTTTACGGGCTGCTAGAGTAAGTGGCAAACTGAAAAGCAATCGATTCAATTAACAGTAGCACCAGTGTAATGCGTATGCGAGGTGATGCATCGACGGGAGCAGCTGTCGCGCGGCAACTCGAATCGTTCGAGCATACGGAGAAGCGTCAACTCAAATTGAGAGAGGATAGGTGGCAGCAAAGAGAGAGAGAACGCGAGAGAGCGAGGGTGGAGGGCGATGGAAGTACGAGCGGGTTTGATTTGCGGCGTGTCGTTCAGTCGATTGCTCTCAAATTGCGTCCAGTGCTGCTGGTGGAATGCCACTACGATTGCTGGACAGCCAACACACACAAGCGCGCACGAACATGGACACACACACGCACGCACCCTTCCCGTTACGCTTTTATCCCTGTACATACTCCAACCTCCAATCCACCACATCATTTCTCGTGCAGGAGCTTCCTGTTGGAAGTTAAATCAATTCCCTGTATAGTGTAACAAACGTCGAAAAGAAAAGCGGCAAGCTTCTTCTACAGGGTGAGTGGTCATTGATGGTGGAAGATCCCAAGATGAACGCATGGTCTGACTACGAGAAGTGGGTGAGCGATGGTGCTGAATCCTCTTAGGGACGAAGCGAAGTTAAGGAGCTCCTGACCGATCGACGAAATAGAGGACCATGATGGGCCACCTGGGATAAAATTAGGGCGAGTGGTCACTGAAGGTGGAGGATCCCAACATGGTCCATAGCAACGCCGATAGCGATGAAAGCACGGTCTGGCTACGAGAAGTGGGTGAATGATGGCGCTGGACGCTCTTAGTGACGAAGTGGAGCCCAAGTGTCCGAGATGGAGGACGATGACGAACCACCTGGAGTAACATCAGCAGGAGTATCTTGAGTTCACGAGTCTTAATCCACTTAGCTCTAAAACACACCCTTTACCTATTATTATACGTGAAGGATGCAGCAATGGCAGAAGTTTGTTCTCATTTGTAGCTGTGATATAATTAAGGAGAGACCTTCCTGGAAGTAGGAGCTCGACAACAGTAGCAGGAACAGCAGCAGCAGCAGCAGCAGCAGCAGCAGCGAAGTAACGGCACACAACTTTTGCGGTATTAGATGACGTTGGCTGTATATCAAAGGAAAAGTTTTCGCGTACTGGCATGCAGGAAAGTTGCTGCCGCTGCTGCTTCTTCTTCGTCTTCTTCTTCTTCTTCTTCTTCCCCTATGAGAGTGTGTCCACGTTTCATGCTTTCTGTGCAAATTCCAAATCTCTCTCGCTTGAAAGGATTCACTCAAAGACTCGTATCTATTATTTAAAAACAAGTCATCAAGAATTCCTTTTGAACTTTCGAGAAAAGAATAACTTTACAATAATATCGTTACCATTTTTTAGTTGCGACGCTACGTGAGTCCGGGGGAAACTAAAAGTCTGCAATTATGACGAGACTAGGAAATAGGGCGGTAGCTAGGCAGTGTCGTTAACATTTTAAAGCACAGCCAACGAGAGGGTGGATAATGGGAAAGCACCGGCAATGTTGTTGGATCATCTACAACAACGTTCGTTGTGCTCTTAAAATATTTAAAAGCAATATTGCAGCGCATACCTACCCCAGGTTACGTTGGAAAATTTGTAAATACGATCTGAGTCGTCAAACTAACGGGATAGCCATCGCCATCGCCGTCCCCTTTTGTAATTGCTTTCCGAAAAATCGTTAGCCGTTATGAATAAACCATTACAAAAATTGATCCATCACGGAAATCAAATTAGCTCTAGCGTTCAATTTTTTAACGCAAGCTTGGAATTCAAGCGCTAAGAGAGCGGCTCATCGGTGTCCCGAGGTGATTCACAAAAACCTCTATGGTCCGCGCGTTCAAGCTCGCCTATCCTCTTATGGGTTAATTAGTCATGGCTGTTTGGATGTCACAGGTATTTTAAAATGACAAACACGGGCACAGCAACGGTCAAGCGAATAAAACTTACAGTGACGTTTGACCCAAACTTTAAATATTTCATGAAAAACCCATATGGTCTACGCGTTTAGACTCAAATATCCTTGAATGTGTTAATCGGTCGTGGCTGTTTGAACGTTATGGGTGTTTCAAAGTAGTTGTCACAACCAGGAACACCATCATTGAAAAGAATTTGACCAGGGTTTCGCTAGGGTTTCATTTAATTATTAGCGGAACCCTAACAAATGTTTTATATAAGCAAAACCCGTATGGTCCACATGTTTAAGCCCACCTATGCTCTTATTGGTTAATCAGTGACGTAATTTCCGATGTTTCAGATGTTTTAAAATGGCAGTCGCGAGCATGGAAAGCAAAATAACGGTGTTCCTCGGCATCCTCGTCCTCCGGAATGTCGCTTGCGTCGAGTGGCAACACAGTGCTGTGTTGGACAACAATTTCCTAGTCCTCTGGACACCCGGAGAAAAGGAAGTGACTTTTGAGGTTCAAGTGAAGGCTCTCGGCTATGTTGGGCTTGGATTCACGAAAGACGACAGCCGCGTAGGCGCGGATATGGTCATAGGATGGGTGGACAACAATGGCCAGGTTCATCTCCAGGTGAGTCTCCATTTTGATCCAAAAAAAGCATTTACTGGCAAATTTTTTGTCATCGAGGCTCCACTCTTAATTGACTGCACGGAACTGTCCCCTCGCGTACAAAACGCATCGCAATAAAATACAGAGATCTGCTGTTCCTCGGTTCGTTTTAAGTGAGCGACGGTAACTCTTTGCGATGGTCAGCCGATTTCACGTCGATCGTGTGGCCATAAAAAAAAACAAGGTATCGGGGTACGTAACATCGAGGAGATCAGCTCCAGGGATATTGGTTGGCACACAAGTTTTGTTGCTTTTCTCCTCGGCAATCGGATCCACCTTGTTGGAATCCATACCCGTGTATATATAACCCAAGGGAAAATAGTGCAATTACATCGTGTGCTACTGATGCTCCTGCAACCGGAGAGAGGATCGGCAACGATACACGTACGGCTACGGTGGTGGTGTGTATACTTGCAACCGTCGAATATCGTAATGATCGTCTAGATCGCACACCAATCTGCCGAAGGAACGTGCATAATGATAGTCGTTGAGGCAGTGAGGCAACGGGTGTCCCGTTTCGATCGTGGTGCATCCCGATACTTATCAATCCCAAGGGTTAGCGCCCTGTCATTATACATTCTCGTCATTTTCTATGACGCCCCGTGTTTCTGCCTTTATCACCTACCTTTTGCTACTTCGTTCTCTTGCCATATTTTACAAACTCGTACAGGAAGAGTGCATCGTACATGTAAATGCAGGTTGTTGGAAACGTAATTGAATTATGATGGCATAAATATGCAGAAGGACTTGAATCCATGGCACCGGTATAAAGTACGAAAGTGTTCGGAGTGTAGTACAAGACACTCGCAATGGAAATGAGCAATTAAAACGTGATCGAAGAAGGATCCCGAGGGAAGGATCTACAGTCGAGAGTCTCCTTCGTTAATCTGGAAAGAGAACTCTCTGCGCATTTAAACGCCGTAAGTAATCGTTAGCCTTTGGTGCTCGTCAAAGGACGAGGTGCTGACTCGAGGGAATGCGACTCGACTCTTCCGTATCTCCCCCATCGAGAAAGAGTCCAATGCAGGCCAATGCCATCGATGACGGCAGGTCGTTGGCGCGCAGCACCAGTCGCTCTTAATTGGCCACGTATGAAAAGGTGCAGCGAGACAATTCATTTCTTCGGAGCACGACAAGTGGTTCCAGAGGAGGACAATCGGTGTAAGGATAGCATTGTAGGCTAAAATTGACACGGGAGCGGGACAATTAACTCGAGCAACCAATCAGGAGCGGGGAAATGGTTCAAGGTCACGGCTTTTCTTTTGTAAACTGGATTACAACGTGAGCTATGCGATTCTAGCCATTTTTAACCATTCCAAATCGTTCCAATTCACCCAAAGTCCACGACATCGCTGGCTTCCATCGATCATCTCTTGCATTCCTTCGAATGAAGCTCCGAATGTCGATGGTCAAAGCGGAAAGGAGTCGATAGGACGCAAGGGCATCAACCCAACGCATGAAAAGCAGAGTGGAAAAAGGAGTGCTCGTTTCAGAGAAGTAGGCTACGCTCGGTTGAATTTGGGGAAGATGATCTCGGAGGATCCGTTCACGCCCTACATATGAGGGTTCTGACATTATCAGACGGTACCCATCGGGGTTCCTACCGAGAAGGAATAACCTGCTCGGGTGCCGTACGTATAGTAGCTGCAGCACCGGCCGATCCAACGAGGTATTATAATACCGATCTATATTCACGGAACGAGGTACGATCCATCATTCGAGTATGGTCTCGGGTATACCCGAGACTCCTGGCTCTCTTTCCCCAGCTGTTTTTATTGTTTCCTGCGAGATTGGTTCTTCTTCTCTGTAAACTAGGTAATGCAATCCTTACCACCCGTGCATTCTAAGTACGTTGCTTTCGAATATAAACTATATTGATGTCGGGTTTATGACGGCATAAAAGTGGTCCGGAAAACTCAAGCTTGGTCGAGTAAGCAGCGAGGGAGGAGGGGTAACTGGGGAAAGGGTAAAAGCACGAAGTTGTGTGGGTTAAACGTAAACCGACCCGGGCCAGGAGTGTTTTGATCCCTCGGGTGAAGATGGTTGATTACATTTTCGTGGTCGTGCACCTTCCTCTATTGGCAGGTGCATTTCCAAAGGCCCTAGGTATCGCGCGTTTCGTGTTTACATACATATCATTATTTTTTAATCTTGAGGGAGCCACAAAGACATCAGTCACAAGAGTCCATTTTTCAACCCAAACGAATTCATGCACGATTCCGATGAAACAAAGCTATTAACGGAGTCAGCATTGTTGATGAACCGTGATATCAAACTCTGGGCCAATCGTGGGCCAAGACCGGTACTGGCTACACTTAACTAACCTGGCCTAGCTTTGGCCTAGCGATTTGGCCGATTTGATTCAGCCGTTGACCGCGATTCGCAGACCTGGACCAGTTCTGGACCAAGATTTATTGGTTGGGCCCAGCAGTGGGCCAGGCATCGTTAAGTTGCACCGCCTTAAGGTCTTATTTGGGTACTAATAAGGCTGCAGATATGCGTCCTTAGGATTATCTCGCGGCGGATCTGATCAGCGAGATCATTATAATTCCAGGGGCATTTGAACAAAAGATCGGGTAATTTTTTCAATTCGCCGTGTACCTACGCTCGCGAGCGTGCGTCGAATCTACTGTTACATTACGCATGCAGTCTCTGATCCAGACAATTATATGAAAGTATGTAGCAGGATGCGATACACATTAACATATAACCGAGTTTAACGAGTTTCTTTCGGCCCTGGTAGTAGCCTCATGGGTCCACATGGATCCGCTGCTGCTCCACCTCCTCCACCGCAGTAGGAGTAGTCGTATCGGTACTCGTTGTCGCTCTTCGCTGCTTTTATGCCATCCAATTCTTGGTCCTGCTTCTTTTTCGTCCTCTCTGCGTCCCCACCTTCGCCGCTCTGTCATTCCTCGCTCACATTTCCTCCAGAGATGAGCCTCGGCTCGAGAGAGCGGGTACATGGTAGTAGCCTCCGGCAACAGGCACTCGAGCGACGTTTTCAATATTCAGCACGAGAGAGACAGCCAGGAAAAGGGTATTTCGTTAAAAGAATTAATAACAATTTTGCTTTTGGAGAGCTGAAGAGAGCATCGAAAACACCTCCACTTTTTCCCTGCGCCTTTGTAGCCGGTGCCATTACCCCATCCTGATGCAATTATACGCCGTGCAAAAAGAACCGACAGCCGGAAGAAATATGGTAATAACTTACGTGTATATACGTCGCGTTCCAGGGTATTAATCATAGATGCTTTGCATGGTAGAACTGACTTAAGTACATTCAATCAAGCGTCAATTTTCCGCATCCTTCGTGCGCGGATGATGATTGCAAAACCGCTTGGGATTCATTAACACGTACGCTTTGCAGCCAGCGGTACCTCGAAACCATGTGAAAGGCTGCCGGATCCCGCTTCGGTGTAACCTTGGCGTCAGCAGGCTTAGTCGTAGGCATGTGGGTGCACTTTCTAGGGTTTTCCTGCAAGCCAACACCCGAGCGAAGCCCTAGCCTACCGTCAGTCTCAACGCAAAGCCTCCAGAGGCTTTTGCCGATGGGACCCTAAAGAAGTCCTTGAAAGACTTGGCCTCGGAGGATGCCTACGCTAGTCCCGAGAGTTTGAACTCGTTGTCTCAGGTCCATTGAGCTGAGCAAACCATAGGTTTGCTGAGTTTCAAGATCGACGTAGCAGCAATCTTCGGAAAACTTTGAAGCCACCTTCGGATGGTCCGAGAGTAACTCTAGCGAGGCCATGGCCTGCAAATTAGCGCGTCCATTGCATCGCATGCAACAAAATACTCAGAAAATCGGCAATAGGTCTCGCGACAGTTCAAGTACCTAGCGTAAAAATGAGAAACCTTTACAGGAACCTCCTTCTCGAGGCCCCCAGCGTAACATTAGCGGAAACTCTCCATCGCACATAGTAGACCATGACGTCCGGTAGCCGTATGACGCACGACATGGAATTTTAGCCTCTTTCTCCTCCGAACGAGAGTCCGACCGATGCTTAACGGCTGCTTCGAGAACTCCTCGAAGCAAAATTCCGCGGCGGGAGTGCATTGTATCCGCAGCCTTCGGTCTTGAATAGCATTTAAGAGCACGTTGGTGTGTACCTACGCAATTTTATTCAGATTGTTGTGCACAAGCGAGGGAGAACTTAACTCTTTATAGGGCACATTCGTTGCACCGCGGATTTCCATTGCTTCAAACAGCACCGCGATGCATGCACACATATTTCGTTTGTGCAGATACGCATGGGATGCATCCACTGCTGTCCCATGGCAGAGGCCCGCTGGGAACAACGTCGAGGACGATTCCACAGTTATTTTCCTTCGGAGTCGCATGCATACGCGGATATACGCCCGTGGAAGCTGCAGTATGCAGATGTAACACTTTTGTTACAAGCTCTCTCCGACATCCGATGATTTCGCACAACTTTATCCGCCTCTCCTAGGGCCGCTGTTTTTTCTTCCATTTGCATTTTAATAGAAAAATTACGGGCCAACGTAATCAGCGCTGTTGCATTTAAATATTAAACACCGGCAAGATTTTTCGTAGCCGCGACTCGTAATTGCCATGCAGCGGGTACACCCACACCCACACGAACGGCGGATTCCGATCGATATGGCGACGGAAGGAGTCGCAGCTCCTCGAATTCGTCCGTTTACGCGAATTAAAAAGCCTTCTCCAAATGACCTGCTTATGTTAATCCCCTTATTAATATGCCACCGCCTCGATCTTCTGCCACCGCGAAAATTGCTCTCCTTCTTTTCAATCTTTTGAAGCACCTTTTTTTCTCTCCTCATTCAGCCGCTTCTCTCTACCATTGTACTCCACAAAATCACACCAATGCGGAACGAAATGTGGAACAGGAACCTCGGTAAGCTGACTGACGCGTAAAGTGCAGTCGCACCAGTCTCTCTCTCCCATTTGTCGAGTGCACACTCGACTCTTTGATTCCTATCCGTTCTATTTATACAGCGAGGGCAGAGAAGTACGGAGTAGACGATGGTAATAAATTACGTGAAACCTTCTGAATAGATCGCAATTCCACGAGAAGGGTGGTTGGCGCGTAGTGAGGTGTGCAGTTGGGAGCAGGACTGGCCTTTGGTGGGGGTTCTCCCACTCCGTCTCGCCCCACCTACGCTAACTCTCCTTCCCGCGATATTGAATGTCCCAATTGAAGGTATTTTTGACTCATATGGCAAGTTTTCGCAATACTTTCCACCCTACGTGCTCTTATCCCCTCCCCCAACTCCACCATGTTTCCTAAGTAAAGATACAAGAGAGTCCTGGTGGGGATCCCCCACTACTTATCTCCGAGCCCATTGATAGGGGTTCCCTCACTATTTTTCCCCCCACCCGTTCCAATTCCGGGTGGTCCCAATTGGAGATCCATTCCAATTTGGCCAGAGGTCAGTTTTGATGGGAGATCCACCCCTACCACGATGTCAGCTCCTAAGCTGTTCCATTTACCATCGCCTGAGACATTTTGTCACAGAAGTTACGACTCGGATGTCTTCCACGGTCACGAGGGTAGGAAGGAAGAATTGTTGACACGGTTAGGGCTGGGAAAGGGATACCTGTACGGTCTAAATACCAGTGGCTTTCGGTGGAGACGACGTTTCAACGACTGGAGACTTTCAAGTCACAAGTGCAGCCGTACAAGCGCTGTTGACATTGGTCGAGTAGGGAAGAAAGAGGCAGAAGAACCACAAGAGAAGCCAAGCATGGCATGGCATGGCATGGCATGGCGAGGTGAGGTGATGATATCGCGTTTCTTATTATGACAATTTATTTGCCTTCGCGGCGACTCTTATTGTCCAACGAGTTTTAAATCTTCGTAGGAGGAAGACCCAACGAGAATACTCCGTGTCATCCTTGTGCAGCAGCAGCAGCAGCAGCAGCGTTTTATCTCGTCGCAGTATCTCCTCCTCATACTTGCGGCTGGCATCTGGGCAAGCTTTTGCATAATAAAGCCAATTTTTTCGGTAGTTCCACTGGAGAACGTCCTTCCGGAACTACCCCGGCTCTATCTCGAACTGCGGATTTCGTCGTAGCATTTCTACCTGTCGAATTGGCCAGCAACGAAAGAAATATCGGCAGCGGGATAACCCGCTCGGACAGGTGTCAAAAATACACAAAGGTCTTAAAATCTGGCAGCTTTTAACGACCCAGCTTAGGACCGGATAAAACGGGAAGAACCTTTGTGGTAAAAGTGGCTTACACGAGCGTCAGGAAACGAGCGGGAGTTGAGTTTCGAAACAGATAGATAGGGAGACTTAGTTTTAGTCGGCAGATAGGGAAGGATTGTGGAAACTCTCTTACTCTTCGTCTCCATCCTCCATCCGTCGGTATATACGTGTCCCATATCTCTAACCGTAACAAGCGCCAGTGCAAAGTCGACTTTGCCGAGTCAGCCTTAGTGTTCTACTACCGGGTTTACCACGATTCTATGGGTTTACTTGAACCTTCGCTAGCCTTACCTTACCCTTTCCTCGGATCTTCCCTCTGTTTTCATTCCCTTTCAGAAACTTTCGTCTGGGAAAATTGGAAGACCTTTTAAAAGTTTATGGTAACTCACAAACTTTCCTGGAAATCGTTAAAAAACTTTCCTTCCCGTATTACTTTTATTGCTGTCTTTAAGTCTTTAGCGAAAAATTCAGTTACGCATTCGTCAGACTCTTGTACGAACAACGATCGTAGGTGCAGTTATTTCTCCTCGGAATGGAAGGAGGAGCCCCGAGCACTTACCACTTTTCTCCTTCCAGCCATTGACCACCCAATTCCACCATTTTATCGAATACGAGATTTTGAATTGAAGGAAGAGAGGGAAGACACTAAAATAGTAAGAAGAGAAAAGGAGTGGGGGAACCCCTACTCCCACCTTCGTTATGCCCCCCCCCCCCCCCCCCCACCCCTAGAACTTTACATAAAAATGCCTCATTAATTAGAACCAGTGATATTGAGTGAAGTAAGAAGAAGCTCGAAAGAAGAGTGTAATTGCGTCAGACAGTGGGGGTACCCCCACTCCAGGGCGTTTCTAGCTCCATAAACGATCCAAACTACGTAGTATCATCACAAAGATCCTAGGTCAAGTGCAGCCGGGGACTTTTTCTTCTTCCATCGTGGTACCAAAGGAGGATCCGGACGATAAATTTCACCCGTAACTGCAGAATTTCTGCTCGCATCAAGATTCGAGGCACCGGCTGGCGGCTTCCACTCGCAGGACGCGTTTTTGCTGGCTGACGGCGGAAGATGATGGAAGATGGGACGCATCGTTCCGTGAGATTCACGATAGCTGCGGACCGTATTTTAGGGTCTCCATATCTGAGGAGCTCAACGGCAGCTGGTGAGTCAACGTCTCCTCGTTGCTGCTGCTGCTGCTGCCACTGCTACCGCTGATGCTATTTGCCGAGACAACAGCGGCAGGATCTCGGCGTGTGCGTGAAAGTGTATCAGGAATGATGCACGGCGAGGCCGAGGGACAGAAGAAGAAGCAGCAACAGCGGCAGCAGCCCCAGCAAGTAGGAGCTACAGCAAGTAAAGTAGGAGGCGGACGGAGAGAAAGAGGAACTAGTTATGGTAATGAGGAGATGCAATGATAGCTGATGCAGCTTTTGCTCCAGCTTTGCTTTGCCTCGTTTTACGTCCCTTGGGTCAGTCTCGTTGCGGCAACGATTTTCCCTTCCACTCTCGGACTCCTTTTATTCCCCGGCAAAAAGATGCTCGGTATTATTATTACCCCTGCAAGATGCAATCCCGAGCTACATGCATGGGCACCGTCGTATAATGGTACGACTGAGTCCGCGGTAGCCCCGGATTCCAGTGGCTCCTGCACTTAGCGCGAATGACCACACTGACCCGTGCGCGTTCTTTTTTTCTCTCGTTGCCGGAGGTCAAAGAGGTCAAACCTTTCGACCTGCCCTTGCGTCGCAAATTATTTTTTTTTTATTTTTCTGGCGATACCTCGTTGAACGCTATTTTTCCATTGTTGCGTTAATTCCCCGGGGAAATCGTGTTTTTTTTTCTCGCTGCGATAGTCCGACGTGGAAATATCAACATGATTTGTTACGAGTCGACAGGGTGGATTACGCGAGAGCCTTTCGGGGACGCAGGTGCCGTTCGAAAATTGTCCATGGATATCGCCGATTGCTCTCCTCCCCCTCCCGCCTCGCTTTTTTCCACGTTCTTTTTGTTCCGAGTCTTGCCAAATGGGTTACTGCTATACCCCGGAGATTGTATCGAGGCTCGGTCGTGTAGTTACACATGTACATACCGAACCAGGTGTGAGGGAACTCTTGAGGGAACTCCTCCATAAATTATCCCCCCCCCCCCCCCACTCCACTCTCCTTCTACAATTTCGCAGGACCTTCGTCATATTTTTATTAATCAACTTCTGCCCACACCCCACCCCTCGATTTCATTTCAATTATCCTATTTGCTAAATTTATATGTGCCCAGAGTGGGAGGGCTGCCCTCTTTCGTCGCTCTGTTAGACTTGCCTATGGGAGAACTTTACTACATCGTCTTTTTTGTGGAGGGGAGCAAAGCCCCCCCCCCTCCCACTTATCCAAGTCCACCCAAAGCGACATTAAACTACCAAGAAATACAAAAAATGTGGGAGCAAGCCCGTCTCCGAGGAAAATGTAAGGTCTAGAGTGGGGGTATCCCCTACCATCCAAGTCCTCCAAAAGTGACGCTATACTACCTCAACTGATAGGACGATACTCCCAAAGAGGGACATATTTCTTAAACCTTTCGGTAGTGGCAAAGCGCGGGAACAATTGCTTTTACTGGTTCTCTCTTGGATTTTGCTGGAGATGTTAACTAATACCCTCCGGCATCCTCTCCATTCCGAATAACAGATTCCCCATTCCGAAGGTAAATATTGTTTAATTATTCACTAAACAGATGCAATTAGGACGAGCAGCCACTTCCTTAAAACCCTTAAACTACGGCATCAAGTACGCGGAAAGTTGGGAACGTTGGACTGCTTTGTCTACTGTCGTTCCAATTGCTCCAGACCGTATTCACTCCTTAACAGTCGTAAGAACACAAAAGTGGGAACGCGGTGCACGGAGAGGAGTAATTACTATTATCCTTTGTTAACCTCTATGATTGAAGACAATGAGTGTTTTCGTTTACTTTGCTGGAATCCGTCAGCCCAGAGAGAGCCACGATCGTGTACCATGAACATTACTTCGGATGATGCCGGAGTCAAAGCTCATCAATGCCTCCATTAATAGGAATCGAACCCTGTACTCACATAACCCTCAACATATTCAAAACCATGACGCGTTTGTATGTGGAAAAATGATCTCGAAATCTATTGATCATGCGCGAAGCGATGTCTCGGCGCATGCGGAATCACTCCTACCGGTACCTCAAAAGAGCCAATCCGCGCGTTCGGGAGGTTAGACGCGCTCCAAACGGCTTGGATCATCGACCAGGTACCACGTGACCAATACGTCGTCGATCTTGCGCGTGCGCAAGGACCAAATGCGCTCCTATAGACTGACTGGGCACCCAGGTTGCTCATTTTGGAGGTTAGGAGTTCTCCTACTCGTATGGATCATCACCTAGACGCACGAGGACAGCACGGAATCGATCGATCTTAAGTATATGGTTCGTCGTACGCATGCGCGAGGATCCTAAGCGCCGTAATCAGTGTAGATCATCAACCCGACAGCTCGGAAGCCAAGGATGGAGCATCCGGAGCGCTTTCATCCCAGTTGGCGAATCAGTTGGCGAATTTTGGAGTCGCCAACTGACAATTCCTAACCTCAATTGCGCGAAAGAGGCGTGAAAGTGCCCCGGAGCGTTGAAATCGCGTGTAAAGAGACATTAGCCTCGATTCGTGTCATCGGTCGCCATTCTTCACGGGCTATAAGGGACTAATGAAATTTGTCAAACGGACGGGAATGATTTGCCACGCGGTTTATCTCCGTCGCGGGGAAAAGAGACAACCGGTACTGCTGAACAAACGTTACGCTCGATCTAACACGGAGGCGTCGTCGCCGTCGTCGTTGAATGGAACGGACAAGTTTATTCACGCACTTGTGCCTCCAAACATCAGCCGAATCGGTATACCGATCTTCTGTTCTTCTTGTCTCTCTTGTTTTTTTTTCTTTTGGACCTTGATACCGACGTTTCGCGACACAACCGGTTCGACGAAGCTGGAAGTGGAAGAAAAAAAAGTAACGTCTAAACGCTTTATTTATCCTCGCATCTCACCGTGCGAAGTGTCGAGGAATCAATTTACGCGTAAAAATTCCTCAACTGCAGACAATCGAACCTTTTTCCCCCCGTTAGCGTCGCCAGAGAAGAAGCCGAGAGACTCCTACAAAGTAAATTAATATCCACACTTTCCTTCCTTCTAATTGAAATCTATTATGAAACGAAATTTTTTGCCAATCAATTCATCTGCTCTGTATACAAGGTATGCATGAGACCGGAGCCTCCGAAATATTGTTGCCACGCAGACAGTAGTCCCTTAGAGCCACTGCGCATGTAAAATCGCTATTCCGGATCTACTGCGCAGCGAGAAATTCTTCCAATGTATAATAAATGCAAGAAATCAAGGATCCATGTGCGCAGTAGATCTCGAAATAACATTTACGTCTGCGCAATGGGACCGAAGAACGCTCGATGCGTAGTAGATCCAAAAATTACCCTCCTAGAGCGTCTGTATGCGCAGTAGATCAAGTAATCACGCTCGATGCGCAGTAGATCCGAAGATATTTTGCCAAACAGTTCATCTGCTCCGTATACAAGGTATGCATGAGATCAGAGCCTCCGAAATATTGCTGCCACGCAGACAATGGACCTCTAGAGCCACTGCGCATATAAAAATCGCTATTCCGGATCTACTGCGCAGCGAGAAATTCTTCCAATGTATAATAAATGCAAAAAATCAAGGATCCACGTGCGCAGTAGATCTCGAAATAACATTTGCGTCTGCGCAGTGGGTCCCAGGAACGCTCGATGCGCAGTAGATCCAAAAATTACCCTCCTAGAGCGTCTGTATGCGCAGAAGATCAAGTAATCACCCTCGATGCGCAGTAGATCCGAAGACCACCTTCTCAAAGTGACCTTGAGCATGGAATTAATAACAACACCTCCTTCTTGGCTTCTAATTAAAATTCATAATGGAACGAAGTTAGTTTCGTTTTTTGCCGGACGGGCTCTCTTTTGTCGTTGAGTCTCGATTTACGGTGCAAGAAAGAATCTCGTGCACATGTACGCCATATTTTTTTTTGTTTCTCTTCCAAGGAGGATGACGGAGACGATTAACACGGTACGTTTGAAAAGACGAAACCGCGGAAGTACGGTACCCTCCCATGGGGAAAAAGCAGTTATCGTCTCATCCCACTCGTTGAAACGGCGACGATGACGAAAAAGCCGAGGAGGCTAATTTTATGCGGCTCAACTCGTTGGAAGATGTGCCGAAGAAAGGCGGGACTAAACGCACATGTTCGCACGTTATCACTCAGAGAGGCATCCCCGCCCCTTGGCGGCTAGCAGCTGTCAAATAACTCGTGGAATCTATTGCGCATACGAAAGGGCTATTTTGAGATTTACCGCGTATATAAAAATCGATTTCCCGCGTGAAACACTTGCGCGGTAGATCTTAGGACTACAGTTCCATGCGCAATAGATCTCAAACGGTCATTTTCACCTGCGCAATAAATCCCAATCGTCTTCCGAGCATGCGCAGTACTCGGGACCGCCATTTTCGTATGCGCAATAAATCGGAATCGGTCGATTCTAATGCGCGGAGTGCAAAAATCGCAATTTGGGTTACGACAGTCTGAAAAAAACGAGGATTTTTTTCCTCTTTTGTGCTTCGGATGAAGACTCTGCAGCGAATGGTAGTTCTTTTCCCGCACAAACTGGGAAATTAATAACGACGTCGATAGAGAAGCAGCGGGCGAGGCAGACGGAGGCAGTCAGCAGTTACATCGGGGAATATTCGAAAGCCCAAGGGATTACAAAACGCGTTTAAATCATGCTTTTAGTGCATACATATAACATTTTGCAAATGCTTTTCAATCGTTGCGGTGGGATTATATCGTAGCTTTAAAACACATTAAAGGCATCGTAGTAGTAATAGTGGTAGTGGTAGTACTGGTTGTATTAATAATACCACTAGAGGGAACTAGTGTAGAAAAAGAGAATTCTGAAACAACGCCATTGGTAGTATGGCGTGCATCTTTTTTCGTTCTGCCTCTTTTTTTTATAATACTCCCTCTCCGTCTCACCCTTTCGCGAGAAATATATGTTGCGAGGGCGCTTATAAATTTGACATATTAAATGGCCGACTCTTTTTTCTCCTCTCTTTAGTATGCCTGGAAATAAACCACGGACATGAGCTGCTCTTGCTTTCTACAAATATATGTATACGCGAGTTTGTATGGGTTAATGCCTTTATACGCGTCGGCTAAACATGGCGGCAGGCGGTACCGTTAATGTCACTATTTTATTCCCCCTCATAATTCTTAATTTCATTCGTTTTTTAATCCGGAGCCATACTGAATCAATCGCGCATGCGCAGTAATTGTTCGAGCCCATTTCGAATGCGCGGTAGATCCCAGTACTACGATTCCACGCGACACAGATTCAAAATGACTCGCACACATGCGCTTGATCGCCTTTTACGCATGCGCAGTAACAATTGGAACCCATTTCGAATGCGCGGTAGATTCCGGTACTACGATTCCACGCGCGACGGATCAAAAATGCCTCGCACGCATGCGCAGTAGATCCAAAACGCATCGTTTACTTGCGCGGTCGATCTAGATCGCCTTTTACGCATGCGGAGTAATAATAGGAACCCATTTCGAAAGCGCAGTAGATCCCAGTACGGCGATTCCACGCATAGTGGGGCTAAAACGCCTCGTATGCATGTGCGATAGATAAAGATCTTGCGCAGTAGATCAGAAACGATCGATTACTCGCACGGGAGTGGAAAAAGCGTGACTTCCACGCACCACTGGTGACAGAAGCGGCTTCAATCTTCATGACTGTGCAATAGAAGGCTCGCGTTGTGCTCGATAGCGGCAAGAAAAGGGTCGTCATCAAAGGCGCATCGAGTAAATATAGGTGGCGCTGTTTCTTGTGGTGAAAATGTTTGTTTTTGTTGTCCCGTATCCCTTAACACCTTCCGCAGACTGTCGGAAGAGTAGAGGAGCAGAAACAGGAGCAGTAGGAGGAGGAGGACGAGGTGGAGAAAGGCGTTCTTCTGCCCTCGTGCGAGAGTAATTAGAAATTGTTTCCTCCTCACGTCAACATGCGAGGCACAAACGCGCTCGCTTCACGCCCCGGGTTTGGCGCAAGAACGGAGACGGCAGTCTTGGGTAATTAACGTCTCGGGTGTATTGTAATTTATTAATAACGTTAGCGAGCTCTACTCGGGAGGCTTTGGCCTTTATATCAGGCGCAAGCGGGACTCCCGAGTATTGTCTTTGAATTTAACATACTTACCGCAACCCACCTGCAACATCCCGTTTTATCCAATTTCCCTGCCACGGCTTTCCCGTCACGGTGGTATCGCTCCTTTCAAATTCACCAGCTTTTGGTGGACGCCAGTTCGCCTTTAGCTCCCACCCGGGCCGATTTTTAAATCCATGGCATGGCATGGCATAGCATGGCGTGGCTGCGAAATCATCCAGTTTAATTAAGCCGCGTTCTCGTGTCAGACATCCGTCCTTTTCATCTCCTTCTCGAAAACCACGACCGACATAAAAAAAAAGAAATTTGAAAAGGAACAAAAGAATCGTGGAAAGGGGGCCAGCGGGTTAGACAAGAGATCTCACGAATACCCTTTTCTAACCAAAATTGACTCTCGCCATCGAAACGTATGAGGGATCGTATTACCATCTTCTTCCGCTCCTTCCTCCTCGCCGCTCGGCTCGGCCTGTATTCACGAAGGATGAGAATCGCAAAAGGCGTCGTCCAACGCCTCTCGTCCTACACGTTTCCACGGATGACTGAACCGGATCCCGTGGAACCTGCTACTAATATTTACACTCAAAGTCGCACCACAGCCCGGCTCTTCGTCTTCTTCCTTCCCTCCAGCCCCAATCCGCTCTCTTTTATTTGCCTGTCCGCGTCAAGGTGGTCATTACATCTTCCTCTTCTACCCTTCTTTTTTTTTCTTATCATCTTGTTCTTACTTTTCATCTTCACTGCTTGCCCACGAATTTATAAACAAACATATCGCGTAGTTACTTCGTCGCGTGCAAAGGAGGTTATATCGGTTTGACTTTGTCGAGGTTATCAAGTGTCCGTCATGCGCGGTAGATCCTAATGGCATTTTCGCATGCGCAGTAAGTCCAGGCGCCATTTTTGGATGCGCGGCTAATCAAAAACACGATTTTTCCGTGCGCAGTTAATGCAGGAAGCATTTTCGCATGCGCGGTAGATCCTAATGGCATTTTAGCATGCGCAGTAAATCCAGGCGCCATTTTTGGATGCGCGGCTAATCAAAAACACGATTTTTCCGTGCGCAGGTAATGCAGGAAACATTTTCAAAAATCTGGTAGAACATAAATCTGGTTTTCACTTGCTCAACAGCTCCAGGTATCGTTTCCGCGTCTGCTGGAAGTAAAACTTTCCAGCAAAGACATTCCGGATCTCGGGATTCGCGCTTTCGAATGCGTAACGAGTCATAGACCGGGGAAAAATGCGAGAAGAGAGTTCATCGACTTGTCAAGCAAAGTTTGCCCACCGCTCTCGACTCCTGCATCGTTTTCTTCCTCCTCGGCTTCTTTTATTCGTTCTAATTCATTCGTGAGTCCTTAGCGAGCGAGGAAGAATAAAGGTCGGTGTCTTCCTCGTACTTAAGAACTCGGGAATAAGTGGAAAGAAAGGAGGAAGAGGTGGAGTACAAGAAGAGGAATGAGTGGTAGGAGTAGGAGGACGGTTTTGAGAGACGTTAAACTCACGGTGTCTGGCTGCGTGCGGTAGGCAGTGAAAAATCTTCCGGCAATTCCTCATCTCTAGCGGAGATATGTATGTACGCGCGTATATATAGACGTACGGGCATAAAGCAGCCGTACGGGGTCCAGATTCTGACATTCCACTGCTTGGTCCCCGAGTGCCCCAGCGGCATCAGATAATATTGAAATTAATGACAAACATTTGTAAGAAGAGGAGCGTTTTGTTGGAGCCAAAGCATATTTGGATCATTGTGAGCGGGAGGAAGAGGGACTCGGAGTTTATGAATTCAATGCTACGAGGCAACGAAAAAGAAAGGAACAAAAATAACGGACGGAAGGACCCCCATTGTCCTATCTCAGCTCGTCGAAATCTCCATAACGGCTCCCCCTCGTTCCCTTCTTACCTTCTATCTCCCAGATCACCGAGAACCTTCTTCTCTTCCTTTCTTGGCTTCGGTCGGAGAGCGGAGGAGCGAGAGGGAACCAAAACTCGACTCACTCGTTCCATTGTTTTTTTTTCCTCTTCGTTCTTTTTTGTTTTTCAAAAAAATTTCGAACAGCCTATGCGAATACGTCTCCCCGAGACATTAATTCTCTCTGCCGGAATAGCGAAACAGAGAAAAGGGAAGAGATCCTATCGATACAGAAATGGGAAGAGAGGAATCCTCTTTGCTTTTTTTTTCGTCATTCCTTTATGATATCCTCCTGCGACGTATTTTTTACCTGTCGAGTTTCGGCGCAGATAAGGGTCCACGCAATCGAACTCGGTCCAAATATGGACCCACTGGGGGAATCTACGAATTTATGGGGCGCACTCGAAGAGTGAATTCCCCGTGAAATTAGAGACCAATGGAGAATCTGGAAATCGAATATTCGTAACACGAAGTAAAAAATCCAGAAATTTCGGATATTTTTTCTCTCGAAGCCCGAGCCATTCTCCTCCAATTGTAGGAATTCCCAAATTCTACCATATTTTGTTTCGTTGCTTGGATTTTCAACTTCCAAAAAAATTCTCACAATCGGGGGAGGGTCCGCGAACCTGACGAAAAATTTTCAAGGTCACGTGTCAAGTCGATCTGGGAAACGCCATAACTTAACGGACAAAATTCCCGAGAGCCCCAATCTCTTTTTATTTTGTCGCCTGAAGTCTTCGAACCCCTCGTAAAAAGAATAGACACCCCTCCCCTTATTTCGTTGGATATTTCGAGAAATCGGGAGAACCCTATCTACCTCTGAGAATAGAAACGTCAGCTCGAAAATTGAGAGGTCCCATGAAATTTATGTTAATTCCCGAGACTGCTATCGCTAACGTGCGTATGATCATCTATCCCCCCCCCCCCCCCACACCTTCATTCTCCGCTTGGCAGGTAGAATTTGTAGCCGATGAATTCCTGATTCCGAGGAAAAGGGATAAACGAGGGACTCTATATTTCTCAGCTGAACGACGAGATCCCTCGTAGGATAGTCGATGTACCAGCATTTCTGAATACCACCACCCCCCCTCCACCCTGAGTCATCGTGTCGTAGAAATGCCGGTACACGACCGGTGGGACTATAGGTAACACGGGAGGTGTCAAAGAGACCGAGAGAAGTCATCCGTAGAGAAAAAGCAGTGGGGGGGAAGTCCCCATGATGGACAAAGTGGCGCCCTTCTAACACTAAGAGCGGATAAGGAGTTCCCCGGAATGTCCCCGACTGTGGAAGATCGATGATCGGAAGAATTTGATGCATTAGGAGAAAAGTAGGTGAGGAGAAAGTTCGTGGGAGAATATTAAAGAAGCCGATGCCAGCGATACCGCCGCCTGGAGAGGGGAACGAGAGGAAGCGCCGGATGTATCGATATACTCACGCGAGAGCGGCGGCGGAGTAATAAATAATTTGCAGTAGCGTCTCGTGCAACTTCTTCAATTTCCGGAAGGCGCCGGAAGTGGGAAGCGTATTTTTCTCTCACCCGCCCCACGCTTCCTTTCGGTTCGGCTAAAAAGCGTCGGATCGAAGACTCTTTTTCCTCCACTTACTTCTACCACTCGCCGTTACAGCGCTTTCCCCCTTCCACCCCATTCGGAGTAACTCTCCGGCTACTACTTATGTCTTCAATTCGACCTGCATACATGGATGAGCACAAAAGTTCCACGAACTTGTTCGATTTCGCTTCAGAAGTTCCAACCCGATCGGAGAATTTCACGAGATGGGCGTCTGAGTAGTTGGACCACGCCCCCGTTACCGCCCACCAGCTCTAAGATCGTCCTATGCGGAGCAATACCCTCCCAGCTGGTGATTGTCTCCGCACATTGAGCATGTTGACCGGTCCACTGCGCCTTTGACACCTCCAACTCTGGCGTTTTTACCACATCGACACGCCTCCGTACACTCCCACCTTGTATTTCATTGTTGCAATGTGAGCACTCGATTTTCCTGAATTTTCCGCTCCGCCCACTGGGCGGTCCACTATATTTTCCTCCTCCTACCGGTTGCTCGACTCGTCACACTGGGCATTCTTCACTGGCATGAACACGCCCTTGTTTTCCCTCCTCCTTATCGGTGCCGCCCACAAACCCAAGCCAAGAAAACCCTAGTAAAACGAATTCTAGATTCCCGCTGTCGCGTGAATCATCCGAACGACGGCTTTCCGCAGCGATTTCTTATTTTTCTTCCGCCTCCGATACCTTTGACACAAAAACATGTCATAAACCGGTACTCAAACAACGCTCTTATCTTGAGCATATAAAACTCGCGCGGCGTACTTAAAAAAAAGGGGGCATAAAGTTCCTGGAAAGTAAACAATAAAACGAACGGCTCACGTCGTCGGTGTCAGAGGGACGCCTGACCCCGCATTCCGGGCGACGCCCTTGCGCCCCTCTGACTCGTAGCTCCTCATATCTGGAAGAATAGTTAATTACAAGCTCAGATATAGTTCTTACGTGACTGGAATAGGTATTGAAGTACCTATCCCCTCCTCTCGCCATAGTGAAAAAAAGACTACTCACGGTGGAAATAAAAAATAACGGGAGGGGGGGGGGGGAGACAGGAAAATAAAAAACCTGTTAGAAACCCAACATCCAGAAAATTACATCGTAAGCGGCGTGTCCCCCTTGAGTGACCTTCCGTCATGCAAGTTGTCGGCGCGATTCGAGGTGGACAAAAGAAAAAGAAGTAGGGGGGGTTGTCGTAGATCCTCCTAGAGAAAAGTGACATGCATCGAGTGGAGAACCCTCCGAGCGGTCGTAGGAGAAAAACGAAGTGAGGCTAAGGTGCGAATATAAAAGACTGGGGCAGCAAAAAAGTCGTTGACGGCGAGGAGAAAAGGAAGCCGAGTCCTCGCACGCCTGGAGACTAACGCGCGTGACTGGCGGAGGCTCACGCAGCGGTAGCGTCACCGTGCTGTGGTGGTGTCGTGGCTCGAGAAGCCGGCTAAATTAAATTTTAATAAAGGCACGAAGAAACGGGTAGAACAGGAGGGGGGGGGGGGGGGGGTGAAAGGGAGCCGATACGAAATAAGAGTTACACGACCGTGCCTATTGCCGGCAAACAATGCTCGGCAAGGCAAAGGAGAAGCCCGTGCCCTTGCTCGGCTTCGATAATCACATATCGAAGCACCAGTGGTAGCGTGGAATCCGTACCCTCGCAAAAACTCGTCTTGGCCTCTCCCTACGGTGTTGCGACTGAGGTGTAGTCATTCCAAGCGGTCGTTCCGCTCTTCGTTCACGTTCAACTGGTCCAAAGTGATCTAGTCCCGATTTTGAATCTTGAAATCGAGGATTTTTGGACGCCTTGCCGGAAAAAGAGGTTTTTTTGGGCAGATCCATAACCTACTGGGAGTTAACGAGGGCGTGGTATGCGGTAGAAACGCCCACTAGACCGAATAAATATTATAAAACACTTTATTGGAGGCGTATCGAGAGCCAACAAGGGCCTGACTTGCTATAAGAACGCCCAGTCTGCGGAGCAAATATTCGGCGGGTCGATCGAAGACTCGGTGGGGGGAAACAGAGGCAAGACGTAGAAATTGGAACGCCCGGAAGGGTAGAGCAAAAGACTGTAATGATGTGTAAGTAGCTTCAGAACGTCCATTGGGCGTTCTGAACAAAGGCGATAGTGCCCCTGGTAGGCGTATCAAAATGGTTGGAACGCCCAATGGGTCGGATCCAAGGATCGTGGGGTTGGAAGGAGGGGTCGAAGTTTCGGATTGAAGGCCCAGTGGGAGTAATCAAGGGCGTGTCGATCTATCTCTCCTATGAAAAAAACTCGCAAGTATCGACATAAAGGCTTGATTAAATGTAGAGATCTCGTTTGAAACTCAGCCGTGTAATACAGCCACGTCACGGAAGCGGAAAACCCAAGATTTGTTTATAAATGTAGAAGGAAATGTCGGTTCATTGGTATATAAATATCAGATCGGAGGGATCTAAATAAAACATCGGCTCTAGTGGTGTGGGCACGAGACACAGAACAAGTGAAACTATAACAGCTCTTATCTCGGGCGATGATTCAGCACGATTTCGTAGGTTCATGCACGTGTACTTGTGTGTGTTAGAGGGAGTAGGAGGTCCGCAGCCACACAGAACCTGTTCCATCTAAAACTTACGTATTCATACGCGTGTCCAAGTGTGTGCGTGTGTGTATAGAATTTTCTAACCTACGTAGGTTTGCGTGTCGATGGAGGGACTGATGCTCGTACGCTCGCGCTCCCTCTCTCTCTCTCTGTCGTAGTAGTCGGTAACCTTATCAATTTTATGATTCCGGGAGAGAGCCATGTGTCACGCCTTTGCCAAAGTATCATTTTCTCTATGGTTATGTTATATCGATCCCGGCAGTGTTCATTCCATAAAACTTTATTGTAACATTCCGCTGGTCTACTTCATGCAGTTGAAAATATCCCAGATGGAGAAGTCGACAAAAAAGATTATGGTTAGTGCTGAAATTCCCTGAGAAGACACACAGACACACATCTTTGTCTACATATACCCACATATCGATTGCTGATACTATCGATACCGCAATTTCACGCACGACGAAACATAGCTCATCAAAAACTAAACATTTTCTCTCGAAGAACTTTTTTCCTAGCTCTCATTGTTCTCGAGATACACGCGTGCGAACGTTACGTGACGCTCTTCCGTTGCTGCACCCGCTAGAGGCGCTGCTCCGCAGTTCCGCTTTTAAACTTCTGTATCTTCCGAACGCTAGGAGCTAGAGAAAAATGGTTTTTTAAATTTGAAGTCAAATCGAAAATTCTTGTTCTCTTTCCGGGCAAAATCAATGCCGTTTTTGTTATGACTGTAGAAGGGGAGGTAGAATGATTGCGTGGAATCACTGGAGCGCAGACAAGCCAAGCGAATAATTTCGATGATGTGTTTCTACACGATTAGATTTTCGGAATTTCCAATAGCCCGGCGAAAGGGATGGAAAACTCCCCTTAGACGTAAGCTAGCAATCATGCGCCAGCAAATATTTATTTAGTTTCGTGTCATTTGAATAATCGGCAAACGACGTGTCACCTCGCAATGTCATTCTGGGGCTGTAGTCGCGTGTAATTCTTTCTGCCCCCGGGGAACCCAGTTGGAACCCGTGGATATTACTTTACATTTAACAGCTTTAAAGCGTGTTATTTGAGAGGGTGGCTGGAGAAATGTCGGACACTTACGAATTCTAGGGGTGCTTAAACAAATTCTACTAGGTAGTAGCGGGTTATCGCCCTGTTCCTGCTTTGGGATAGATGGATCAACCCCCTCATGTAAAAATGAGGTGGTATGAAGTTGGACATCGTAAAGTTAGAAGATTTAAAGGGTTTTTCTTAAATTTCTATTTTTATTTTAAAATTAGGTGAAGTTCGAATTTTTCAAATTTATCATATTTTACTGAAGTTCCATGGTTCAATAAAAATCAATTTTCCAAAGCTCGATCTTTTGAAGTTCAATACTCTGGAGTTTAATTGTGAAGTTCACTGTTTGAAGTTCAAGTTGTGGGAGTTCGTTGCTTTGAAGTTTAAATATCGGACATTCATTATATGGAAGTAAACAATTTTGGAGTACCAAATTATGAACTCAAAGATACGCAATTCCCAAAACCCGGACTTGGAAAAATTGATTTTGAAGCATTTGAACTCCAAGTAATTGAATTTCGCTTTTTGGAAATTCAAAATTCGGATGTTCGTTTTTTATACTTTGAAATTGTGAAGTTCGCTTTTTACATTCGCATCGTTCCGCTTTTCTGGGCGTTCCAATCGATACGCCACGCCTCTGTTTCCTCCTACCCGGTCTTCGTTCAACCCACCCAACAATTGTTCCGCCAACTGGGCGTTCTTCTATCAAGCCACGCCTCTGTTTTCACCTACCCAGTATTCGTTCAACCCACCCAACATTTGTTCCGCCCACTGGGCGTTCTTGTATCAAGCCACGCCCTTCTTGAATCCCAATAGGTCTCCAATAAAGTGTTATATTCGGGGCATTCCACGCCAAATCGGACAGTTCGTAAAATTTTGATTTTTGATATCCTCAATTTTCTGATATTTTTTAGTACCAACCGAAAAACCCTTCCTGGTAAATTTTGAGATTTTTTTGATTACCCGTTTAAAAGATATCAAATTTTCAAAAAAATCGCTTTTTGTTAGTTTTTTGCTGATAACTTCTTCAGTAATGGTCCAAATTTAAACTTTTTTTTTTCAAAATTTTTGTTTTTTCATGTACTTTAGAAAAAAATATAAACAAAATTGTTGAAGCATTTTTGAATGAGATTTTTGAGTTTAAAATTTTTAATCTCATTTTCCAAAGTGATTGCATATTTTGATTTTCGTCAAAATTTTTTATAGCAAACTACTACTCCTACCACAACTTTTCAGGCTGGTCCGATCGTGAGACCTCCAAAGCTATTATTTTTTTTCGATTTTTGAAAAATTTTTTCTTTCTATTAATCATTATGAATATCAATTTCCGTTACTGTATATTGTTTTTCTAATTATTTTTTAATAATTTCTACAGTTTATAATTGTAAAAATGTGATTAAAATCAATTAATAGTCGTTAAATCAATTTATAATCAATAAAACAAAAATATTTATTTATTTTCGTAATTTTTTGAAAATTTTACATGTGTGGGCATCATTTGAACCAGAATAATGTTTAACTCGTACATTTCCGCTATCCATTGGAACAACTGAATGAATTTTGTGCGTTCCTGCAATTATCTTATTGTTAGCTGTTTTGTATCTCAAATCTAATTTTTTCCGTTGCATTTAAATAATTCTGTTCAGGTGAAATATTACGGCAATATTTGGCAAATTTATAACAAATACTTTATAACAAAAAGTAACATTGAAAATTCAACCCCAATCAGATTTTTCTAAAAATTACCGAAAATAAATAGATATTTTTTTTATTGATTATAAATTGATTTAACAACTATTGATTGATTTTAAACACCTTTTTACCCTTATAAATTGTGAAAATTATTAAAAAATAATTAGAAAAATATTATACAGTAACGGAAATTGATTTTCATAATGATTAATAGAAAGAAAAATTTTTTTAAAAATCGAAAAAAAATCGAAAGCTTTGGAGATCCCACGATCGGACCGGCCTGAAAAGTTGTGGAATGAGTAGTAGTTTGCTATAAAAAATTTTGAAGAAAATCAAAATTTGCAATCACTTTGGAAAATGAGATTTAAAATTTTTAACTCAAAAATCTCATTCAAAAATGCTTCAACAATTTTTTTTATTTTTTTTCTAGAGTACATGAAAAAACAAAAATTTTGAAAAAAAAAAGTTTAAATTTGGACCATTATTGAAGAAGTTATCAGCAAAAAACTAAAAAAAAATCGATTTTTTTGAAAATTTGATATCTTTTAAACGGGTAATCAAAAAAATTTCAAAATTTACCAGGAAGGGTTTTTCGGCAGGTACTAAAAAATATCAGAAAATTGAGGAAATCAAAAATCAAAATTTTACGAACCGTCCGATTTGGCGTGGAATGCCTCATTCGCATTGTTCCGTTTTTCTGGGCGTTCCAATCGATACGCCACGCCTCTATTTCCTCTTACTGAGTCTTCGATCAACCCACTCAACATTTGTTTCGCCCATTGGGAACAATTGAAAGTACTCGTTGAAGGTTCCAATTTTCGAAATTTTCAACATTGAAAATTTCCTAGCAGAACATATCGATCGAAAAAGTTGATATTTTAAATGGAAGACTAATTTTCTCCTGGACCTAAAGTGAAACAGTTAAATGAATGTTATTTCTTTAAGCGGTGTACGGATAGACAGTAAATCAATTGAGGGGCATAAAACTGTAATTGGTGTAATTACTTCGGTATGCATCTGAATGTTTGCGCTCCGCTGCTGTGCATACGTACGAACGTACTCGCGCTCTTAAGTCTGCCTGAAAGTAGCGATCAAATAATTCAAACGGACTTCGATGGAACAGAATGCTGAGTACGGTAATTATTCCTTAACGCGCGATCTATTTATGGCCTTATTATAAATACACGCGGTCTCCCGGCATAAAGACGCCCTTTGTATGTGTGCATAGCTATGTATACGTATATGTATGTGTATATCCGTGCAAGGGTAAATTCTCCGCGGGTTTCGATAAACGGCTTGAAACATCGATCTGTAATTGGTTTGATGTTAGGTATTGGTTACATGAGTATCACCGCGTTTGGTTCATATCGTTGTAAAAAATTGCATTTAAAAATGGCAGGCCAGAATATTGAAATTAAAAAGTAGATATATACATATAACGAAGTACGATTTTATGAAGTGAAAAAGCGAAATTCTTGTTTTGAAGTTCAAAAACGAAGTTCAGATTTTTAAACTTCAAAAAATAAATAATAATGAAAAGAAAAGGGGCGTGATTTGCAATATTAACGGCCAGTGGGCCGATCGAAAGCTGTAAAACGTTGTATTGGAGGCCTACTGGGTGCTAACAGGGGAGTGACTTTCGATAAGAACGCCCAATGGGCAGATCGAAGACTACAGGACTCTTTATTGGAGACCCATTGGGATTCGACAAGGGCATGGCTTGATACAAGAACATCCAGTGGGCGGAACAAATGTTGGGTGAGTTGAACGAAAGGAGGAAACAGAGGCGTGGCGTATCGATTGGAACGCCCAGAAAAGCGGAACAATGCGAATTTAAAAAGAGAACTTCACAATTTCAAAGTATAAAAAACGAACATCCGAATTTTGAATTTCCAAAAAGCGAAATTCAATTACTTGGAGTTCAAATACTTAAAAATCGATTTTTCGAAGTCCGGGTTTTGGAAATTTCGTATCTTCGAGTTCATAACTTAATACTTCAAAATTGTTTACTTCCATATAATGAATGCCCGATATTTAAACTTCAAAGTAACGAACTTGAACTTCAAAACGTCAAACTTCAGTTTGAACTTCAAAAGATCGAGCTTTGGAAAATTGATTCTTATTGAACCATGGAACTTCCGTAACATAAACTTCAAAAATTCGAACTTCACTTAATTTTAAAACAAAAATAGAAATTTAAGCAAAACCCTTTAAAAACCTACCAAGGTTCTTTGGAGGTCCTATTAAGGTCTTTTTAAAGCCAAACTATGATTTCACCAAGCTTTTAAATAAACAAAAATAACCAAAATCGTGCTAAGATCCCATTAGGAACCTATTACTGATCAGCACCATCCGTATGGATTCTGTTGCAGGATCGGCACATAAAGGATGCCAGCAAGGATCCGCAGATGGACTCGAGCCAGGACTATCGGCTACTACTGGGTTACGAGAACAAAACGCACACGGTTCTCCGTTTCAGCCGGCAATACGATACGTGCGACCCTCGGGACCTCAAGATCACGGTAAGCGACCTCTTTTATTCGACGCGTTCTCAAACGAAATCCCGGCCCTCCCCCCCCCCCCCCCCCCTTTGTATTTGTAATTTATATACCGGCAAAACACGGGATATTATTATTATTTTGATTAATATTAAAATTAGTAGTACTGTTATTATTATTGCTGATATTATTTTATTGCCATTACTATTATTATTTTCTCTCTGAGTTGCAAAACCCTATTGTTATTCGAACTGACGATTCTCGTGGATTAATCAAATGGACATCATATTAAGTGACGTTTCTGTCGTAACCCGCTTACATAGGGCTTCGATGGGATATTAATATTGCTCGCGTATAGTCGTGCTACCACCGCCTCTACCGGTGATGCTGCTGCTGCAACGTCCTCCGATTTAGTATGCAGACAGTCTCATCAGTACGACATGAAATTAAGCTTAGCATATCGCCCTGGATGACTAACCACCATCCCTAGACCTCCTTCTCGCCCTGCCTCTTCTGTTCCCATACTTCTGCATATACCATATGTATATATACTGTCTATAGCTTCGAAGTTCCGAGCTTTCAATATTGAAGCTTCGGAATTTCGAGCTTTTGATTTCGAAGACTCAAAATTTCGAGGTTTCAATTTTGAAGCTCCCAAAATTGAAGTTCTCGAAATTCCGAATCTTTAATTTTGAAACACTCAAATTTCGTACTTTGAAAATACGACTCTTTTTTATAGAGCTTTCAAGCACCTAACTTCTAAAATAGGAGCTTTTATAATTCAAATACCCAAATTTCACGCCTCCACTAATTTTTTTATTTTATTCACCGATTTGCTCCGTTAATTACCGCTCTTAAAAGGGTTTTGTCCTCTTTCCTCTTATTCCCATTTCCTTTTTATTTCTTATCGGAAACATCAATCATATCGCGATAATATCCTGATTAATTTCACATGGGAGAGTTAAATAAAAGAAAAGAGGAAAAGGAAAGAAAAAATGACAAAGGAAGGACAGGAAAATTGATTCGACCTAATTGTGAGCCACCGACCAGAATGAATAAATACTTAAAAACGAGGCACGGAACACACGAGCCAGTCGGTACGACCTTATGTCGTTATCGAATATGTTAATCGCGAAATAATCGACGGGAATGTAAATTACAACGTTTCTGGTTCCATTTCAGATGTAATCGGATGACAAATTTCCCGTTTTCAGGCTTTTATTTTTCTTCCCTTGTTTCAACACACACATACCTAACACATATCTCTATTCCAATCATAAATCCGAAATACGATGTTACAATTTCACATCCCAAACCCCCCAATTTCAAATCTCAAATTTCCAATTCCGAAATTCCGAAATTTCCAAATCCCAAAAACCTAAATCCCAAATTTGCAAATTTCTAAATTCCAAATACCCCAATTCCCAAATCCCCAAATCCCAAGTACCCATATTCCCAAATTTCTAAATTCCAAATAGCCCAAATCCCAAATCCCCTAAATCCCAAATACCCCAAATCTCAAATACCCCAAATCTCAAATACCCCAAATCTCAAATACCCCAAATCCCAAATACCCCAAATCCCAAATACCGAAACGCAATCTCTAAATTCAAAGTGACCCCCTCGACCTTAATAACAGAACGCAATTGCGATTGAAGTTCCCTGGGAGAAATGAGACCGCAACGTCAGCCGGTGAGAATTGCGGAATCGGATTCTACGGAATTGGAAATACAATAACGCCGTAGCGAGGAAACGTGAGAAATGCAGGCAGGAATGATTTCATCTCGATATGAAATTATATACAGCGCGGTGAAATTCAATGAATTTTAGGACACCCTGCAGGTGACACTGGGAAGGAAGAAAGGAAGGAAGGTGACTGGGTTCTCGCAAGACACTCGTTTGTCTACGAGACGCGTTTTTCTTCTTCCGAGAGAATTCCCCCGAGTGCGATGGATGCACGGGTTACAGCAGTGGAATGGTAACAGACGAGTGAATTTCCACGTATAACGAAGTGTACGAACGTACAGATAGAGGCAGGGGAGAGGAAAGAGGGAGAGGGGGACGAGGGGGGGGGAGATAAGAAGATTGGTACATATAAGTTCTATCCACGCGAGATTCTGTTGACCTGCTTTTATTCCCTTCCTTTCCCTTCCAGGCCTTTCCCTTCCTTTCCTTTCTTTCGCCTCCACTGAATTCTCGGGAATTGTTTCCCTTCCAACCGTTTTACGGAGATCGAGGAATTTGGAATAAGTCTGGGTTATGTTAGAATTTGAAAGCTGGCGAACGTTGCGAATATTAGAAATATCAGGATTTCATTTATAATTTAAATTTTTGGATTTAGAGTTTATGAGATTTAGGGATTTGGTGCCTGGAATTATGGGATTTAGGGATTTGGTAGTTTTGTAATTTTGGGATCTGAGATTTTGAAATTATGCAACACGAAATTTGGTCACTTCGATGATAAGGATAATAGCAAAAATAATAAAAGATAATCGCAGAGATGACAAAGATTATAACAAAGGTAGCAATGTTGAATAGAATAACGAAGATAATAAAAAGTAATGAAAAAGATAACGAAGACAATAAAAGATGGCAAAGATAATGAAAGATAATCATCAAGGCTTGAAAGATACCGAAGATATTGAAAAGTAATTACGAAGATGAAGATAATGAAAGATAATAACAAAGATAACGAAGATAATGAAAGTTAATGACAAAGATCACGAAGATAATGAAAGATAATGACAAGGATAACAAAGATAATGAAAACGATGACGAAGATAATGGCAAATAATCATCAAGGCTTCAAAGATATCGAAGATATTGAAAAGTAATTACGAAGATGACGGAAATAATGAAAGATAATAACAAGGATAACGAAGATAATGAAGGTTAATGACAAAGGTGACGAAGATAACGAAAGATAATGACAAAGATGACAAAGATAATGACAGATAATGACAAAGATGAGGAAGATAATGACAGATAATGACAAAGATGACAAAGATGATGAAAGATAATGATCAAGATGACAAAGAAAACCAAAATGACAATAAAGATGTGATGCAATCGGCTCGTCGAAAATGTCACCTCGGTGTCTTCACCTCGATGTCGTCACCATTATCGCGATGGCCAGTCACCGTCACCGTCACTTCCGAAGGAGTAAACACGTTGACGAGAGATGGAGCACGCGAGAGGAGGTTGAAGTGAAACCCAGGGGAGCCGTTGGAAGTTGTTGTTCTCCATTTTCCCGTTTCTTCCGCGCCTTTTCTTTTCCTTCACCTTCCTCTCTTTTGCCCCTTTCCTTTTTTTGCCTTTGAGTAAACTCTCGAGGGCGCATTTCGTGGATGGGTTGTTGCCTCGTTACCGATCTTCCGCCAATTACATCAACTTTTTCCCCCCGGCCTCGCCTTTTTAACAAAGTTAAGTCTGCTACACGTTCGATTAGAGACGCAAAGAAATGCTGCGGTGCTCCGAGGGATGGGGGTCGGAAAATAAACGACTCCCCCTTATCCCTTTATTTCGCGTTTCAACCCGCCTCCCACCAACTGCAATTTTTTGTTGCTGCAAATTTTCAAAGCAACCGTTGCAGCAGCAGCAGCAGTATCATCCCCCTGCGGATGGGGGATGCACCGGGCAAAGGGTGCTTCGATCGGGTGAAATGGAGCGGTTGGTGGAAATCGAGTCGAAACCAATGCCCCCGGACGCCCGCGAGTCGAGAGAAGGGGGTGCAAATGCCCCCAAATGAAATAAGGGTAGATCGCGGGTTGGTGGAATCAATAGCGATTTTATTATTAAATATTCTCGATATTCGGTCAGAATCAAGGTGGAAGTTTCGTGATCCCATACCACTCCTGAAATTCTGCAATTTTTTTTTGAGAATTCCACGATTCCCAGGACTCTCTTACGTTCCAGGATATTTCCGAAACAGGCTTCTTCGAATTGAGTTGGATTTCAAGGTCATTCAAGGTCGAAGTTTCCTGGTCAAATATCGTCCCCGAAGGTCCTGGAATTTTTTTGGCAATCCCGCGAATTCCAAGATACACGTACGTTCCGGATACCTTTCGGCAGTTAATCGAGAGAGGAAAGAACGGTTGTTAAGATTAGAAAGGACGATGACAATAAAGCCGGAGCTCACGTCTGGGACGTAATGGTTTACTGCGAGCAGTAATACCGTGCAAAAGTAGTGCGGTGCAGTATAGGCGGCACTTTGTTTCCAAGTCCCGTCTAAAACAATAAATCTGGATCGCCTTCAATGAAGCAATTACGAGCACTTTAGGGAACACATAAAATTCTATGAAATCTCAATGAAGTCTCCGGCAATTCCGTGAAAATCGAAGATTCTGTCCCCATTCGGTTTGTTTATTTCGTTATTTTGAAAATAAAATTTGACGGTAATGAAATTTACTTTCCCGAGTTGCTAAATAACATTGCAAATTTAGGATCGCTAATTTTTTGAAAATTTTGAAGTTCATTTTTCAACTTTTTTATCTTCAATTTTTAAGCTACAATTGATCCTGAAACTTGGAAACTTTTTTCGTGAAAACTTATGAAATCCTAAATCCTAATCCCATTTCATACCAGTTTGTATCTATGTTGGTACTGACGTTTATACATTCTACGCGGGATTCAAAGGGTCGGTCATTAAACTCGTGTTTCGGATTATCCTTAATTCCGCAGCAACAACGTTCGCTTCGAGCGTCGGTTGGAAGGAAACAAGGATTAGTTAAAGATTAAGCCGTTGGGCTCTTTACTAGCCGTTGCCGTCTATTCTACAGCTTCTTCTTCTTCATTCTCTTCCTGCTCCTTTTCCTCTTATATCGTATACCACTACTGTGATGATCACGATGATAAAAATAACAGCAAAGATAACGAAGATAAAAAAAGATAATAAAAAAGATAACGAAGATGATAAAAGATAATAAGAAAGATAACGAAGATGATAAAAGATAACAAGAAAGATAACGCAGATGATAAAAGATAATAAGAAAGATAACGAAGATGATAAAAGATAACAAGAAAGATAACGCAGATGATAAAAGATAATAAGAAAGATAACGAAGATGATAAAAGATAATAAGAAAGATAACAAAGATGATAAAAGATAATAAGAAAGATAAAGAATATGATAAAAGATAATAAGAAAGATAACAAAGATGATAAAAGATAATGAGAAAGATAACGAAGATGATAAAAGATAATCAAAAAGATAACGCCGGTGATACAAGATAATAAAGAAGATAACGAAGATGATAAATGGTAACGACAAAGGTGACGAAGATAAGAAAATATAATATAAGGATCCAGGCGCTCAAAATGAAAAAGATCACAAAAACGAGGATAAAAATGACAAAGATAAACAAACAAATGATAATAAAGATGGCGATGCAACTTAGGAAGCTCTTATACCTGTGTGTGTTTGCGTGAAAAGCTAAGAAATGCACTTTTTTCAGCTCGGATTTTATTCATTCAGCACTGAAAATAGTTCTGCCCGGGATTCAATTTCCCTTAAGCTCCTACACAACTGCAGGGTACTTCTCTTTTTTACAAAATCCTATATATATATATACTTCTCTATACCTACATATATATCGAGTTCTAAGCAATAAGGTTTTTCTTGCCATCAGTACCTGCCGGCGCACTGTCGTACCCTACTTCTCGTTACTCCCAGCGCGGCATCGGTCAAATTCGATTTTCCTTTCTACGTCTCGAGTGGAAAAGCTAGTTGGAATAGTGATCACTCCTGTTTTCATCCGCCCTTTATATGTACCCCCTTTATATGTACTAACTCCACTTTATACGTGTATCTACGTACGTGTATGTCTGCAACAGGACTTTGGTGGGACTATAAGAAAGATAATGAAGATAACGAAGATGATAAAAGATAATAAAAAAGATAACGAAGATGATAAAGATAATAAAAAAGATAACGAAGATGATCAAAGATAATAAAAAAGATAACGAAGATAATAAAAGATAATAAAAAAGATAACGAAGATGATAAAAGATAATAAAAAAGATAACGAAGATGATAAAAGATAATAAAAAAGATAACGAAGATGATAAAAGATAATAAAAAAGATAACGAAGATGATAAAAGATAATAAAAAAGATAACGAAGATAATAAAGGGTAACGACAAAGGTGACGAAGCGAGCACTATGGTAATATACCAGCGATATAGCAATAATATAGTAGTTAATAGTAGTAAAGTATATTGGCAGTATGGCAATAGTCTAGGACTAATACAGGAATAGTATAGTAGCAGTATGGCATTAGTATAGTAGTGGTATAGTAGTTCATGTCCATCTCCCGGCCACTTTTTTTTTCCACTATAAAGCAACTGCACACACAGAGTCACTATTTTCTCCCAACAATGCTCGATCCCGTTCTCGTGAATTTGCAAGTTTCGTGGAACTGAGGGAAACTCGTTGAGTTATTAACAATTAGCTCAACTAATTAAACTCTAATTAGATTCATTTAAACTGTTTGTACCCGCCATACCACACCGGGTACGCTGGAAAGTAACGAAACTTATTAGACTATACGTCTATCTACCAAACCAAAAGTTGCACGTCACACTATACATATGTAATAATAACAATAATAATAATAGTAATAATAACAATGATTAACGTGGCTATCGATAAAATTCGTAATTTCCAAAGTATTTTCACTCTTTACGATTTTTCTCTAAACCCCATCGTTTGGAAGATACAGACATTTAAATGTGGAACTGCAAACCAGCGCCTCTAGCGGGCGCGGCAGCGGTTGAGCGTCACGTAACTTTCGTTCGAGCACATCTCTGGAACTATCGAAGCTAGAAAAAAAATTCTTCGACAAAATGTGTTTGGTTTTTGATGAGCTGTATTTCACCACCTTCGAAATTGGGCCATCAAGAATAATAATAACAATAATAATGATTTACATACACGCGCGTTTATTTATTCGTTTATTTATTTACCGTATTTTTTTCGCGCTTTAACGATAACTCCAAAATAAACAAACCCTCCTCTTTTTATTTTCCTCCTTCTCTGTTTTGATTTTTCGTCCGGTTAACGATTTTAATTGTTTCCAATAACGGAATGGAGTCCTTGGAACAAACATAAGCGATGTATTCCGAGTGACATAAATAATTTATGCAAATATTGCCGGCAAGTAAATACGTATGGAACAACTCATTTTTGCTGGATCTATGCGATACGTTTGAGGTGGAAAAGCTGGAGTTCCTATTTTTCGTTTGTGTGTGTGTGTGTGTGTGTGTGTGGGTGGGTGGGTGGATGGAAAATCGTCGTTTCCAGCGTTAACCAAATATCAGAAATGAAGCTAGTAATCACCCACGGAGGAGATTCAATATTTGATCAGCCGTTTTGGTTCCGTTTTCATTGATATGACGTCACCTGTGCTTGCAACAGTGCTCCTATAGTCTTACTATACTACCTCCACCAACACCACCACCACCACTACTACTACTACTCCTTCTCCTTTTCCTCTTATACCGTATACCACCACTGTGATGATGACGATGATAAAGATAACAGCAAAGATAACGAAGATAAAAAAGATAATAAAAAAGATAACGAAGATGATAAAAGATAATAAGAAAGATAACGAAGATGATAAAAGATAATAAGAAAGATAACGAGATGATTAAAGATAATAAGAAAGATCACGAAGATGATAAAAGATAATAAGAAAGATAACTACTGCTACCATTATTATTATTATTATTATTATTATTATTATTATTATTATTATTATTATTATTATTATTATTATTACCATTATCATTATTATTATTATTATTATTATTATTATTATTATTATTATTATTATTATTATTATTATTATTATTATTATTATTATTATTATTATTATTATTATTATTATTATTGCCATTATTAATGTGTGGGAGTAGTATAGTAATAGTATAGTGGTATAGTAGCAATACGCTGACAGTTCTACTTGAACGGCGGAAAATGGACCTTCGGCCTAGTTGATAAGTGGCATCTATGATGAACGGGAAAAATCACTCATTTCCGATTAAGTATCGCAGCAGCTGCAGTACCAGTATCATCAGCGCCATCAGCATCATCATAATCATTTCCCTCCGTTTTGCTGCCGTCTTTTTCTTTATTATTCGCGTACATAATAGTGCGGCCGAACAAAAACGGCGTTCAAATAGATGCTCACTCGTACATATAATGGAAGCCTGTATCGCTGATTAAATAACGCACTTTCACTAATTAACCTGTCGTCGACGATGCGCCACGAGTCCGACCGTGACTGCCAGGGACTGGAAATTCGAGCTTATGCGTTTCGACTTTGACGATTTTTCCTTCCGAAATGAAAAATCATAGAAACTTCCGGTTTGTCGCATTTTCAAGCTCAAACTTTCCTCTTTCAGAAATAGTTAATTCAAAATTTTTAAATAATTTCCTGAAGAGCTACAATTTTTTTAATGCAAAGGTATTAATTAGAGGTTCTTGACTTCGAGAATTTTTATTTCCAGATCGAAAAATTCTAGAGACTTCCGGTTTTTTTATTTTAAAGCTTGAGATATCCTCTTTCAGAAATAAAAAATTCTAAATTTTTAAATAATTTCCTGAAGAGCTACAATTTTTTTTACTGCAATATTATTAATTAGAGGTTCTTGACTTCGAGAATTTTTATTTCCAGATCGAAAAATTGTAGAGACTTCCGGTTTTTTTTATTTTAAAGCTTGAGATATCCTCTTTCAGGAATAAAAAATTCGAAATGTTCAAACCAGTAATTAAAAAGCTACAATTTTTCAAATACAGACATCGAGGTGGAGAGCCCTCTCTTGTCCTCCTGAATAATTTCCAGCTCGCGTTCGCTTTCCTCGCGAATCAGTAATTATTAATGTTAACATCGATCTTAAAAAATCTCAATATTTCATATCGTATCTCCTTCCGCTACGTCGGACCGTTATTTCAGGAATTAACTCCTGCAATATTCACAGGCCAAGTGGAAAGAAGAGAGGATCCCTCTCTCGTTGATAAATAATTGCCGCCATTCCTCCGGCGTAAATTCACATCCCCCAGGAAAAATTCCGCGCAAACATGAAACCCACGGGGTCAAGTGCAGCGAATGCGAGCTAAAAAGTGGCACGAACCGGAAACTCCGACGATTTTTACCAACCGAGTAAAGAATTTCCGGAAAAAGAGACGAAATTTAATTCCTTCGATCCTGGAAGAACAAAAGCAATTTTTGAAAATTCGTCAATTTTTTCTAGACTCTTTCAGATACTTCAATATTTTTTCGCTAAAAGGGAAAGCTTCCAGCTTGAAATTAAGCAAAACCGGAAGTTCCTGCCATTTTGCCTTCCTGAGTTATGAATTTTTGAAGCCGGAGGGAGAAATCAGGGAATTTCAATTTTCAAAAATAGTATCTTTTGAGGAACTTTTTCTTAAATTCTGATTTTTTAAATCCTGAAAAAGAAAACTTTGGGCTTTAAAGTAACAAAATCGGAAGTTTCTATGATTTTTCAATCAGGAACTAAAAATTTCCAAAGTCGAAATCAAAATAATCGGATTTCAACTACCTCGAAAGGATCCTTTTTGATTAAAAAAACTGTAGCTTTCCTGGAACCTATGTTAAAATTCTGTATTTTTTATTTCTGAAAAAGAAAAGTTCCGGCTTGAAAATAAAATCAACCGGAAGTGTCTAAGATTTTTCATTTCCTTGTTATGAATTTTTAAAGTTGCGGGTAGTACTAGTAGTATTACTATAGTGCCACAGAACAACTGCAATATCGCCACATAGGAAGTTCTCCGTTGTTTGATGTACGACGATTGTGTTTAATTATACAGACTATTTTTTATAATAAGTACATCCACCCGTTCTATACCGGGGAAGACGGCGGAGGAAATAAGGGAGGAAAATGAACTCTTCAACTGCGTGCACTTATATCTCGGGGCAACAAACCGTATTAAATATTCTCTGTCGTGTGTGTTTGTACATAGTGACATTTATGAAGTGTACAGTTTACTGGACGAAGGTATAGAATGACCCCACAGCGCCCCGCGGCGGAACAGGGTCGAACTAAGGCAGATAGTGGACGATCGTTGTGATTTGAATCCGACGTTCTTCGAGTTTTGTAATTGTCGATTCAGCTTTGAAAAATCATAACTCGGAAACTGAAAATCGCAGCTACTTCCGGTCGATGCCATTTTGAAGTACGAAATTACCTTTTTCGAAAATAAAAAATTTAAATCTCTACAAACAGGTCCGAAACAACTATCAATTTTTTAAGAAAAAGAGGAACTTGTCAAATTTTACAAGTTCCTTTCTCTTTCCCTCAACTTTGAAAAATCATAACACGAAAACTAAAAATCACAGCCACTTCTGGTTAAGATTATTTTAAAGTCCGAAGGGTCCTCCGTCAGGAATAAAAATGTAAAGGTTCTAAAACAATCTCGCCCGAAGTTATGAATTTTCAAGTACCGTCCTAAAACCACCCCCATTACATGTTTATGTATTTGCGTATATATACATGTGTATAGTATAACTGTATGGGTGCATGTATCTATATTGATGCACAAATGCGCCCCTCTCCATTGATTTCTTCCAAGCAATGCATAAAAGAAGTGGTTAGCATCGAGAGACATAGGAAATTACACGACAAAGTCCGTCCATCGATCTACAATTCATATAAATAATGCCTTCGGCTTCCCTCGACGTATCATTGAAAGTTTTACGTACTACACACGGCAAAGAATGTAAATACGCGCTTGTTATTCAATAAACCGCCGCTTTATTCCACATTATTTCACTAAATAGTTGATGCCGGCTCCTTACGGCTACGTATCGACTGACTTCTCGCACGAAAACTACCCCCGGCGTAGCTACGCTCACTCCGAGTCAGGAATTGGGTTTAGGGGTCAGCAACCGGCACCAGGAGGGTCGGAAACTCGCACGGAGGGTGGTCGGACGGAATCGGCACTCGGAGCCACCCCCTGGTCCCTTTAAAACCTCCCCCTGGGGGTGAGTGAGCGACCGTTTGACCTTCGGATCCTCGCCGTTATAAAGAAAGCACGAGAAATCCCAAATCGATCCTCTTTTTTCCCTCGTCCAGGGACAATGACTCCCGGTTCCACCGTAGAGGTCGCGCTGATAGCCCTTTGACCTTGGCGTTGTCCGCGTGGTAAAGAAAGCACGAGAAATCCAAAATCAGCTACTGTCGAGAGACAGGTACTGGGTTTCTGGTTCGTCAAAGGGTCGGAGATCAACTATTGGAACCTTCCGCCCTCGCTCACTCTTCCCCTCCAACCCTGCAACCCAACATGGCTTTGATTGGTAAACCGACCGATATGACCGGAGGCAACGGCCGGTCCTCTGCGAATATGTGTGTGTGTGTGTGTGTGTGTGTGTGTGTGTGTGTGTGTGTGTGTACACATCGAGGCACAGCCACACGGAAGGCACGTTAGTTACGTGACCATGGCTTGGAATCAAAATGGCGGAACTTCCGATGCGAGGAACTGCCATTAGACTCCTTTGGTACCGCACTAACTTACCCTTTGTGTGTAAATGTGAATTTGTATGTGTGTGCGTGTGTGTGTCAGGCCACCAACACACTCGGGAGAGACAACGAGGAATTCCCGTGGGTAACATGAAACGCAGATTTTGCTTTTATTGTATCCACGTAAAAATAGAATCCGTTTGGGACGACAAAGAGACGTTACAACAGCGTCCATTTTTATGTGTGCGTGTATGTGTCCGCGTACGCGCGCGTGTGTGTGAGTATGTTTTCGCAAATGACACACTGCCTCGTTCGCTTCGTATCTACTCAAACTACAAATTGAGATTGGATGGGTTTAACGTTTAAAGCCGCCGTCAGACTGCGAGAGGAGAGAGAGAGCAGAGAAGATCGGAGACAAACACGACTCACTACGGCTACTACTTTAAAGACGAGCGACCAACTCGCCGCTGCGCTGGTCACTTAACTTACCCAGTCCCTAAACCGCAGCGCCGCGTCTCGGCGAGGCCCTGAACTTCCACCTCCCAGTTTATCCCCACTCTCGGTTCTCTCGGACACCCGTGGTCCTGGGTTCGAACTCCGGCTGTGAGAAAAATAATTTTTTTTTCTTAATTTTTTTTTAAATATTAGTTCTTGACTGTCGTTTCAAAGGTTTTGGGTTCAAATCCCATTTTTTTCAACCCTTCGATGAAAATTGAATTCCAGAAGTATTTTTATTGATTTTATTAACGTTATTAATTGTGTTCGTTGAACCCAAAAATGATATGAATTAATGAAGCACCACAAAGCTTTTCCAGAAGAGTCGAAATTTTTCGGGCAAATATTTGCAACCGTAATATTTACCCGAGAAACACGGTTTAGTCGCCGTTCGGCTTCAAGAGCCACATGAAATTTAATTACGAGGCTCGTTGGTTTTTTAAAACGCAAATCTAATGAAAAGCGCTCGGGGTGGCTTAAAGGGGAAGAACACGACCTTCGAAATATTTTATAATCCATACGATTTTTTTCCAAAAGTTCGAAATTTTTAATGTCGAATAACGAACCGATTTCAAATACAAAATTGATGGTCGAATCTGAGAGAATTCGTGATTTCAATGAATTTTCATTCTTTACGATTTTTCTCTAACTCCCACAGTTTGGAAAATAGAGCCGTTTAATTGTAGAATTGCAAGGCAGCGCCTCTAGTCTACGCGGCAACGGGCGAGCGTCACGCAACGTTCGTTCGGGTATATCTCGGGAACTATTTGATTTACAAAAAAAGTTATTGAACAAAAAGTGTTTAGTTTCCGATAACCTGTGCCTTTCCAAACATGAAATCGCCATATCGACGGCCGTATATATAGGTCCATGCAAAAAATGTCGCCACACGAAGTTTATTGATATTATTTCCATATACCATGGCTTTTCCTGTCGACTTTTCTCCTTATTCTTACTTCCGTATTTGTTCCCATTCACTCTCTCTATCTTTCCTTGGATAAATTCCAAGCTCGAAAGAAGTATCAGCCGCAATTTATTTGATAACCGTACAAAGGAACTCCTGTGACAAATAGTCCGAGTACGGAAGGAAAAATGCTGGCGTTTTTCTTTTTTTATTATTATTAATATCGCGAATATATCAGGAGAAATATTTCACGAATTAGTATGTGTGTGTGTGTGTGTGTGTGTGTGTGTGTGTAAATAATATCTATAAATTATACGCACACATACACACTTATATATTATTTATTCCGAAATCAAAATACTTTTAAGAAAATTTATGGAAAACATTAATTTACCCCATTTTTGTTTGTATGTGTGAATAAAAATATACATATATATATTGTTTACCTTCATTCATTCAATTTATTTCCATGAAATTTTAACAACTGTTTATGACACGTTAATTAATATTTCCCAAAGGCTATGAATAGAAACACAAACAGACACGACGACTATTTGTATCCGTGATATCGGATATATGTTATATCACCCACTACTGGATGTTAACCGGGTCAGGTTAGGTTACATCACGTGACTTACGCCAGGTGAGCTCAGGTCAGGTCAGGTCAGGTCAGATTAGGTTAGGTTAGGTTAGGTTAGGTTATGGTAACGACTATGTCAACTTAGGTTATATCAAACCTTGATCTAGGTGAGCTTAGGTTATGTTAGACCAGGTAAGGTCCTTTCTTCGAAACAGATTAGATTAAAATTTCAATGAAGTTTGACGGTATTAAGAGTCCAGGGTAGGTAAGATTAGGTTAGGTTACATTGGGTTAGTTGAGGTTAACAAGGAATTTTCTGATTGGAGAATTGATTTCTGAATTTAGATATTATTGAAAATTAAAGGTGGAATATATTTCAGGAAGGGGATAATTCCAAGTTTCCTCCAAGACCTCGAAAAAAATGTTTTTGAAATTTCCAAAAGTTTCAAAACTAATCTTTGCATTTTCTTTCATCTGTTACAGAACGACACGATGCAGATCGTGTGGCAGTACCACGCGGACGAACCGGTATCGGTAGCGGGCGTTCTACCGGCACACGGGGCTATCCATGGCTCGAGGCCTTTGTATCTGGTACAACGGGACGCGGTGCCAAAACCGAGCGGCAGGAACGCTGGAATCGTCCCGACGCTCAAAGTTTGGGACGTTCTGAATCAACAGGTATGAAAAATCGGTATCGAGAAAAAAAATTGGTATCAAGAAAAAATCGGTATTGAGAAAAAAATCGATATCGACAAAAGTCGGCATCAACCAAATCGAGATCGGCAAAAATTGTTTTCGATAGAAATCGGCATTGACAAAAATCGGTACCGACCGAAAACGATAACAAACGATAATGATAAAGGATCGAAAGCGATTGGTACAAATCGGTATGAATAAAAAATCGATAACAATTGGTACGAATCCGTGACGATAAAAGATCCGGGGGTAGCGAGAATGGTACCGATTTCTCGGTCTGTGTTCCCGTGGATTTTTATCAACGAAAGAGAAAGAGAGGGAGGGTGTGCATCGAGAGAGTGAGAGGGTGTGCATTGTCTCGGCAATTTATGACCCGATATAAATCTAACGGGGTCACATCCGGCAAAAACTATTCGTTCATTAGCGTCGCCGGCTCGTAGATTATGACTTTACGTTATCCCGCGGAAATCTATAGACAATGGCGATTTTACCATGGCACTCCATCCCCTCTCTGATTTTGGAACTTTGTAGCAAAACCCTTCATTATGATATAATAATAATAATAATAATAATAATAACAGTAATAAAGATAATAATGACAGTAAAGTTATCGATAATGATAATAATAATAATAACAATAGTAATAGTAACAATAATAGTAATCACAATAACAACAACAATAGCAATGTTTGACTTGCATTACAGGTTCGCTTACCCATGGAGCAGGAGACGCTACTTTGGTGTCGGGTTCTCGAAATGCCCGACAATCTGAGAAGCAAACATCATGTCGTTAAGGTATGTGATAGATCGAATTGATTATTCTCGCAATGAAATCGTCTACACTCGGAACAAATCGACTGCTGTCGGGATAGGTCGACAACTCTCGACGTGGATCGACTACACTCGGAGTTGATCGAATCGACTACACTCGGGACAGATCGACTACCCTCGGGATATATCGGCTATACTCGGGGTAGATCGACTTCTCTCGGAATATATCGACGGCTCTCGGAATGTATCGACTATACTCGTGGTAGATCGACTTCTCTCGGAAAATATCGATATTTCTCGCGACAGATCGACTTCTCTCGGCATTAATCGACTATGCTGGCTGCGATAAATCGATTCCTCGCACTTCGAGTCGAGACCGCATACTCCGAGGGATTTTTAAGAATTTCTTTCCATTCACTCTTTCGTTCCTCTCGATTAATCGAATACCGATTTTATTGAAAATTGTTTCAGTACGAGCCAGTCATCCAGCCAGGCAGCCAGGAATATTTACACCACATGACGCTCTACGAATGCCGAGGCGACCAGACGAATTTAGAAGCGGCCGCTAAAAGCAAGGGTGTAACGTGTTATCAACCAGGACAGGAATCTTTGCGATGCAATACCATCGCCGCTACGTGGAGTCTAGGATCCGAGGTAAAAGCAGCAGCGAGTCTCACGAAAATTGCACCGACCAAATCTATAGACTTCTGATCTTTGGAAATTCCTAACTTCCGGCGACCTTCTCCGAAAAATTCGAAATTTGTATGACCCAAAGCGGATATTCCGAGCTTTCGATTCTCACAAAGCAGAATTATCTAGGAATTTTCGTTTTTGAGTTATGAATTTTCGAATCCATACCCAAACGCTTTGGATTCGTAGTAAAGCGGATCGAGGGTTCGCCTGCGAAAATTCGTCACTTCCGGTAGGAGATTTCCAAAAATCTGGAAATTTCACCACCGAAGGTAGACATTCCCATGTTCGAAATGCGCCCTCGCCCATGTTTCGACGATTTTTCGCACCGACGATATAAATTCCTAAAGGTGCAGGGTCACGATTTCGCCGTGATAAAGTACAACTTCCCGACTCTGAGACACCGACGAGTCGGTTTCATTTACCAGAAAAAAGAAGAAAAAAAAGGCGAAACAAAAGTATAGTATCATTAAGCCCTAATAGCAAAGTAGAAAACGCTACCGTTAGCGCGCTAATCCCGCGGTGGAAGTAATGCATACCAATGCACTTTACTACGACCGCAGGAACCCTCCGTTCCTCTTTTTTCTTATTTCTTTCTATTTTTTTTTATTTTTTTTTTTCATGTGAAACATATCCTCGGAAGCTGTAACTCCACCCTCGTCCTTTCCCCTTCCTCCCCAACCCCTTCCCGACAATTTGAAAATTTCTCTGCCGGTTGAAGAATTTATTTCTCGGTCTAGGCATTTTTGAAAAATAAAAGTGGGCAAGGTTTTTTAAAAAGCAAGAGCTCGGCTTTCACTTTTTAATTTTCCGATTTTCTCTCCTCCAGGGCTTCAATTATCCAGCCGAGGCGGGATACGCGCTGGATCCTTACACGGGCCCACGCTACTACATGCTGGAGACGCATTACACCAACCCGCAGTTGATCCCTTTCGTGGTAGACAACTCCGGGCTGCGCCTATTCTACACGGACAAGCTGCGGACCCACGACGCCGGGATCCTGAGCATTGGCATCGACCCCAATTGGCGACACATCATACCCCCAGGTCAGCCGCAGGTCGTCTCCGAGGGGCACTGCATCGCCGATTGCACCGAGCAAACGGTCCCCAACAACGGCATCAACATGTTTGCCGTGATCATGCACACGCACCAGCTTGGCAAGAAGGTCAGGCTGAGGCAGATCAGGTCCGGTGAGGAAATGCCGCCGATAGCGTCGGATGCCAGCTACGACCCCTTTTATCAGGAGTACCGGCGACTGCAGCGTCCGGTGAAGGTGTACCCGGTGAGTGAAGTTATATGGCGCTTCGTAGCTCCTCGGGAAGAATTCGCAGGAAGTTGAAATTTTTTTTGGTGAAAGGGAGGACCAAGGGTTCGCTAAGAAGTTTTTGTTGGAGTCTCTGGGAGTTTTCCTTCCCGAGTTATGAATTTTTTAAAATGAGGCAGAAACGACGGAATTTAGAGACAACTGGAAACTCGTTGCTTTTTGGGATCTGGGTTTAGAAATTTGTGTAATTTTTTTCTTGAAAGGCAAATTCCAGAGCTTTCGAAACGATTAAACCCGAAGTCCTTACGATTTTTCGTTGCCGACTTATGATTTTTCGAAGTCGACTAGATGTAGAAGATAGTTTGAGAGTCTCGTTATATTTAGAAATTCGTAGCACTTGTAGAAGATCGTTCGGCAAGTCGAGGTTTTTATCACTGAGAGATGATCCACCAGGCTTTAAAACAAGCCAAGGCGAAGATCTATACGACTTTTCCCTCGGATGTGATAAATTCGGAACTTGAGAGATCAGTGACTCGCCAAAACACATCAATTTTTATCCGAAAATCAACGAGAAAACGACTATAATAATGGGGGAAAATGTGTTTTTTTTCATTGCAGGGAGACCATTTAATAGCCGAATGCACGTACTCTTCGGAAACGAGGCAGGCGATAACACTGGGTGGTTTAACGACGAAAGAAGAGACTTGTTTGGTGTCTGCACTTTATTACCCACGGATCGACCTTTCCCTCTGTTATTCTTTGCCATCGCTGCCAACGGTTTTGCACAGCTTGGGGATACAAAAGCTTATGCAGTAAGTTCTTGTACTTTCCAACACCCAATATTCCATTGCAATGGCTTTCCAGCTCGTCCTTCACACTTTTGTCCTTCAGTTTCTCCCAAAAGATAGCCCAAACGCAACCAATATTCCTCAATCCCCTCCTTGGTTCTTCAAACTGAGCCCAGTCCCTTAAAAACCTCGCTGTAACGCTCCAGTTTGAGCTCCGGCCCTTCACCATCCCCAGTCGAATGTTCTCGATTGCATTCCACCCATCTTTATCCCCACCGTGACACTTGAAGTTGGCTGACCCAATTCAGTCCTGTCCCTTTTAAATAAAATTATTAATACGAGTTCGGAAACAGGCGTGTCTGAGCATGGAGTAGAAGATTGGATATGGATAAGACACTATTTAAATAATGGATCTTATTGCTCATACATCTTATTGGGTTGAAAGGGGGCGGGTCTTAGCGTAGGGAGTGGTAATCCGAACATAAATGAGCGTGGCTTAGCGTAGGGAGTGGTAATCCAAACATAAAGGGGTGGGTCTTAGCGTAGGGAGTGGTAATCCAAACATAAAGGGGCGGGTCTTTATCTAAAGCATCGGAGTAGGGATATAAGGGGGCGTGGTTTAACTGGAGGCGTCACAGCAGGGAAACTAAGAGACGGGATTCAACATGAATCGTTACAGAAGGGATATAAGAGGGACCGGCTTGATTTTATGAATTGTAGTGGGGTTTTGAAAGGGATGGGCTAATGTTTGGAGTTTCGGGGAGAGAATAAAAATAGGCGGGGCTTGCATAAAAATATCATAGCGGGGATAAAAAAACGTGTGGCTTGATTTCGAGCGACATAGTGGAAATACTAATAGGCGTGGCTCAACCCGAACCGTTAGAGGGCGTATAAAAGAAGGCGGGGCTTGATTTGATACAACGTACTGGAGCTCAGCTTTAATCGTCAGAGGGATTTAACCGTGTAACCGAGGAATTCAGTGCATCGAGCAAAACTGTTGTTGATTTTGAAGTGACAGCAGAAAGGTGGACGTAAACGTCCAATTAACCCGACGTTGTTATGATATTTCGAAGGCAACAACGTCCCTCCTTCCAACGTTTTCTTTTCCTTCGCGTCAACACGATTAGTGCCATTAGTCAGCCATTTCCTTCCCTGCCTCCACAATTTCATGCCGTCATCATTTTCTCTTCTTGGTCAACAGATCTCTAACGAGAACCCTCTCGGTTCGTTTTGTTCCAGGGGCGCGTCGATCACAATCGAAGCACCGGCTTCCCTCTATGGCATGACCTTGGAGCAGCGTTTGCTGTCGTACGATTGGGAAACAGGGTTCCAGAGTTTCCAGGAAGCAACGCACAGTGGCACGTTCAAACCCCTTTGCTCCAACAGCAAGGGCGCTCCTTTGACGGGCACCGACGTGGAGGCCCACTACCCGCGGATCCTGAGGCCATACGAGGAGGCCACGGCTCCGTGCTTGAAGAAGCCCTTCAAGAACCGGCTCTCGATGATCATCAGCGAGGACGGCGACCTTGGCAGCCCCGTCGACCCGGACAGCGACGAGTCCAACGCCGTCGAACGAGGTCAGCTGGTGCGCAGCAAGGTGTCCCGCAGCAGCGAGGGCCCAGTGGCCGGCAGCTCCGCCGTGAAATCAACGACCCTACTGCTTCTGATGTCGGTGATGATCACGGCGCTCAGGTGAACCGGTGCCACTTAATGGCAGAGACCTCTGTCGGCTTTTCGTTGTAACCACTCTTTGCTCGCGACTCAGTGCCATCGACCCCCTCTACAGCGGAAACCCGTCCAAGTGGATCAGAGCAGCGACGAGCGTGTTCTCCCACCCTATCGCACCCCTTCGAAGTGGGCATAACTAATCCCTACCAACGTACAACGCTACGCCCACGGCCAATCGGCGTTCGGCGCTCCCCACCACTCCGTACGACGCTCCGCCCGCATCCCCACCCAGGTTAACCCAACCACTGGGGGCACCGTGATCCCCACCACGAGTGCGCGATGCCCCGCCCTCGGCACCACCTTCCTTCACACCTCACCACTTCGTACGCGCTCGAAAAGCGGAGGGAGATGTAGAAAGCGCCAATAGGAACGGGAGAACGTTGCGATGACCGAGTTTGGACACGACGCGACTCAAACTCACAGATACACAAACACATACGTACTACGGTAGCGAAAGATATGAATGAGTGAAAGATATGATGGATGGACTTAATGAACTGACTGAGCGGTAAATTATGAATCCGATGAGGGAGGAGGAATTATTATTAACACTCTCCGCGTGGGAGAGTCGAAAGGGTATTTAGATAGTTTCTAAAACGCGAATCGAACGCATCTTCTAAAGGGGTTCGACGTCCACGATAGTTGTTAATAAGTAAGACATTGTTGGCTGTTTATTTGTCGCCCGGTTCAATCACGTAACGAGCTTTTTTTTTTCTTTTCAATTTCTAGGTGATCGATCGAGACATCGGTTATCGAATATTCGATTAATCGAACTCTCGAAGGTCGATCGATTTCTTTTCATCGATTTCTTTTCTTTTCAATAATTTGCGTGATTGCTTTCCGTGGTCGATGTGTTTTGTATATTTTTTGTTATCGATTGGGGTATTATTGAGTGTAAGAATTATGACGATAGTGATCGTAACGTAACTTTTGTAAAGTTATAAACGTTGGTTGATTCGTACGTGGTTCTTTCTTCCGTTTATTCTTCATTTTTGTTTAATTATTATTTATGATTTTTTGGGACTTGCAGCTGCAACAATTTGTAAATTAATTATCGCCTTCTTTTGAAATTACCGAGTCCATGACTTAACCAATGTTTATAAATGCGAGTGTGAAAATGAGCGAAGGGAAACGTCTTTTTTGTATCATTATGTACAGTTTTTAATTGGTAATTAACAATTACGATTACGATTGTGGAATATTATTGTAAATTATGAATTATCAATTATGATTATGCTTAGGATTATAATTATGAATTACAAATTATTAATTATGATTACAATTGGGATTATAATTATAAATTTCAAATTGTTAATTATAATCCTGATTATTATTGCGCTTACAATTACGTTTACGGTTATAGTCATTATTTACAATTACGATTATAATCATCAAATATGATTATAATTATTATTATTGCGATAATAATTATAAATTGCAATTATGATTACGATTATAATAATTTATTATAATTGTAATTATGGCTGCGATTATAATTATGATTACGATTACGATTAAACTTACGATTACGATTATGAATCACCTTTTTTATCGCAATAATTATGAAATTGTATAGGTCATCCTGGCGACAGTAACGGGAGTGGATTCTCTGGCTCGTCTGGGACGACGATAGACATTAGTAGATCATTCTAATCTTGAGCTCGAGGTGGATGTAAACTAAATGAGAGGAAAAAAAAAGTGAAGAAGAGGAACACTAATTGATTATTTATTTTTATTAATTTAAACAAATGAAACGGAGTGTGGACAGTGCGAGAGAGAGAGAGAGAGAGAGAGAGAGAGAGAGAGAGAGAGAAGAAGAGGGAGAGAGTGTATAAAAATTTAGAAATAATAATTATTATTATAATATACCGCAACTGTAATAGCAAAGGAGATTGATATTGGGTGGGAGGAAGGAAGGGAGGAAAAAAAGGAAACTAAATGATTGAAGACGAAAAATTAATTAATTAATTATTAATTAATTATTATACATATATAAATAAATGTTATTTTCTACCGATCGAAACACGAATAATAATAAAAAAAGAATAAAGAAAAACAAAAGGATGCATTTAACACACTTTTCCAAACATTGACACTTTAACACCTGAAAAATAAAATAAATAAATAAATCCTGGTAATATAAAAAAAATAGAAAGAATGAAAGCCATTATTTACTTTTATTATTTTCATTATCATTATTATTGTTATTATTATTATTATTATTATTCAATTACGATTCGGATGATGATAATAATAATAACAATAATAATATGATTAAGCTCTCGAGGATATGATTTTTTTGGAATTATTTTGAAATCGTCAGAGGAAAATGAAAATAATTGAGAAAAATTTTGAAAATATCCAAAAAACAAAAGAAATGGAAAAAGAGACTGAAAGTCGGTAAATAAAAAGAGGGAAGAAGGATAGAGATTAGGGGAATTAACGGTAGAAGTGGAAACACGATTATTATTATTATTATGATTCAAGGGGATGAAAATCAATGAATAAATAAATAAATAAAGGAAGAAAAATACGTAGGGCAAGAAAAAAATAACAAACAAACTATTTTACAAATTTAATACGTGAGGGTTAATCCCGTAAGTGTCATTGAAATTCGTATTAATAGGGAATTCGTGTGTAGCCAGTTGTCGTAGGTGGTTTTAAATAAGGGTGGGAAAATGAAAAAAATGAAGGAAAAATCAACTTTTTCAAAATCATTATTTTTTCCATTGAATTCGATTTTTTTTTCTCGCGAAATTGAGAGGAAAGAGGGAAAGAATGGGGAAGTTTTGCAATTTTTTACGTATTTCCTAAAAGAAAAAAGGTGCCAGCCAGTATAGTAAAATTTATTTATTTTTTATTTATACATAATAATATTATTATTTACAGTTAAAATGTTATAAAAATATATAATGTATTATTCCAACATGTATTAATATTTTATTAATTATATATATAAATTTTCCTATGCTGGCGCACAGTGGAAGTTACTATACACGTGAGGGTTGGAAGAAGAAAGGGTACTATTTAAGAAACTGTCGGTGATATGACCAGAACAATCAGCAAAGTGTCGCATTTACAATTTGTCACTTAACCTTTAACCTGGAGTAATACGATGTTGTGAATTCGTGAGAGTTAAGTAGGCCGAGAATATATATATTATATATACATAAACGTGTATGCGTCTGCACGAATCTACAGACCGATCCTGCTCATTTCCCTATTCCCAACTCCTCGTACATACGCCCTTGTGCTTCTAATCTGCGCACAACTACAAATTCGAAATCAGCAATCCCAAAAACCCTCAAATATCAATTTTTGTGCGATTTGGACAATGTTTTATATTTGGGTCCGCCATCTTGGATATGTTGCCATTCTGAATTTGTCCATTTTGATGTCAAATTCGAACTGACCGGCCAAAAAGACACTCGGATATCAATTTTCGTGCAATTCGAACGACCTCTTGCATTTTTGTCCGCCATCTTGAATATGGCGCCATCCTGAATTTAACCTTTATGAGGTCATATTCAAACTAAGCGAGCCCAAAAACCCTCAGATATTAATTTTCGTACGCTTTGGACAACCTTTTACATTTTCACCCGCCATCTTGGATTTGCTACCATTTCAGATCTCATAATTTTGAGGTTAAATTCGAAATACGCGGTTTGAAAAATCTCTAAAATTCAATTTTCGTGTGATTTCGAATATTTTTCCAATTTGGTCAGACATCTTGGATCTGCCATTTTGAATTCGTACAAATCGACCTCAAGTTGAGAACCGGAAATATGAAAGTGTTAGGAATTGCTCCAAAATTGGTTTCTAGGAGTTTTCCAAGGCTCTGAGTTTGAATTTAAGGTTAGAATTATCCCATAACCCTTCCTACCTCTCCAAACACCATCTTTAGATCGTTCTGTATACTCTTGCGCGCGCATACAAGATAGTTGACTTGTAACGAACGAACTTCGAGCTTCATCACGTTTTGCAAAAGAATATAGATTGGAAGGGGTGACATTTGAGGGGAGTAGGAGTGTAATTGAGTTACACCTGTCTTACGTTACTTCGAAACTACAAAATTCAAAATGGCGGACTCTAACCTCCAAGTTCCCAAACTCGTCACAACTCCGCCTAGGGTTTCTATCACGATTTTACTGGTATTTTTTTCGAGTCTTTCGCAAAATTTGAGGAATTCGCCAAAGTTTGATCAGTGTTTCGTGGTGTTTCGCTAAAATTTCTTCCCGATTGTGCCAAGATTCCGACAGAATTAATTCACCATTAAAAAGAACCACCATTCTTCGGGTCGCTCGCGTTATTAGTCAGTCGGAGTCACTTAGCCTTATACTACCGATCAATAAAGCCGTCTTGCAAAGTAGTTGAACGAACTGGCAACCTTTCAGAGACCCACTGAACGATAAAGTCCAGCGATTTTGCTTTTATCGCCCTCTGTCCTTTTTTCATGGCAACTTGGTGACGATTCTAACCTCAAAATCAAAGTCAGCGACCCAAAAAACTTCTAGAAACCAATTTTCAGGCAAATCCGACAACTTTTTATTTTCCCGGTTTCGAACCTGAGGTAGATTTGTACAAATTCAAAATGGCGGATCCGAAATGGCCGACTAACTCAAGAAATACTTGGATCCGCATGAAAGTTCATATCCGGACGTTTTTTGGGTCGCTGATTACGAATTTGACCTCAAAAAAAGTCTAATTCAAAATGGCGGAGCTAAGATGGTTAACCTGTCTGCACTAAACTTAATATCTGGGGTATTTGAGGGTCGCATCCGATCAGACACATTCAGAATTACGCTTTTTCGAGTCTCAGTGGGTGGATTTAGACCAAAGTCGTTTTCAACGGTGAAGAATGAGATGGAAGGAAGAGTGACACGTACGGTTAGCGGCCGCACGCGAACCGTTCATTAATTATAGCGATCTGTTCGCCTACTGGTAAACAAACACGATAACGATCCTCTTGCAGAAGAGGAAAACCTATTCTTTCTTCATTCTAATGGAAATCCAGACGTTGTCGTTTAACCAGGATAGGATCGATATCCCTCCGAATCCTGAAAACACCTGAAAAAAGAGGTTAACGTTCGAATCACCGAAAAAAAACCAGCATTCATGGGGAAAGTGAACCGTATTTCGACACTAGCGCCATCTACGGTGGTGTCGTTGTCGGTAACGGACACCCGCCTCGAAACCTGACGACTTTCACTGGAGAAGTTTCCCCCGAAACCGGGTGGTTCTCGAAATATTTTATAGCGAACGTTTGCTAGGAATCACCCTGTATATTCGTTTTTCACCCGGTTCCGGAATAATCATGGCCGACTGGGTATCGCAATTACGCGGTGTAAGCGATGATCCAACTGTACCGTCGCGTCGGGACCCTTCCAATCGATTGAACTGTGATCAGCTTCTGGCACAGTGGCATGTAAAATCGCGGCATCGTGCGAATAAATTGATAAGAACAATTATTATCGGCCTGGAGCGCAGGATCGCACTTTAAAGTGTCTACTCGCAACTCGGAGCGTGGTGAAGCGAGAAGGCCCCGTGGCTTGTATGTATATTGTATGTATAGAACTTTTAGGGATCATTGGATGCCGGCTGAACCCTATGTTGATACGGGTCGCGGTTGGATTGCGATGTATGTGCACAGGGGGAAGACAACGAGGGCTGAAGCATGGCAGGGGGTACATAAAATGAAATAAAGAGTAAAAGAGTACGTACGCCATTAATAGGATCGAATGCTTAGTGTGAGTGTACATAGAATCATCCTGTATATAGTTATAGTTTTAAATACATCCGATGTAATTTTATAAGTACACTCTTCATATCGAAAATCCTAACCGATGTCTTCGCTGACCAGTGACGCAAAGCATTACGGACGATCATTGTAATTCTAGCCCGCCATTTTGAATTCGACGATTTTGATGCCAAATTCGAAGACAACGGCCCGAAAAATCCCCGAAAACCATTTTTCGTGCGAATCGAAATAGCTTCTATCGGCCATATTGGATCCACCATTTTGAATTCGGTAATCCTGAGATGAAATTCGAAATCAGCGACCCGAAAAACCCCTGGATACCAATTTTTGTACAAATCGGACAACCTTCAGGATCCAGGTAGCCATATTGAATACGCCATCTTGAATTTGACGAACCTAACCTCAACTTTGAAATCAGCGACCCAAAAAATCCATAGAAACCAATTTTCGTGCATTTCCAATCACTTTCTACTTTTCTCGGTTTAGAACCCGAGGTCGATTTGTACAAATTCAAGATGGTGGATCCAAAATGGCTGACCAATTCAGGAAATATTCGCACACGCATGAAAATTAATATCCGGGCATCTTTCGGGGCACTGATTTCGAAAATAACCTCGAAACTTTAAAAATCGAAATGAGACTGAATCGAAGATGGCGGAGAATAATGCAAAAGGTTGTCCAAATTGCACAAAAATTAATATTTGTGGGTTTCAGAGTCGCTGATACCGAATTTGCCATAAAATTCCCAACGAGGGCCCAAATATCGGTCAGGGCCATTTTTGAAGTAATGCTTTGCGTCATCAGTGTTTGGACATTAAAAAAAACATACGATTAGACAAACAAACGAAAAAATTGTTTAGTAAATATCTCAAAGATTTCTGCTCTTTCTTTATAAACTAACGGTAAGGAGGAGACCAGAAGGGGTAAATAATAATCAACGTTCACATACACGACATTCTCAACATCAACTACAACATCAACAACATCAACATCAACTTACACTATAAACAAATTGTATTATATTTTATATAATATAAATATGTAAATGTTTTTCTAATCTCGGCAGTCTTTGGCTTTTTTTTCCTCGTCGTCTTCCCAATCCTCGAAATTCCATCCTGCGCCGGGATCGAACCCGGGACCTTGACTTGCAATTCGTAGTTTTTTGGAATCAGCTGCTCAAGAAACGCCCATATATTAATTTTTATGCGAATCCGAGTACTTTTTGAATTGGTCAGCCATTTTGGATTCGCCATTTTAAATTTGTACAAATCGACCTCAGGTTCGAAACCGGGGAAATTAAAAAGTGATCGGATTTGCATGAAAATTGGTTTCCAGAAGTTTTTTGGGTCGCTGATTTCGAATTTGGGGTCAAAATCATTGTCACCTTTCAAGGTTATTGACATTTGCAATATCCATGTTTCTCTTGAAAAAAATTCATAACTTTGGAACGGGAAATGGTATGAACTTTCGATTTAGCTCATTTTGAAGCTTGAAAGCTGCTCTTTCGATCCAGAAAATTTCAAATTCTTGGAGAATTTCCTTTTAGCGCTACGGGACATCCAATAGCGCACTGAATACAAATACCACCAAGAGAAAAGTTAGTTACTGATAACAAAAGCTTTTATCGACGGAAAGAAAGCTCGTGTAATGCCATCACATTACGCAGCCGGCAGGTAGCTCGCGTACTGCGCTGTTCTGTACTTTATGGAACACCAGCTACCACCTTCGGAGTTGTACGTACGTAAAATGTACATAGAAGCGAAGTTTGATTAGACGAGTCGGTGGATGGGCTCGTAGGCGCAGGGAGAAATTACCAAACCAGCGGAAACTTCCTCATTAATAGATAGGAACTCGGATACCTTAACGAACACCAGTTTTGTATGTAGACCCATCCCACAGCGGTAGCACCAGCAGAGCTCCTGCGAGTATCAGTGGAACTACAGGCTCCCACGGATCGGTGTTCGAACTTAGATCGAAAGCCAATTGCGAAGCCAATTACGGAAAAATTCGGTATTTACAAGATTTAAAGAGGAACTCTCACACTTTGAAATAAGCCAAACCGGAAGTTGGTACCATTTTTCGTTTTGTTGTTACGAATTTATAAAAAAATGCAGATTTCGATGACCTTGAAAAAAATTTGTTATACTTAAGGTGTCGTAACTTTGAAAAAAATTTGTCGAAGAATTTGAGATTTTTAGGATTCAAAGAGGAGGTTTCGAGCTTCGAAATGGGCCAAACCGGAAGTTGACACCATTTTTAGTTTCGAAAATATAAATCTTCAAAATCCGCTCAGTGAAACTTAAGTTTTCTTCGTTTTTAGTTTTTCCTGAAAAAAATTTAGAAACGACGTCATTTTTGGAACCAGCTGATCCAGATTTCCATTAACCTTCTCGTAATTGATAAGAAACTGCAAGTCCACGAAAACAGATGCAACAAGTAAACCTGAGCATCAGCTACATTTTAATTTAACTTCATTTTACATCGGCTGCAATCCCGCTTCCGCATGAAATGAGAATTTATACCTATATCTAGAGTACCTAGCTGTCCTTTAACCAATGTAGCTTAAGAGTATAAGCAATTACGTTAATTAAGCTCACAGCTGCTGGAAAACAATTACCTACTAAAAAGAAATCCCTCGTTTTTTTCTTTCTCCCAACACTCCTCCTGTTTTCTCTCGTTTTTCTCCTTTTTCCTCCATATTCACGTGCACTTTCTTCCCTTTTTTTTTGTCAGTTTGATTGAATTCAGAAAAATGAGTAGCTCCGTGTGCATAAACCAGGCTTTTATACAGTACGATACCCAGAAAACAACCAAAATACGGCATGTTATCAGAAATTGCCGATTTCTCGGGTCCCCGAATCTCGGAGGAAAAAATTCCATACAATCTTTTTTATAGAACAAAAGGCACTCTACAATTTACCACTCTTGTGATTTTTTTGTAAAATGCAGATTTAACGAGTTACAGGTAGGTAAAGTCACAGGAGAGGCCAACGCCATCTTCTGGTACAGATTTCTTATGAATTTTTGCGACTTCGAGAAAATATCATACGACATTTTTTGTATATCCCGAAGAGATCTACAAAAATGTATTCTTGAAATGTTTCCAAAAAGTGAATCATTAAAGAGATACAACTGCATTTTTATAAAGATGGACGTTATACAAGATGATGCCGAGAACAAGGCAGATATGCATTTTGGGAGAAAATCACAAAAGAGCTGTATAAAGTGCACCTCTATGAAACTTCCTCATAGAGGGCGTTGTATGATGGCATTTTCATTCCCATCGAGACTCTTCATGAAAGTTATGACAAGAATCGAACCCTGTCTGTTTTGAAGGTTTCAAGCGAAGCCTCGATTTCACGCTCGTCAAATCAGAGCTTTAATTAAGTCGTGTAGTGCAAACGTGCGGTATTTTGATTCCGAATGGAAAGCACGGCGTAAGTATTACATGGCCCTGCAGTGGCAGTGTACATAGTGGCAACGAAAGTGGGTATCCGCATACGGCAGAGGTAGAATGTAGGTTTGCAGTTAGGTTCTCGAGAATTTATTAGTACCGGACGTACTCAGCCACGACCCGTCACTGTAAATTAACAGCAAACAGAGAGACGAAATCACCCATCGCACTTTCTATTTGTTAATTCGGCCGGTTGTTTGCATCTCCGAGCTATTAATGAATACATAAATTTCTGCCAACCGAGGAGAAGCTCTGCAGTTGGGCAATCAATGAAAAAAGCTCGAACCAGACAGCTTTGAAAGCTGTACTTCCCCGATTTCAAATCCTCCGACGCGTTCTCGGAAACGTCCTGTATAACGCTTGCGATCGTTAAAAATAAGGCGTATCTCCTCAATGAGCCATTTTTCGAAAAAACTTCAAGAATACTTTTTTACAGAGTTCTTCCAGCTCTACAAAAAAGGTCACATGACCTTTTCTCGAAAACGCAAAAATTTTCGAAATATCCTTACCCAAAAATTACCTTCTCCATTTATCACAACTTTTACCACGAATATCTCGTTCAATCTGCATTTTACCAGAAAATCATAAGAATGCAAAGATGTAGAACACATTCTGTTGCATAAAAAAGGTCGTATAAAATTTCTTGCTAAATTGACCGGGGACCGGATTTCGACAGTGGTCTGGTTGACCTTGAAATGTAATTTTTGGGTTTTCCCCCGAATTCGAACTCGGGTTCCCGGGGTTCACGTTCCTATCGCAGAATTTTCATCTTTGGATGAAAACATCCTCTTTAACATCTTTTACACCGCTGGATGGGGATTACAACGGAATGGGTGGGTATTTATACGCCAGCGTCTGCTCAAACATTCGGAAGTAGCTGCGATGCAATAATTACCGTAAACGCGTGATGCAAAGCTGGATGCAAAAAAGCGAATGAAAATGCACGCGAATAACAACAATTCCACCATCAACGCCATCGGTCTGTTTTATTAACACGAGAATTTAATCCACTTTGTGCTCCTCTATTTTATAAATCGGGATATACATTATTTATTTTCATTTTTACAACGACTTACGTATATTATTGCACACGGTATGTAAATTATACATTTTTTATTTATCTTCCATCTATTTAAAATATGTATAACGAATTAGGCACGTATATACAACGTACGAATATAAACAATTAATTTTCCAGATTCCAGGCACTTTTGGGCGAATCTTACATACGACCTTTTTTATAGACGACAATGAAATCTGCAAATTAGATATCGTGTGAATTTGTCGTAAAATGTAAATTTAACGAGATATTCACGACTGAAGTTGCGAGAAAGAGGAGTGCCATCTTTCGGTTGAAATATCTCGCAAAGTTTTGCATTTATCAAAAAATGTTATTCAACCTTTTTTGTAGAGATCGAAAAACTCTATAAAAATGTGTTCTTGATATATTTTCTAAAAGTTGAAAATTAAGGAGATATAGCAGGATTTTTATGAAAAAAGACGTTATGCAGGGTGATGTCGAGAATACGTCTCTCCCACGGAGTCACATCTTTCCAGAAGTTATGACGACTTATTTAGCCGTTATATATTTATTCTTCTGTAACTGTATAACGTGTTCGCATATATGCGTCACATGGAGATACATGTGTACTCCTACAACCAACTTTGTTCACCCATTCCTGGTCCCTTAACATCGTTTCTTTTTTTAGAGGGATTAAAAAAAAGGAAAAAGAGGGCAAAAACATTTGATGGAAAGCTTACAAAAGGGAAATCCGATGACAGAGAATCGGGCGAGAGTGTCAAAGCGCGCGCGTAAAAGATGAAAAGAGAGCTCCGCTGCATATAGATGGAACATCGATGGATGGAGGGTGATAATATATATTTTTTTCACTCTATGTACTTTTTTCCACTAGAATCCTCAATCCTTGTTGGAATTTCCCCTAGACTCCTGGGCCTTATCAGAATTCTCACTAGCATTTTCCCTTTTTATGGAATTTCCACTAAAATCCCTAATTTTTAATGGGAGTTTAACTGGAATCCTCGATCGCAGATTTCGAGGAAATTTGCCCATTTTTTTATTACTTTCCTTTATACCCTAGCACAGGTTCAAAGGATCTCGATTATTTTAGACTTTTATCGGAATAGTACCCGGAGCAGCATCTTCGATAATTCAGTTGCGACCTAATTCTCGGTCTCTTCTCGGTCTCTCTTCGTAGCTTCTCTCGTTTCTATACTCGTACAATGAGCTTCAATTGGATGTAATTGAACGTTTTCTGCTGCTTCTTCTCTCCTTCTATTTATTCGACTTATTATTGAATCCTTAAGCTCGCGTGCTCCTCGTTGCATTCCCAGCGTTTCTAGCAAACCCCTTGACGGATATATGCGTCAAGCGGATGATATTACAATTCTAGTGGAAATTCGGCGATAAGAAAGGATCCTAGTGGAAATTCTAGGAAAATCCAGGACTCTAGGGGAAATTACAGCAAGGATCGACCGTTCCAGTAAAATCAGCAACAAGGATCAAGGATTCCATTGAATGCCCTGGTAAAAACGAAGATTCTAGTGAAAATCCTACAACGAGGGTGAATTTTAGTGGAAATCCCAGGAAGATCTGGGAGTCTAGGGGAAATTTCAGTAAGCATCGGGAAATCTAGAGGAAAAATCTAGGGGAAATTTCTGCAAGGATCGCGTAAGAGAGGAACAAGAGACGTACGTACATCCATCTCTAGCGGACACATTGCACAACCCTTGGGCAAGGGAGGATCCGGTTGGGTCGTGGGGGTGGTGACAACCATGGGGCTGGAAGAGATAAACGAGGTGACGCGTGATAGAAGACGAGCTAAGTACGGGTACCAATTCCCTCGAACGATGGACGGACCACGGGGGTTCACCCTCTACCCTTCCTCACCCCGTTCTATAAACTACCTTATTCCTGAGCCAGCCCGTTCTACTCCAGCAAGTTTAGCACCCACTGGCCGAAGGATTCAGCGCGAGGACTTTGGATCCTCTCCTCCCTACCCAGGGCGAGAGGGTCAACCACCCTCTTTCGATTCAATCAACCCTTCATTGTTTAAAACTGCTGCCCCCGCACCCTTCTGGTAGAGAAAAAAGCTTACGGTAAGAGAAAAAACCGCACCATGGAGAAAATGGAGAGTCGGAAGGGTGGGGGATGATGGGTTTATCGGGGGTGGAGGAAATGGTATGGGAACGGGACGCTTCTACACAGCCACACACACATCCACACGCGCATACATATGCATGGCTGCTATGGGGTTGCATCCCCCGATCAGGATCAAGCGGTGTTTCAAGCTACTTGATTCTTTCGACTCGAGCGGCACTGACTCCGTCGATACCGCACATTAATTACCATTAAAGGGGATTGCCCCGATTCCATATACTGCTACGGCACTACCCTTCGGCAACCCTCCCTTTGCTCATCCGCGTCCGGATGTTTCGTTCTTCTTCCCCCTCCTAAACCACTTTTTAATCTCACTTCTCCCTCCATTCCTACTCTTCCCCTTCCTTGGCCCTCTTGTGTCTTGCTTTCCCCTCCATCCCCACTCCTAAGTACATATTAGTCTCACTTCCCGTCATCTTACCTTTTTTTATCCAGTTTTCCTCCACTCCCCTCACTATCCTTCTCGCTTTCCCCTCCATCCCCATTCCTTAATTCTCTTTTGCCTCGCAATTCCCTTCTGGGACTGTCCCGCTTCCCTTCGACATCCCCTCTTGAGTTGCCATCCATTACCTTTTCCCCTCCATTCTCACTCTTAACCCTCCCACTTCCCCTCCAGCGGCCTCATAGCGATGGTCTGTCGTCACCGCCGACCTTACAGCGAGGTTTCACCTAACCTACGGCCTTATAACGAAATTTCACTTAAACATCGGCCTTATATCGAGCGTCTGTTTTATCCAACGGCCTCCTAGCGAGGTTCTATTGTGACCACCGGCCTTATAGCGAGCGTCTGTTTTATTCCACGGCCTCATAGCGATGGTCTGTTGTCACCGCCGGCCTTATAGTGAGGTTCCACCTAACCTACGGCGTTATAACGAACGCCAGTTGTATCAAACGGCCTTATAACGGGATTCTACCGAATCTACGGCCTTATAACGAGATTTTACTTAAACATCGGCCTTATATCGAACGTCTATTTTATCCAACGGCCTCCTAGCGAGGTTCTATTGTCACTACCGGCCTTATAGCGAGTGTCTGTTTTATTCCTCAGCCTTATAGCGATGGTCTGTCGTCAACGCCGGCCTTATAGCGAGATTCCACCTAACCTACGGCCTTATCACGAACGCCAGGTGTATTAAACGGCCTTATAACGAGATTCTACCGAACCTAAGACCTTATAGCGAGATTTTACTCAAACAACGGCCTTATATCGAACGTCTGTTTTATCCAACGGCCTCCTAGCGAGGTCCTATTGTGACCACCGGCCTTACAGCGAGAGTCAGTTGCGTCCAAAGACCTTTTACCGAGATTCTACTTAACCCACGGCCTTTTAGCTTGCTTTTATGCAACCACCGGCCTCATAACGAGCCGAAATATGAACCCCGACTGCCAAATCCGGCGGATTCTCGAAATTTACCTGGAAGCGATCGATCGATCTTACCGATATACAAGACAGGTGCACGCGACGTACGTACTTTGGGTAATAAATCGGGGTTTTGAAATCCCCCTTTTTACCCGATGCCCCCGGGACTTCGGAACCGTCCGTCCGTTCGCCTATCCGTCCGTCTGTCTTTCGCATGCAGCAGCCATTATTTAATAAAGCCTCGGGACATCGGCGATTACTTTAAGAACCTAATGACCTCCATTACGATGCATTTCCATAATATTTCGAGTCGCATTAATTCGGTGGCCACATGTTCCCTGATATCGTTACAGGACAGATACGTAAAACTGAAACGTATTGCGAAATTCCACGTTGTGGAAGCGAGCAGAAGTCGACGGCAATTACGATCAACCGGTGATTCGTTTCGATCGGACGGCACCCAGCGGGCAAATTTCCGATGCGAGCATCAACCAAACCGGAGCCTCGATTCTGAGGAAAGAGTCATCCGCTTTTAATACGATTTTTTTATCGCCCGTCGAAGACTCGATCGATTAATCCGATCAATCGCCGAACATTCGATCGATTCTCGATCGATCGTTCAGCAGTTGGTCGATTTTCGATCGAATGCCGACCGATCACCGATTCCCCCATGGGATAGAGAGTCCACGATGCACTGATAGGCCATTACGTTGTATGGGTGTAGATGCTTCCGATATTTACAAGCAGATTTGCATTTTAATTGCATTATGCTGGATGGCAGCATCAATTTTATCGATAAACTACAAAATTTGTTATGGCACTCTCCTTATTGTTATTCCTAACCGTAATGATTATGGGTAACAGTACAGCTGCAGTGGAACGCCCAGGCTCCGTGAGAAGCAGGAATTTCTTTGGAAATTCATACCTCAGCGATAGAATTTTCAAAAAATTTGAAATTTATAGGGTTCATAGAGGAGGCTTCGAGCTTCAAAAGGGAATAAAATGGAAGATCCTATGATTTTTCGTTTGCGAGTAAGAAATTCTCAAAGTTGAATCCAAAACTTAGGAATTTACCGAATGGTCAAGGGATTTCGTTTTGTTTGAAAATTTATTAGGGCACGCAACAATTTTCGAAATACTTGAAAAAATATTTTTTTCAACATCGAGACGTTAAGCTTTAAAATGAGCCAAAGCGGAGTATTCTAGGGGTTTTCCTCGTTGAGTTAAAAATTGTTGAACATGCATTTTGAAATTCGGCGTTCACGCGGGGCTGCACTTTTATTATCCTCGAGTGGCTTTTAAAATAATTAGCGATTTGAAATTTGCTTTTTCGCATAAGGATGTGACACTTCGCCGCGGCCTAATTGAAAATTTACTGGCTACGTGTATAATTTAAACGGTTATTACGGCGCTGCCGGAGTAACTAAGATGATCTGGAAATTGTACCTTTCATATTCACGGCAGTAGATTACATTAACTTAATTACGTTAGGCAAAAGTGCTGGAAATTGTACAGAAACTTTTACCCGGCACCTTGTAATCATACGAAACTACGTTTAAATCACCAGATGTAAAAAAAAAATAACTCAGTTTTTCCTAAAAATCTGGAAACCAACAAAAAATTGTAAACGTAAGGGAAATCACGTTAAAAATGAAATTAGTTCGTAGAGGTCCCGACTGGGGGCGCTGTCTCGGACGAAGCCGGGTCAAATTTGAACCCAAACCCAATTCTGGAGTCGAGGCGGTTTCCTGGGAGGCCGCGTGGGGGCGCTGCCTGAGCCCAAACCGCGCGAAATTCAATTTTGGTGACGGAAAAAAATGCTAACTCCTATCTGAGGCTCGCAGTGGGTCAGAGGGTATCAAAAACAGGGCCTAGCGTTATTGCCGTCTCTGCGAGAAGTACCTAAAGCGTAAATTACTCCTGAGGTAATCATGACCTAGTCAATCGTAAAGGGTGCGATAAATCATTGATTAATTACGGTGAATGCCCTCCCATCAGAGAGCACACCTAAAGGCGTCGATGAACGACGGTATACCTACCAACTTACCTACCTACCAACTGGGGTGGCCGTAATAAATTTACCCAGCAGCCAGCAACGAGGAGGTGGAGGACGAGCCTCGGTCCATAGCAGGAACAGCTCCGGCAGTGGCACTGGTAATACATTTTCCAACCCTTTTTTTCCATAAAGGCTCATGAGCGTGAGAGAGTGTCGACGTTCGCTATAATGCCTGTTCTCCGTGGCAGCACTGGCTGAAGGACCACTGATCGTGCTGACACTCGCTATGAGGCCGGTGATTAAGCAAACATTCGTTATACGGCCGTTCATTAGAAAATCAACGAGGAAGTGAACTTTGTGATTTTTGACTTCACCTGCGCGTTAAAGCTGATAATAAAATGCATGATAACGAAGCAGGAGAGGGGAGGGACGGACTAATACGAAAGAGAGACAGAGAGGGAGCACCGATGCGTGGTCTCCTGCGATTAACATATTATCTCTTGAGCACCTGATACGAGAAAGGGATTATCCTGATAATACTGTAGACATAACTTCCCACCTTGGCATTATAACATGACGCTCTGTATCCCCTCTTTCTGTTATCACGTGTGCTTCTCTACCCTCTTCTCGTTTGTCCCTCCCCTCCATCCTTTCATCTTCTCGATGTTAGAAACCTCGATCAACGGGTAGAAAAATCGTCCCATGACTTTGGGGACGCATAATTTTATAACTACACATTGTATCAACTCGGGGTGCAAATTTCGAGAAAGCTGGACTCTTCCCCTATCAGAAACACCCCTCGCTTTTGATTTTGAAAAATTCCCACCCTTAGAAATTAATTATTTTCCAGAACGCGTTTGCGTGACCTTGAAATTCGTTTCTCAACTTTGAAGCTTCGTAACTTCTAAACCAAAAATCGTATCTTTTGGAGACAAAAATGATAACAAAGGTGGGACCTTCCTCTTTCAGAATCGCTGTTTGTTTCTTGTTTTAAAAAAATTGCAATCCCCGGGGAATCACCGATGCTCGAGCCAATCGTCCTGGTCGGAAAAACGACTGATGGCCCTGTGGTACCGTGTCATTAGCAGCCCGGCTAATTTCACTTACCGTCCTGAATCCCACCGTTACGGTAATATGGTAACGACGGCGATATTTAATTTTAACGATGGAAATTCATATCTCGCAGTTCCCGTTATTAGCTACGAATTAGCACTCTCGCGACAATTGAAAGCCCGGCCGGCTTATATTATTGCCATAACGCTGCCACTGCCACTGCCACTGCTACTGCTGCTCCTCCATATACCCAAGCCGGGCTATTAAAGCTAATAGCCGATGTATGAATTGCCGTGGATGGAAATTTAACAACCGGAAGTCGGAGTTACAAATGGCGCCAACGGTAACCCGTGAACTCCGATGCTCGGATAAAGACGTTCCGAATGTACCGGCAAAACACCAGCAAGGATTCTACAAAAAGCCAAAGGACCATTTGCCAAATGGGTTCGTCCAGAGACGCTGGCGAGTCGTTCTTAATTAATTGGGGACATCAATCCAACGCCATCTCGTGGGCTCGCGCACCCACAGACACACACAAATGGCCTCATCCGGGAGGATTTCCCTTCTCACCTGTTCCGCAGGAGCTGGTGGGCTTAAATAGAGCAACAACTACACGTATCTCGCCGGCAACCGAAACAATCCATAACGGCAGGACCGCTGGTACCATCGGTGCCCCGGAAGATTGAAAGCCCTGCGGCGAGCCCTTCTGCGGCCTCTTAATATAAATTAGATCCAGTCTCGGCCCTTGTCTTTTACAAGTACCATTTGAAATTAGCCCATCCGTTATACTTCGGACGTACGCGCCAACCAAATGCCTCCTCGTTGCACCGATCCTCTCTTTGTGTCAGTATTCGCTACGTAGCCTGACTTTGGGATCGTACAATTTCATAACCAGACATTGGATCCACATCAGGTTGAAATTTCGAGAATGCTGAACTTTTGATCTTTCAGAAACACCCGTTACTTTTGTTTTGCAAAAATTCCAACTCTGAGAAATTAATTCTTTTTCGGAAAACGCTCTTCGTGACCTTGAAAACTTTGACGGGGCGTAGCTTCTGAACAAAAAATGTTATTCCATTGGGATAAAAATATTAGGAAAGGAGGACGCTTCCTGTTTCGGAATCGCTTCTTGTTCCCATAATTTTCTCAAATTCCAACATCAGAAAAAAAGTTCCCCATTACACAAAATTTTTTTTCTTCCAGGTAGTATCGAGCAGTTACGGAGGCTCCTAACTAAATGGAGAGTGGGGGTAGCGATACCCTGTGATTCACTCATGTCAATAAGAAGCTTCTTCATCCAGGGGAATATCAGATACACAGGCAACTTTGTAATTTAGAAAGTTATCTGAGGAAGGGGGAGTAAGCGGTATCGGGATTGATAAGAAAATAGGGGAACGGCAGTTGACTGATTCAATTAAAGTACCTCCCGACCAATAAATCGTTACGTTTGATGTACATCTATACCATATACGAGTGTCTATAACTGTTATCTCGTGGAGGTTTGTAGTTCACTTTGCGCAGTGTATACGTGAAATTGGGTGGTAAGAAAATAGCTCACGTTAAAGTGGCGTATCGGGAAGGCAACGAATACAATTTTATCTTCTCACTGTCAGTTTATTCCAAGCAACATATGACCTAATTGTAAATGACGCTGATATGGGAAGAGGCGGAACGTCATGTCATTTCATACTGATGTATCTACGCCTCCACAACCATTCGGCACTACATGGAACACATAATTTGTATTCACCCTCTTTTTTCGCATTTTTGGGTGGAAAAGTTGCAATCTTTTGTCTAAAAGTTGCGCATCTTCAAAGACGAATAGGTTATCCTGGAAGAAAATTATTTTCCAGAGGTTAGAGTTTTCCAAATTAAAAAAACAGCAGTGATTCCGAAAGGGGAAGGTCCCACCTTTGTTAATATTTTTGTCCCCAAAAGATACGATTTTTGGTTTGGAAGTTACGCAGCTTCAAAATTGAGAAACGGATTTCAAGGTCACGCAAACGCGTTCTGGAAAATAATTAATTTCTAAGAGTTGGAATTTTTCAAAATTAAAGCGTAAGGTGTTTCTGAAAGTGGAAGAGTCCGGCTTTCTCGAAATTTGCACCCCGAGTTGATAAAATGTGTGGTTACAAAATTATGCGTCCCCAAAGTCATGGCACGATTCTTCTACCTGTTAATCGAGGTTTCTAACAACGAGAAGAAGGAAGGATGGAGGGGAGGTACAAACAGACTGCCCCTTCAAAGATTTCAAGGTACGAAGATCGTTTCCCGCAAAAGAATTAATTATCCGAGGTTGGAATTTCTCCAATAGAAAAGCGAGTCGTGTCTCTGATCAGGAAAGAACCCAGCTTTCTCGAAATTTACACTCCAAATGGGGACAACATTTGGTTGCAAAGTTATGCGTCTCCAAAGTCACATTTCTCCAATAGTGCCTCCCTAACTGCTCGGTACTACGTCGACCATAAAATCAGAATGCCGGGGGAGCTTCCCTTTCTGGTGGGTGTCAAAGGAACGAGGGAATATGAAATATCGGATTGAATTTTAAGTATTAATATTACAAAACAGGAGTTCCCCGTATCCGAGCTGAACTGAAAGTTGTATTATTAGCCCTAGGTCACCGGGATCCATACTTCCATAGTATTCCAATAAAATTTTCTTGGAACCAGCTACCGTTATAAAACCAACAAAGCTCTCTCGAGAGAGGGATGAGGAATCCGGCAAACCTTAGCGAAAGATATTCATGAATATTCTTTACTTTATATTAATTTACCTTTATAAATATGCATTAAATCCGTAGATTTTACTATCTCCGACAAATTAAGCTCTCCTACAAGCTTGCGTAGCTAAGCTGCAACCATTCCGTTTTCTATCCCACATGTTCCTTTCTTTTCTACCCTGACTCTCATCGTTCCAATGAGGATGCTAGTCGTATTTTCGTAAAGCCAAGCCAGTAGTAGAAAATCGTATATTGTGTTGCCGCGTTAACTCCATTATGCGGCCGCTTAAAGTGGGATAAATTTATCCGACTTCTCTCAAGTACGCGAATTTATATCATTTCCCCCCCTGTTTTTCGAAACGCAAACGTAAACACACACACACACACACAGGCACGCGCACACCGAGTAATCCATAATTTCAAACACCATGGAAATTGGTAAAAAGCTTTCAGTTTCCAGTGGGATTTGCAGCATTTGTTCCGAGAGAAAGGGGATTTAGTACCGATATAATTCCTCATAGCGAGGCTACCAATCCTTTCGCAAAGTTTCGCATTTTTAGAAATAAACGAATTAATATTTAAGGCTGGGAATTTTTTTCTAATAAAACCAAGTAGCGTTTCCGAAAGAGGAACTTTTCGGCTTTCCTCAAATTTTTATCCCGAATGGATACAAAGTCTGGTTACAAAATTATGCACCTCCAAAGTGCAATCGATCGCGGTTGCTCGATTTTTTTTTAAGCCCAGGAGAAAGGTCTTTGAATTGACTGAAAAAGGCAGCATTTTGTAATCGTAAAAGTTGTTGGAAGGTATCATTTCATATAAATATATACGTTATAGGACTTTTGCGGCACTTCCTTCGAGACTTTATAGCATCCCCACACAGAGTCTCTTCGGGAAGCATCTGAAAAGTTTTCTGCTTTAAGCCCTACGCCACCTTCTTTTGTTCGCCGTTTCCTCCCTCGGCTGAAACTCTCCTCCTTCGTCCTCTGTCAACGTATCTCGGGAAAATCCCTTTGGCAAAACTTATCGCAGAGCACTATCGAACGCGTCAAGCGACATAGCAAGCAGTCCTACTTACTGTAAAGCAAACGAAAAAAAGAAATCGTGCAGCTACTTCGGCTCTGTGGATTCAAAACTTCTCAATTCTCGTTGAAACAACTTTGTTTATTGATTCAATCTTCGTTCGAACTATTGTTGATCGTTTAAAAGCGAGGGAACTGGTATTTTTCCTGCATCGGTGCAAGAAGGGTCACCCCTACTCTCCTTTTAATGACCTCCATATAAGAGAGTGGGGTAGAATGACCAGAGAGGGGAGCGTTGCTATCGTAGAATGCTCAGAGTGGGAGTTCCCCCACTTTGGGACTCCTAGAGTGACGTCGTAGGTCGTTCGAAGTGGGGATGCCCCCGCCACAGGATCTCACAGAATTATCAACTGGATTTGGAGACTCATAACTTTGTAAAGAGAGATTCTATCGATTTCGGATAAAAATATTTGGAAAGCTGGTTTCTTCCCCTTTAAGAAATGCTACTTGTTTTTATTTTTAATGTAGTTGAAACCATAGAAATTAATTCCTTTCCACGTGACCTTGAAAACATTCGCTCGACTTCAAAGGTGCGTATCTTCAAAATGAAAAATCCTATCGACTCGGGATAAGGATAATAACAAAGCTAAGGTCTTTCTTCATTAGAAACGTCTGTTGCTTTTATTTTTTAATAATCGCTACCTCTAGAAATAAATTTGATTTCAACACGAGGTTGCTCGCAACGTTGAAACTGCCAAGAACTGCGAAGGAAAGGATTTAACTGGCAGGAAATGGGAACTCTGAGGAGGGAAATGCTCGAAACGTTTAATTATTTCAGTCTCATTGATATTTCCAGAAGGCGATGGGTGGAAGGTGTTGGAAATAACAAGCTTTAAGCATTTTCCCTCCCATTGCTCGTTACGTACTCCGATAACTTTCTCTTTAATGTTGTTTGAAGCGCAGAACGACGTGTTTTATGGTAAATGCAGTGGACTGAGGATCTTAAGGGCCAGACTCCAGGCACTCCAACTGGAAGTAGGTCCTTTCCGTCCTCGTCATTCGACATGTAAAGGAATTGCATTTGAAAGCTTCCTACGGAAAGGTCTCTTTCAGTTTCCTGTATTCCCAGAGGGTTTGAATTAATAAGTCGTTCACAAAGGTTCTGGCGAATCGCTCCTTTGTAATTCCCACATCGAATCGTTATAAAGACAGTTACTTGTCTCTCGGTTCATGCCCATCTCGCAGCATCTACCTTCAGTGTGGTATCGAGGATATCGAGAACCTTTAACGTTTTGTGGAAGAAAATCGCTGTTATCGATTCTAATGGAAATTATAGGCAATTTTTGTGGGAAACTGAGTTGGAGGAAAATGGAATCGGGGGAAATTGTAATAGAATTGTAACGTGGTCGTAGCGGAAGCTTTCAAGTTCGCCGTTTCCAACGACTGAATGGAGTCTATGAGATTTTTTTTCCTTTATCGGATTTCGCAATGGGTTTGGAGACTCATAACTTTGTAAGGAGAGACTCTGTCCATTTGGGATAAAAATATTTGGAAAGCTGGGTTCTTCCTCTTTGAGAAACGCTACTTGTTTTTATTTTTAATGTAGTTGAAACCTTAGAAATTAATTCCTTTCCACGTGACCTTGAAAATATCCGTTCGACTTCAAAGGTGCGTAACTTCAAAATGAAAAATCCTATCGACTCGGGATAAGGATAATAACAAAGCTAAGATCTTCCTTTATCAGAAACGTTCGTTGTTTTTATTTTTAAAAAATCGCTACCCGTAGAAATTAATTCTATTCCTACACGGGGTAGTTTGTAACGTCGAAACTCACTTAGTAACTTCGAAAAAAGAAAAGATCCAGTTTAATCGTGCTAAATATATGAAGAAACCCTGCCTCTCTTCCTGTTCATAAACTTTCCCTTGCTTTTATTTTTGCAAAATTCAACCCTTAGAAATTAATTCCCCTAGTTATGGCGAAAGCTATTAGGGGAGTTTTGACGTCAAGGAAAGAGTTACTCCGCGTCTATATAGATGCTGGACGTTTAAAATTTATTTATGCTACTGCAAAAGGATAATCCCTTAAAGAAATCTCCGTGCGCGGATTTACATAAACTTGTAATTTCCATGGACTTATTAAAATTTCGTCTTAACTTATTTCTCATAACGCTGAGATAAAACATCGTAAGTGTGAATATGCAGCGTCAGTTGGCCCTAATGTCTTCTAATACAGATGCATTTACCCCATTTCCCACATAAAGGAGTATCCTATGGCCTTCCTGCGCGATAGCATGTACATAGTCCGAGCCGGAAAACGGAAACCCAAAAGCTCTTTCTTTTTTCCGACGTGTCCTCTATCCGACCTGGTTCCCGCTTCGCAAAAGATTTCGCATACGGTGGCGTCAAAATAACAAAAAAGAAAGAAGTCACCATGCACATAACTCACGGGCCATTTTGCAAAATCCATATTTTCTTGGAATAAAATTGCAGGTAGCAGCCAGCTCCTGTATATCACCAAGGTCCCGAGTTCACGAGAGCATGTCGAGTTCATAGACCATGCACGTTACCCATAATACACCACTGGTACGCATAAAAGGCATTATAGATATTACCTCTAAATCGTCGAGGCTCCTCTTTTCCATACCCATAGCGCGCAATATGGTTCTAACTGCGAAGCTATTTCAGAACCCCATTAATGCAAAGAATGCTTTCCCCTATACACACACACACACACACAGACACACAGCATCTCTGCACCAAAATCTAAAACCTATTTTCATGTGAACTCCACGCTGAGTGCATTTGATAGCAACGATGTGCAGGAACACGCTGCTAAAACGACGGAGGGGGGAACAACCCCACCAATTACATACCAGGGAGAAGAAAGTGTACAGGAGAAGATTCCCCCACTTTATGTTTGTCTTCCCCACCCTAACGACACTTTCTAAGCGTAAGAAAGCCTCGCGCTAACTTGAATTTCAAAATTACGAAAATAGTTTTTTCGAAAAGAATTAATTTCTATGGGTAGGAATTTTTTGAAACCAAAAACAATTGATGTTTCTGAAAGGGGAACTTTTCACCTTCGCAGTTTTTTTTACCCCGAATCGATAGGATTTTTTGGCTCGAAATTGTGCGTCTCCAAAGTTGGATAGTAATTTTCAAGGTCACGAAGAACGTGTTCCGGAAAAGAATTATTTTCTAGGGCTTGGGATTTTTCAAAATCAAAAGTGAGAGGTGTTTCTGAAAAAGAAAGAGCCCACCTTTCTTGAAATTTATATCCCAAATGGGTCAAAAATTTTGTAACCAAGATATGCAGCTCCAAAGTTACGCGTAGGTTGCACTTCTCTGTAGTCGAGTTTTCCGAGATCAATCGATCGATCGGGCTTCGCTATTTTTGAAAATGGGTGGGGGTAAGTAGAGTGGGGGTTCCCCCACTCGGCTTAACGCTGCACAGGAGCACAAGAGCCGATGTTTAAAGGAGCGAAATACCATAAAAGCTCATTTCGGAGCTCTTCGGCGATATCATTAGCGCATTGCCCCCCGATAATTAGTGACCTACTTTGTTCGGATTGGCGAAATGGAGCAACATTTCGTGCAGTGTACCGATTAAATGGCAAACTGTAATTGCAATTATAAACGATGTAAATTGACACTGCAATGTTGCCCGGCACTATGTTTGCAGTTACACGTGTAGATGTAGAGCGCCGGTCAATTTGCACGAGGGAATTATTAATTCAACCATTGAGCTTATAATATCTCTACCCCTATTTCATTCCTAATTCAGCTGTCATTAAAACGTTGTCGAAAGTGTATTGGAGTAGGGCGGGGAGTGGAGTTTAAAAATAATTTCATAGCCAATTAAAAACGTACCTCCAACCGCCTCCGCTGTCGTTAAAATAAGTTTTATGAAACGCAAGGTAACTCGTACCCGCGTTTTTATCTGCCTCATATATTTGTCACACATGAATCTTGGACGTAAAAAAAATATAACCGTTAGAAATTAGTACCTATCCATGCCGAGATTTTTATACCACGAGATATTTATAGCATATCAATCGATTATCAGCCACCGAAGATGTTCCCGAGACCCAGGAGTGCAGAAAAAAATGTACAGGTTAAAGCTCCGTGTACTTCGACGATGCATAATTCTGAAACGAAAAAAATATGATTCTTTCGTTTGGCGCCGGTATAAATCTTTATGTACGACACCGACGTGGTGCCACCGGACGGCATAGTGTCAAAATAGGTATCTCGCGGAAGCAAATACCTGTTTTGAAAATTCCAACTGGAAGGATCTTCAGCCACGGGTGGTGGTTTCTTCGTGCAGGTGTCTTTTGTTGCAACAATATTCAGGGCGTTTGGAATTTGAATCAATAAATTGTGAAATAAGACGTTCTAAAAGCAGTGCCATCGCAACCGTGTTAACTCGGTGCAAAGGGGAAGGAATTTCACGTCATACTCCTCGGGTACTGCTGCTACTACTTAGTTACAGAGTCTAGTAACGTCTCTCGCTACGGCAACTTTGTAGTGGAGCGAACAAAGTTTCTAATCCGCAAATCGTTGACTAATATACATACAGCCTCTCTCTCGCTCTCCCTATTCCGAACTTACAGTTCGTAGATATGATGCATGTTTAAGGAATATGGTTTACGTCGGAAACTTGCTACAGTAATTCTCGAAGACACATTTCCTTCCTATCCCCTGTTGCATCTTACAAATTATACTTCACTGTCGCGGCTGCGAATTTATAGACGGCAAATTGTTAATACAATATATGGTGGTTTCCAATGCGACAAATTCATTATTCCCGAATGACAAATGTGACACAAAGTAGTTAAAGCGCCGCTTTGGGCAGACCAGGGTGGGAGAACTCCTTCTTCCTTGAGTGAAACGACCTTGAGTGAAAGAATTACCGTTTTGGGGCTTCTAGGGTGGGGAGACTCCCACTCCAATTCACCCAAGTAGTGGAAATCTCGCACTGGGCATCCTAATGCGACAAATTCATTATTCCTGAACGGCAAATGTGACACAAAGTAGTTAAAGCGCCGCTTTGGGCAGACCAGGGTGGGAGAACTCCTACTTCCGTGAGTGAAATGACCTTGAGTAGAAGAATTACCGTTTTGGGGCTCCTAGGGCGGGGAGACTCCCACTCCAATTCATCCAAGTAGTGGAAACCTCGCAATGGACATCCTAATGCGACAAATTCATTATTCCTGAAGGGCAAAGGTGACACAAAGTAGTTAAAGCGCCGCTTTGGGCAGACCAGGATGGGAGAACTCCTTCTTCCTTGAGTGAAATGACCTTGAGTGAAATAATTACCGTTTTGGGACTCCTAGGGTGGGGAAACTCCCACTCAAATTCACCCAAGTAGTAGAAATCTCGCATTGGGCATCCTAATGCGACAAATTCATTATTCCTGAAGGGCAAAGGTGACACAAAGTAGTTAAAGCTCCGCTTTGGGCAGACCAGGGTGGGAGAACTCTTTCTTCCTTGAGTGAAATGACCTTGAGTGAAAGAACTACCGTTTTGAAGCTCCTAGGGTGGGGAGACTCCTACTCCAATTCACCCAAGTAGTGGAAACCTCGCATTGAACATCCTAATACGACAAATTCATTATTCCTGAAGGGCAAAGGTGACACAAAGTAGTTAAAGCGCCGCTTTGGGCAGACCAAGGTGGGAGAACTCCTTCTTCCTTGAGTGAAATAACCTTGAGTCAAATAATTACCGTTTTGGGACTCCTAGGGTGGGGAAACTCCCACTCAAATTCACCCAAGTAGTAGAAATCTCGCATTGGGCATCCTAATGCGACAAATTCATTATTCCTGAAGGGCAAAGGTGACACAAAGTAGTTAAAGCGCCGCTTTGGGCAGACCAGGGTGGGAGAACTCCTTCTTCCTTGAGTGAAATGACCTTGAGTGAAAGAATTACCGTTTTGGGGCTCCTAGGGTGGGGAGACTCCCACTCCAATTCACCCAAGTAGTAGAAACCTCGCTTTGGGCATCCTAATGCGAAATAATTCTCACTTGGAACATCCTTCGGTAGTAGAACTTTTTTTTCCTCTGGGCGTCCTAGAGCAGACGGTCACCCGATTTTAAATTGTATTACTCCCACAAATGGGGCTCCTCCCCATCGGTACAAACAAGGGTTCTCGTCTAGCGTGGGATAAAGGTAATGATTGAAGGATCGTCTCTAATATTATGGAAATAAAAAAGCTCCGGTGCCTGGGGATAAAAGGAAGGAAAAAGATATTCCGTCTTGTGGAAATGAAAGAAGTCGACTTTCCAATTGCGATATAGTCTCGTACACCAGATTTTCCATCCGTTCTATATAATACATCTGATGCTGAAGACCCTTCCATCACCTTTGGGAAATCCTCCAGGACTTCCATGGATTTCACCTAGACGGATTTGTGACACACCATTCTTTGCCATGGAACGAACCGAACGCCCTCTTCCTCTCCTTCTTTCCTTCCTTCCTTTATGTGTCTTCCTTTTGCCTCAAAAAGGAGGTGAAACGTGTAGTCAAAGTCTGCTTCGGATCAGATCAGACGATTATTAATGCCAGCTTGGGCTCCTTACGTATCATCTTTTTCCTGATTTTCGAAACTCGCTTTCTCACGCATCGCGTAACCCTTCAATTGAATTTATAATGTATTCAATTTAGACTTCTTCCCGATATCCGTCGGGGATTTATTCCATCCGCTCATTTTTTCGCTTCCTCAAATAGCGATTACGAAATTGGACGAAAATGAGGTTGCCTTTAAGCCTGTGTATCTAAGATTTACAAATTTTTAAAACCCGATATATCGGCTATTTCTGAAAGGGTAAGAGTCAAGCTTTCAATTGGAATTTGATCCATACGTGTAGGATTTTTCGTTTCGAAATAACGTCGCGTTAAAGACAAAGCGGATGCTGCTCAAAATTACACAAATACCAATTTAGACACCTTGCGTTGAGTCTTTCGTAACTGCCGTTTAAATTTTTTTTTAATTTAAATCGTTTGGTATTTTTTAAAGAAAAAGAGCCAAGCTTTCGAATGAAATAGCCCCAAATTCGTAGCATTTTTCGATCGAAAATTAGGTCAGCCTAAAGACTCTCAAGGTCATTAAGAACCACCTACATTCATACTGTGTTGAGTCCCCCTAACTACTCTTCAACATTTTTTAAAAATAAAAACTTTGGGTGGTTTTTATGCGAAAAAAGTCCAGTCTTCGAACAAAATCGATCTCAAATTCGTAGGATTTTTGGTTTCAAAATTATGCCGCCACGAAGTGGAAAAGTCCAAGCTCGCAATTGCGAGATGCGGTTTCCAGGGTTTCCGAACCCCAGCCCTCTTTCGTGACATGCAGAAATGAAGCGCCGGGAGCACAACAAATAAATCCTAATAATAATTACTCCAGACCCCATGTAAACAAGCGCCAAGGGTTTGTACGGTGGGACAGGGTGTATTGAAATTCATGGCGCTGTCTTCTCTCCTTCTGTACTTTATAACGTCGTTTAGGGGTTAAATCGTAGAGCACCTGTCAGAACTATCGCCCTTTCAATTTTTCAAAGCGTACGGAGGGCGGTAGGTGGTTGGTACGAAACCTCGCAGCCTTCCCCGTGCATGATTCCGGTTCACCCCCACGGCGGCTAAGGTGGTCGAAACAAAGAGATTTCCCTCAGGGTGGAAAAGCGGCTTACGTTACTACAAACAGAAGCGGGGGCTTTTAAATTTGACACGATGAAAGCTGGTTTCGTTAGCTCTCTCCTTGACCTTTCAACCCCTGCGCCTTTTTCTCTCACTCAAATAGCCGGGGGTCGAAGGACCGACTAGGCTTCGGGTCTGAATCCCGTCACACGGGTACAAAAAAAACGGTCCGCCTTTGAATCGGTCCGGAGTCAAAAGTTCCTTCCAACCCCTCAGTCGGCAGACGCAGCCTTTCCTTTTTCATTCCCTGGAAACGTTTCGTGCCGACGTAAAGTTCGCAGCTTCTTCGAATTATCCGGATTTTTTTATGCGTCAATAAAAAAGTTCCGGGCAATCTTGAGTCCGCTTTAATTAAAATTTGCCGAGGGATGAAAAAAAAAATGAATTCCGAGAGCGCGTCACGTTTCCGGGTGGATTTTCTGGGCTGTCATAAGATAAGAGACCGCCATCGGGGGTTGGTAGTGATGGTGGTGGCGGCGGCGGCGAGGACCTGGCTGGAGGTTAAATGGAAGAAGAGAAAGGGACGACAAAGAAATTCATTTTAAAACGTTCCACCCGAGGAAGATCGTCGGAGAGATTCCTTGGAATTCGCGATAAAACCCTAACGAAGTAATCTCCAAGATGAACTTTGCGTTTTAAAAACTTTCGAGAGTTTCGTTTCAACAACTAGGAAGAGAAACTACCGCCGTGTAACGAGAAATGCAGCCTCTGTTGCCGCTGCAGCATGGGGATGATGAAAGTGGTACCGGTTGGAAGGTAGAAAATGAAGAAGAAGAAGACGATGATGATATTCAAGAAGAAGATGACCTTGAGCCAAAAGATGAAGTCGAACGAAGAAGAATCGCATTGAAAAAAGGGGTTAAGATGTTGCCCCAAAGGGTGACCTTGAGAAAGAAGAGGATGAGATTGAGGAAAAAATGACCTTGAAAAAGAAAGCGACGATGTAGAAGAAGTGAAAAATCGAACACACCCTTGAAAGGAGATGTTGACGATCAGATGCCATGTGACCTTGAGAAGTAAGATGCCGAAACCCAGGTTCAAGTACACGGCGCTTCGAAAACAAGTGGCCAATAACGTTTAGCCGGTAGTTCCGCGGGAATTGACCAATCAGGCTCGGCCCTTCCCCTCGAACAACCCTCGTGCACAAAGGTGAAGACGAACGCATGCAGGAGCCCAAGTGGATGGTACCTACTGCGATAGAGTAACTCATGACATTAGCGTTGTTTTCGTCAAGTAGCATGCAACCTGCGCATTAGGACGTAACTGTGGAGACTTTGAACAGGACTACCCTGACACTTCCAGTATTAATCGACCTCATCCACGGAATCCGTAATAACGGGTGATTTATGCCATTCTGAAGTCATTAGGGGTAGGAATTTTAAATTGCATTTCAATGCCACCCTTCTGGAAGGTCTGCTCACCTTTGCTATCATGCCCTACGGTACCATCAGCCTGAATTTCCTCTTTGACGATACGGTTCTTTCCTTCCGAAACTGTCCTCTGCTTCCTCAAGGTCACTTTTTTGGTGAACAAGGTCCTTCGCTCGCGTATCATCCATATCGACAACAGCGCCACGATCCTGTTTCAACACACGCATTATCGCTTTAATCCCTGACATCTCGTTCCCATATTCTTCCACTGCAGTAATTTTCGGGTAGATAATTAGTAATTAATATAAGGATTTTAATGAACCCCACCCCCGACGTTTTCCGGTTGTGCGAGTCGGTATTAATTATAACATATGTACTTAAATATGTGAACAAACCCGTATTGTCACATATGGGGACGATTTAATTGCATGACGTGTCTCTTAATTAAGAGAAATTCGTGTGACGCATACAACGTTAAACATATCGCGATTAAATTGCAAACCCTAATTACCTAAAATGGGAAGAACGAAACATGTGCCAACACCGAACGGTGTCACTGTGTATTTATTTGTACTTCGCATATCCGTTCGTGTGCACGTATAACAATAGCCCGCTTTGTCGCGAAGTTTAGGGTACGCTATTATGCTCGTAATTTAATTAATTATTTTTAATTAAACCCGTCGTTTGTTCGACGACGTCATACGAATTAACGGCTGTCCCGGGTGTCCCGGATTCTCGCTTTTCGAAACGCTGATCTCGGGATTTAGCAGTCGAAGGAAAGGAAGATTAGTCTGTTGTTCTTATGGTGGTGATAAGGATGATCCAGAGAACAAGAAGGGGGGTGATGATGACAAAAGGATGGGGTCGACGAGGTGAAACAAAACAATGGGGACGATTGTGACAGAGAAGGTGATGAGGGTGATGAGAAACGTGAAAAGTATCGGGATGATGAGGAACTGGATAGGGATGGGGATGATAAGGAGTTGGATGGGGATGGGGATGATGAGGAAGTGCAGCAGCATGGGGATGATGAGGATGAAGAAAAATGGGGATGATGAGGAAAGTGCAACAGCATGGGGATGATGAGGATGAAGAAAAAATGGGGATGATGAGAATGAAGAAAAAATGGGGATGATGAAGAATCGGAAGGGCAAAGGGATGACGAAGAATAGCAAGAGAATGGGGATGATGAGGAAGACCAAAATGATGGGAATGACCATACCGAGGAAGAGCATGGGGTCGACCAGGAAAACCAAGAGAATGGGGACGACAACCATAAAACTAAGCAGAACCTGGATGACAACTACGAGGGTGTTAACGGTAAACTTGTCATCATCCCCTCTCACTCCCCATACACGGTGGAAAAAACTGCAGGCAGAGGGATACTGCAGCACTGTAATTTCATTTTCGAATAAATCAGGAAGTTGGAGGAAAAGTTTTGATGTAATTTTCATTGACTTTCCGGTAGAGCGATCTTGAAAAACACAGTGGAGCCACTAAATAAGTAGAGACTTTAACCTTTCTTGAGTTTGTTAGAACGCCCCAGCCCGGAATAGACCTTCCTCTTAACGGAGGAACCGTTTGTTTCCCACAATCTGCAGGACGGTAAATTCCCAGAGTGTGGCGTGCGCTGCATGTAAAGCTACCAGGGACTATATGCACACACAGTCGCGGGAGCCGTTACTGGATGGTGAGCCAACTGAGGGATGGTAACGTACTGTCGAGTGTAAGTAGTAAAATATAAGCCCAACGTATAGAACTAAACCTCCTAGGGAATCGGATGATCTTCTTTTCTGCCCCTCACCCTCCTCCTCTTCCACAGATTTATACATCTCCGAACTTCCACGAATCTACCCTTTAACGCGTGAAGGGTAGCCGTGGAACGAGTAAAGGCACCCCTAATAATTCCGAGGCTCTAGCACCTCACCGATATGCCAGGGATAGTTTCTTACCTCGCAAGTAGTAAAAAAACAGCCATAGAACAACCGTTTTGAAGTCAAGCTGTCAGAAATGGTTACCCTCGGAGGTGGATTTAACTTTAATGGCACATAACTTCGTAATTAAAAATTCTGTCTGTTCGGGGTAAAAATATTAATAAAGCTGAGGTTATTCTCTTTCACGAGCACCCGTTGCTTTTATTTTTTAAATTTTCCATCCCTTGGGAATTAATTCGAATCCAGAACCAGATTTTCGTGACCTTGAAAATTCAAAGGGGCATAATTTCGTGATAAAAAATGTTATCAAATCGGGGTAAGGATTCTATCAAAGATGGAGTCTTCTACTTTTAAAATCATCCCTTCGTTTTATTCTCAAAAAATTCTGTTTATTTCTATATCGTAGTAAAAGAGCAACTTTCAAAACTAGCAAAACCCTAGCCGTGGAACGAGTAAAGGCACCCCTACTAATTCCGAGGCTCTAGCACCTCTCTGATATCCCAGGGATAGTTTCTTACCTCGCAAGTAGTAAAATGGCACCCATAGAGCAACCGTTTTAAAGTCAAACTGTCAGAAATGGTTACCCTCGGAGGTGGATTTAACTTTAATGGCGCATAACTTCGTAATCGAAAATTCTGTCTGTTCGGGGTAAAAATATTAATAAAGCTGAGGTTATTCTCTTTCACGAGCACCCGTTGTTTTTATTTTTTAAAAATTCCATCCCTTGGGAATTAATTCGAATCCAGAACCAGATTTTCGTGACCTTGAAAATTCGAAGGGGCATAATTTCATAATAAAAAATCTTATCGAATCGGGGTAAGGATTTTATCAAAGATAGAGTCTTCCACTCTTAAAATCATCCCTTCGTTTTATTCTTAAAAAATTCTGTCTATTTCTATATGGTAGTGAAAGAGCAGCTATCGCTCAACGGGTGAGTCGCAGGACGTAAATTCACGACTTTTCTTACAAAGCGAAGGGTTGGCCGAAACTTTGATGCAAATGCAGACGGCGGGGGCGAAACTAAAGAGAGAAAAATGGATACTCGTCTTCCCTTTTTTCCCCTTTTTTTTAAGACCAGCAAAGAGCACAGCTTTGACTCGACGCGAAGTATCTTATCTTCGCTGGATAATGAAAGGACCCGGGGAAGTTTCTCCGAGGAAACTTTTGATATTTTATTCCGAATAGCTTTTAATATTCCTGGCAGTCTCAATACTTATATTAAAAAGCCCCTATGAGGTGATTTTTCTTCCATCTGGAAATTCTCCGAGGAGAAGAAGAAGAACTTTACAAAGGCCATCGTAATGAAGAAAAATGGATAAAGAAAGTATAACAATTCCGAGTAATTACTTCTCTCTCTCTCCTCGGGCGACCATGGCATCGATGGCAACCCGCTACCGGGGATAAGTCGGTTATGTATTTCATTACATGGAAATCAGGATCGCCTTCTTTGATCTCATGGAAGAGATCAGGTTATATGCAGTTGAAATATCAACTTGTTAGAAACTTTCCACTGTCTTTTTAGTTCCTTCCTCTTATCTTTATCAATGAGCATTTCTTCGTCTCCCGCTTTCTCCTTTTCCTTTCCTCCTTCCACCACTTCTTCTTCTTCTTCTCAAGTTCCTACAGAAAGTTCACGGATGCGGTAAATTTAGCATGATACAGTACAAAGTACCTATCCCTTTAAAATGTTCCAGAACTGCGAGAAAAAAGAGGTAAAATTCCCTATTTACTTCAATTTTTGATCCATCGATGTTCGAGGCTCTCGCACCCTTTTCTATGAAATTTTAAAGGAAAGCAGAACTCTTTCAAGTCACAGTTAACCCGAAGCTCAACTTTGAAGATTCATAACTCCGGAACGGAAACCGGAACGGACTTCCGCTTTATCTCCTTTTAAAAGTTAGCGTCTCCTCTCTGAACTTTGCAAGTTTCGAAGCAAGATTTCGCCAGGAAACAAGTAGGCGATCGAAGCTCCAGGCTTTGAAAATTTATTACCGCGAAAGAAAAAATCGCAGAAGATTGAGCGCGTGCTCGTCTCAAAGCTCGCAGTGTCCGCCTTGAGTTGTAAAAATTTCATATTTTTAGAAAATTTTCCCGAGATTTTACGAATTTTTGTACAAATGGGCTTCTTTCCGAATTCGAAGTTGAAACTCAACATTCGACTTTAAAGGTGCACAACTTTGGAATAAAGAATTCCATCTATTCGAGATAAAAATATTGATAAAGCTGGATTCTTCCTCTTTGAAAAGCAACTATCATTTTTCTTTTTAAAAAATTTCAACCCTTAGGAATTAATTCTTTTCCGAAACACTTTTTCGTGACCTTGAAACTCAAACGTCAACTTTGGTGCTGCATAACTTCGCGATAAAAAATCCGATCGTTTTGGGACAAAATTATTGACAAAAATGGAGAGCTCCTCTTTGACAAACAGTTTTGTTTTTGATTCAAATAAATTCTGAACCTTCGGAATTAATTCTCAAACATGACCCCATATGGAAAGGTCGTAGATGGGTCAGGTCAATTGGCCGTGTTCAGTGGTGTAGAGTTAACTTGGTTAAAAAAGAAGGAAGGTACCGACTGTGTACAAGACCTCTCCCTACGCAGGAACGAGAGGGCGTTGAATTTCATGCAGCAGCGTTTCTCTGTTAGCATTTTCTGCAAACAAAATTCACCTTCGATTTTTCCCTATTTGCATTTCATTAGTCTCCACCGGAACCGGAAGTTTGACTTCATACCACGGTACTGATCGACCTCCGGTCTGCGTTTCCCGCTGTGCTCTATTTTTTTTTCACGACGTTAACGCTTCATACGTCGGAGAGTATATGTACATTATGAAAATGGATCGCCGCGGTCTTCTTTGTAAGGTAAAAGCCTCGCATGCACTCAAATCCATACGTGACCATGCATGCGTGCATAGATGCGTGCTCACCAGGCATACTGCAGTCCTCGTACTCTTCTCTTCCGCACGCGTTCCCTCGCAGGAGCGTCGATACGATACCTCTCTCTAATCATTATCGTCATTCTGTGCCGTGGCATTTTTACATAGTCATATTTATCCGCACGTTTCTGTGCCGCCTATGATGCACTCGGCTCTAGCTGACACACTTCCGTGTCTGCATATAGCTGCAGAAGTCCCCCAGAAGAATTAACCCCCAGTCTGAGGGCAACCTCAACTTTAACGTTGGATAACTCCGTAAAAAATAATGTTACCGATTCGAGGTGAAAATATTAGGAAAGCTGGAGTCTTCTTCTTTCCAAAACACCCCTTACTGTTGTTTTTCAAAAACTCCGTCCATTAAATATTAATTTTTATCCGAAACACGACCGAGTTCAAGGTCGCGAAAATCATGTTTCGGATAAAAATTAATATCTAAGAGACCGCATTTTTAAAAAATAAAAGCAATTAGCGTTTCTGAAAGAGGAAGAATCCAGCTTTATTAATATTTTTCTCCCGAGTAGATGAAATTCTTCGTTCCGAAGTTATCCAGCTCTAAAGTTGAACGTTGCGTTTCGAGGTCAGGAAAAATGTGTTTCGGGATGGAATCAATTCTTAGGGGCTGGAATTCTTCATACTGGGAGCTTAGAATAATGGCTGAGCGTAACGTGCTCGTTGGAAATTGGAACAAGCGTACGAGGATGTAGTTGAACAAACGTAAGTGATGAGATATCAGACGTGTGTGAGTGCCAAATGGTGAGCATGTTGACATAGGCAACTCGCATAATACCAGGCACCGTGTTTGTCAAATATGGAATACGAACCTATTCGTCCCATCGTCCACATAGTTATGCAGGTACACTGGCTCGGCTGTTTAGGTACCCGGGGACACATATGTTCTGCAAACTAACAATTTGTCGTCAGTAATAACAACCAACGAGCCCTGGTGGACAATTAGCGAAATATCGGGACATTTATCGCGCGTTCCAAATTTTATCTCGATCTGATGCGGGCAATTGGAGTCACTCAAGGCGAGTCTTGCTTGCTATTGTGACGTCTCGACGCACATTGGTACTGTCAATAATGCTCAAGCCGAATTTCAATAGCAGCAGCACGTTGGCAAATTCTCTCGATCCTAATTCCATTAAGACGGGATGAGCCTGGTGTAATTAAAATTTATTTAGTTTAGGAAATTACTGCAATTCCTACGTTGACGATTAATCATTCCTTTATTGATCCACGACTCCAACGCGGAAAGATAAATAATTGAAGAAATTCTAATGGCTGCTCTGTGATTCCAATCGGCATGGAATTAGCACGATCGAAATGCTTGCGTATGTTTAACCTTGACAAAAAACTTGAAATCCGATAGGAAATTCGAGTTCCTGGAAAAAAAGTAGACACAAATCATGTATCACTTTGCCATGTTCCGATAGCTTCCGTTTTAGCCAATAGGAGTGTCGACTGATAAGAGTCCTCGACTCTCATTGGTGGAAACTTCGGCGCTTAATATCTCGAGAAGTACCGCAACTGGAGAAAAAGTGTAAAGGACAAATTTTGTTAGTTTTCCACGAGGAAACTATGTGCTCGAATCGAAACTCGATTGTCATTGGTCGAAATTTAAACCCTCGATATCTGGAGAAATACTAATTGTAAGAGAAAATTAGAAAGCTGATGAAAGATTCGAGTTCCTCGGAAGAATGTACTCAGAAATCGTGCGTCACATTATCGCGGTTGGATAACTTTTGCTCCAGCCAATCGCAGCGGTAGTTGATAAGAATCCTCGAATGTCATTGGTGGGAACCTTTGATCCCACATATTTCGAAAAATATTGCAATCGGAAGAAAAGTGTAAAAGAAAAAGGTTTTCAATTTTCCAGCAGGAATCGTTTTATCCGGCAAAATCCAATTTCGGTGACAAAAATGACATCGCTGGAATCTGCGTTCTGAGTTCGATTCCCGGTAGGCTTAATCACGTGTCTTCCATTTCCTATTTCCCACAACGTGGGTGTAGATACCGATCATTAAAAGATCCTGATGAATGCGGACGCATACCTCGTTGGTCAGTGGAGGAAACGTATCGACGCAACTTCGTTTACATGGAAGCTACACGGGAATGGGTACACCCTCGTACGTTCGTGTGCACGGCATTCAACGGATGGGATTCATCGGTATAATCTCATTTCCTAGCTCTAATGGAAACATCGTGGACGTTAGCGAAGGGTGGAGATATCTTCCCATGAATGCTCAACCGCTGATGAAGCTGATCGATAATCCACCAATAGCACCGTCCTATTTCATTTTCTTCCCTCTGCGATAACAAAGTCGTCATTGCCTCTCCACTGAGACACGGGTTCGAGTCCCGTTATCCCATCGCTGTCTCAACCTCGATAACCGATATCAACACCCGGTTCCGGGTTCGAATCTCGCCATAATTTTAGGTCATGGGTTCGAATCCCTGTATTTTCGGTAAATAAGAATCGAGTAAACTCGGGGAACAATTCAATCACGGATCCAAAGCACGATTTCAACCTCCTACGGGCTGTTAAGTTCACCACATCGTTTAGCAGACAATGAGGGGTATCGACTTGGCTAATATTGAGACAATATCGGGCTGGGGTAGATGCAGTTCTATCTGGTAAACAGCCCTCTGTTGACTCGCTAAAAGAGAAAGAGAACACTGTCTATTTGCCTCTCGGAAAACGACCGTTTATCCCATAGCAATAGATACTGTAGGAAGATAACGGTTGGCCAGTGTCACGCGAGAGGTGACATTGGAATTTCTTTGACTTTACCCGAGTATCAGGATTCCTCGTCGAAAACTAAAAGGATTTGTTCTTTACGCTTTCCCTCTATCTGCAATATTTCCTGAGATATTTCGAATCACAGATTTCAACCAATGAACGTCGAGGATTCTTATCAGTCGGCGCTCCGATTGGCTGAAGCAAAAGCCATCGGAACATGGCGAAGTGACACATGATTTCTCTGTACTTTTTCCCGAGGAACTCGAATCTCTCATCGGATCCTCAACTTTCCCATCGGAATAAAAGTTTGGTTGGTTCAAGTGCCGATCCGAGGCGCAAAACAACCGTCGGTGCGAAGGGGCAGACGGACAGACAGTGGGGTCTGGAAATGAGTTGGATTAACCGCTGAAATCGATTACGGTGATGAAGTCTATCTGTTATCAAAGGAGGATTGTGGATGTTGAGCATAGATCAAAGACGTTTGCTGCATGTGATATCATTCGCAGAACTTTCAACGGTAGCTAGACCCTCCGCAGGGAGTGTGTGTGTGTGGGTGGGTGTGAGTGTCTATGGGAATGGGAATGGAAGCAGCAAGAGTAGAAGGAAATGTAAATGTATTTCAGAGATAGGAGGATAACTGCACCGGACACGGTGTCCTTTGCAAACGAGTAACTAACTTCGCTCTGGAGCTGGTCTTAGTCCAGGCTGGCCAGCAGGCCGACTACTGGCCGTTACTACTATGCGCTGTAATTCTCCGGGATTAGAAAGGTTCGGGAGACTGACTACTCTCCACCCGGCTCCTGTAAAAGAGGGTAACGTCAGAAGCATTCCTGAATGTCCCTACGATGCGAAAGGCTCCTTTCATGAAAGTTTTCATCATCAACGTACTGTTTTTGAAGTTACTAATCCTAATTCCAAAGTAGTTCCTCAAAGGAACGGCTCCTTCCCTATCCATGGTCTCAATCAATTACACTTACCGCTAATACCGCGAGAGTGTTACCGTTAAAGTGACCGAACTCGTTACGTGGAGGGAAAATTGCAATTCCGACGGCGATTTCCAGTTCCTGGGGAAAAAGTACACACAAATCATGTATCACTTTGCCACGTTCCGATAACTTTCGTTTCAGCCAATAGAAGTGCCGATTGATAAGAGTCCTCGGCTCCCATTGGTGGAAACTTCGACTCACAAGATCTCGGAAAGTATCGCAAATGAAGGAAAAGTGTAAAGGAGAAATGGTTTTAGTTTTTCATAAAGAAAGTGTTTACCCGCATTGAAACTCGATTGTCATTGGTCGTTATTTCAACCCTCGATATCTCGAGAAATACTGGAACCATAAGAAAAGTGTAAAAGGCAAATCTCGTTAGTTTCTCACGAGGAATCTTCCCATCCTGTTTGAAGTCACTTTTGCTGCCATCGATTATATATTTGCATGCAGGTACGAGGCATTAATATTCCAAGGAATTTCTTACAACATCCAATCAGTCTGAAGACCCGATACTAATTGATGATGATGGGATAGCATCATGAATTCGTTAAAAGACTTTCGTACGAAGCGTGTGCTCGGCTCGATGATCCTTGATTAAAATTTGCCTCAAACAACTTTCATACAGGTACCAGCTTACCTTTATGGACGTAATAATTGCAAATTACACTCCTCTCGCGGGTGAACTTGGTGACTGAATTTCATGTATAAATTAAGAGGGAAAGAGAGCCGAGCCCCGATCGAGAGAGAAAAGGGAGGTTGCGCAGGGAGATGGAGGGCCGTGTAAGTATGCAGCCAGCGTCATGGATATTTTATAATAACGGACGATGATCGCGCAACGCGGAAGAATCCGCCGGCGGGTCGTTGGGTTTCATACGAGCGGGTACCCGGAGGGGTCAGCGACATATCGGCGGTACTTCGTGACCTTCCTTGATTACACTCGAGTCTTTTGCCTCCCAATAATTATTAATAAAACTTTTTTCCAGCAGGAGTAACTGGAAATCTGATGGAAGGTTCGAGTTCCTCGAGGAAAAGCACACAGAAGTCATGTGTCGCGTCGTCGTGTTCCGGCAACTCCCCCTTCGATCAATCTCGATGCAGAGCGATAAGATCCCTCGCCGCTAATTGGTCGCAATTTTGCACCGAAGTATCTGGAGAAATACTGCAGATGGAGAAAAAGTGTAAGGATGAAATTTGTTCAGTTTTCCGCGAGCAAAGTTTTTATCCACTCGAGAGAAGTCTAGCGGCGAACCTAAAAATTTCGGGTGTTAGCGTTCGTTCGGTTCGACTTTTCCATTTTTTCTATTTTTTTATCAAGGTCTTTGATATCTCGGGTACCAACTTTTTATATTTACGAACTAAAAGCCGTACCTTTGTAACAACACTGAAACTGTAGGTACACGGGTGAAGCATGAACACGTAAAATTTCAATGAACCGCTAAACTTTTTCTTCCGCGAACAAGCTTCGCCGGAAAATTTGGGTCACTGGGTTTCATTTAAAACTAGTATCCGACTACGTTAAAGCTAGCGTCGGTATGGCTTCTATATTACTTTTCAAAAATTCATTAATATCCTTTCGCTGAGCCAACCTCTCGATCGTGGCTCCCTTTGAAGGGTTGGATCGCAAGGGTGACCCTAGAATCATTCAATCGCGATTAAACAGTCCCCAGAAAGATTCACAACCGAAAACTAATGAACTTCGGCCTTTGCACTTTTTCTTCATCTGCGATATTTCCCGAGACATTTCGAGTCGAAGTTGCGACCAATGAGAATCGAGAATTCTTATCAATCGGCACTCCCATTGGCTGCACCAAGAGTCATTGAAACGTAGCAACGGGATACACGATTTCCATGTGCTTTTTTCCGAGGAGCTCAAATTTTCAATCGAATTCTCAATTTTCCGTACGAGTTAAAAAGTTTGGTTGATTTAACCATCCAATTTTCGTGGCCGGGACTCGAGCTCGAACTCCCTCAGCTTTGTGCCTAGTAATTTACATGCATTTACCGAATGACCGATATTGAGTCTCCCTAATCCGTGTTTAAATTTGATAAATACGACAAATCCCTTCTGTCGATACGCATTTACTATCTACTCGGCTTCTTCGTCATCCCCGGCTGGAGACTGCGGTCAATGCGAACCAGTTTAGGATTTCCGGGGGCTGAATATAAAGCTAAGCGTATTTGCTGCTACTGCGAAATTCGTATCTTTAAGCGTCTTTGCGATAAATCATACCAGACGCGGAGCGAAGGGTTTTCAAAGGGAATAGGAACGAAATAGAATTACAAAATTGAAATCTGTTTCAAATTCTTGGGTGAAAACTAAAAATATTTGTCTCTCACACTTTGTTCCTATCTGCGGCAGTTTTCGAGATTTTTTAAGACAAAGTTCTGGCCAATGGGAGTCGTGGCTCTTATCAATCTCCACTGTGATTAGCTGCAGTAAAGGTTGTCGTAACGCAACGAAACGATGCATGATGTCTGTGTGATTTTTCCCGAGGAATTCGAATTTCTCCTCAAATTTCCAGATTTTCTTACGAGTTAAGGAGGTTAGGTCACCCGTAAAAAAAAAAGTATATAAATTACTAAATACTTACTAAATCATTTTTTCCAAATCCATAGTATGTAGTATAAATTTACTAGAGATTTATTAAAAATTTCCATCGTCGTAAGGTTGGAGGAGCACCAATTGACCGATTGGACTCCGCAATGGCTCATTTTCTTTGGAAAACCATCCTTCATAGAACGACTGTGGGAATTTGGAAAGAAAAAAAATTACAACAGTTAAGAATTTTTTAAACCCAAAAACAAAACAAAAATCAAAGTTATGTGGCACAAAGTGTAGTAACTTTTTTTTTACCATTTACTTACATTTATGCACTCTGCAGTATCAAATAACATCAATCTGCAACAAAAATATAATTCAAATTAATTCAAATAAATGTATAAATATATATGTATTATCCAATTTTCACGGTACGTGGGATTCATTAGCCTTTTGCAGGGGGTTTATGAGAAGATGTTACGAAAAATTGAGATTTGGAGCATTTTTGTCAAAAAAAAATATACATCCGTCCTACGGTACAACTCGTAGTTGGATGGGGGGTAAACGGGAGGGCGTCTGGGAATAGCGACGTCAAATTTCGAAACATGCATAAGGGATGGGCGACGATTGTTGCTGCCTGCCGAGTCTGGAGGAGCATTCGTTGAATCGCTACAAGGCGGAATCTGCAAGTTGAGCAAAAGCTATTTATGTAAACGACAGTTCCCATGAGCTTTTCTACGAATGCTCCGCGTTTGCTTATATTTCCGGCATTTTGTGAGCATTACGGTTGTATTCGAGTGACATTATTCTCCGCTACTTTTGCTTTTTGCCTTTCAACAATTCACTTTACTTTCAAGCCCTCATATTTCTCACGAAGTGTATCCACACACACAATCACGTACGGTTTTTATTCCATATGCTATACACACACACTAGACGCTTTTTCATCATCCCCAAGACGTTTCTTCTAGCTTCACGTTCTTAGGAAACACAATAGGGGATGTAGCTCGCGCCAAGTACCGCCAGCGCGTTAGAGAAAACCACTGATATTCTTTCACCCTCCTAACATCTTTCAAAATCTTTTTTTAATTATGTTCTCTCGGATCCGTGATGGGAAACAATAAAGTACATTTTTTTAGTTGTATCGAGATTCGAGCCTGGTGCCCTCTATCGCAGAATCTAATTCCAATTGGGAATCCGATAACAGATTTTAATTCCTCGGGAAAAAGCACACAGACTTCATGTGTCGCTTTGCTATGTTCGGACAACCTTCACCGCAGCCAATCACACAGGAGAGTGATAAGGATCCTGGATTCTCATTGGTTGAAACTTGGGTTTCAAGTATCTCGGAAACGGCTGCGAATAGAAGAAAGGTCCAAGGGAGAATTATTTCTAGTTTTCAGTAGAGAAACTATTTATCCAAATTTCAACTTGTTTGCGATTGGTCCGAACTTAAAAGTCGTGGGATTCATCGAACGAGGTCCCAGGTTCGAATCCCGACGCACTGAACGGTAACAATGCGAACAAAGAATGTCCTTTGTCGTGAAGTAGAAGAAATTATCCGGCCGTACATGTCCCTCTGCCATTCGCTACGCATACCACCGCCATACGGTACACATACCTGCGCCATTCGCCATTATACATATATACCATTACTTCGGAGTCGAAGGTAACAATGGGTAATTTGAATATATTAATTCCACGGTGACATGGTAACGTTCATTGTTCGGTTTAGACGTAAAGAGCGAGTGGGAGAAAAGTGCTCAGTACCGGTACACAGGTACAGGAACGAGTGGCAGACTTGGTAAATGTATACACACCAGAATTGCCGGGGTTTGTTATGCGCCGTAATATACACGCATGTATATTACTTCATGAATGCACTTGTGATGATGTTAACGTAATTAGCTCTTAGCTGAAGCTATTATCATTGCTATTCACATATTATCTTTTCATGTACCTTTACGAGATCTGAATACGTTAATATCTTTTTGCACGTCTGCACGACAGCTCGAAAGAACGAGTCATGTTATTTTCAGACTCTACCGATTTTGGCGGAGCGTATCGCGTAAAATCTACGTCCTTTTGAAAAAATACACGGATACTTTTTTGTAGAAAATCATTTTTCTGTCAAAAAAGATCCTATCCAAATTTTCGATATATGTAAAGAATGTCGAGATATCGCAGCTTATCGAGATTCCTAATATTCGTCAAAGGTTACAAACTTTGATAGCACATATCTTGGTAATTTTGAATTTTTTCGAAAAAGGACAAGAATACTTTTTTATAAGAAATCTCTTTTCTGATAAAAAAGGTCCTATATAATTTTTGGATACAACCAAACAATCTCGAGATATCGCGACTAATCCAAAACCTTAATGTTTGAAAGATCGTACAAGCTTCGATAGCGCATATCTGGTTAATTAACGCATTTTTTCGAAAAACTACAGGAGTCCTTTTTTATAGAGAATCTATTTTCTGACAAATAAGGTTCTATAAAACTTTTCGATACGACTTTAAGATTTCGAGATATCGCTGCCGATCTAATCTTGTGAGGTTACGGAGGAGACTCTGGGTGCGATTCCCGGTATCCATGCAATATCCTTTCAAAAATCCAGCAATGTACGATACCAGGTACCAAGTTCGGATTCCTGCGTAATTGCGAAACTTGGATGATATATACGAGTCATGGATCTGGATCCACGATGGAAATTCTACGTTTCTGCGTAATCTAGGGCCTCGGGGTGGAATCGGAGCGTATAATCAAAAACAAGCATGCGTTCTTTGGGAGCATACTTTGAAATTCATTCGCTGCTACTGTCTTTACGTCGACCAGGCAGCCAATAAAACTCGATTCAGCTACATTTTCAAGCCCTGGAGGGAAATTCTTTGTTGCCGGCAAACGGATCCGTTACACGTTCGCGTGGGATACATGTACCTGTGCTTGTAAATGTTATAGCGAAACTTTTAGTTTTACCTATCAGTTTGCGGTACATTTAAACAAATAAACGTAATGATGTGCCACACAGACGTACATGGAGCCCCACAGACTCGGCTGGAAACGCTTGGAAACTTTCTTCACGTCGATTTCCTTTATTCACGAAGGAAATAACGTAGCTGCTGCCTCTTCCCCATTCTCCACCTCGTTACAGTGCCTCCGGGCAAAAAGCTTTTACCATCATCCACCCAAACATTGTACACTTAGCTGGCGGACAATCCTCCCAACCCTCGCTCGCTCCCCTCGCGGCACTTTTTGTTACATCTTGACGATACTTTGTTCGACAATTGCATTTTATCCCGATGTCAGAAACTTTCTAGAGGATAAATGCACTCGCCGGCGTCATTAATTCCACCAGCGAGTGCTAATAAGCCCCCAGATCTCGAGTGCCCGCGTTTACCTACGAATATCTCGAAAACTTCGGGCTTGAAGAAAAATTGTCGTTGGACCTTTTTCACGGGGAAAAAAGAGTTCTACAAAAAAACTCTCTTGTAATTTTTCGAAAAAATGGCTATCTCGGAAGTTACAGCCTCGTAAGTTTGACGACAACCCCCTTTCGCGAAGGGGACCTTGGACGGGAAATGGGCCCACTATCGAATGTGCCCCTTGAAGCGATGCAACATTGCCCCAAAGATTTATTTCATAGGACCCTAAACAACAGAGATATTCAGGTGTACCCGTTTAAATACCGCACCCTGTATATCAGTTATACGACATACCATTGACCATAACTGACGACTAATAGTGTATCCACGGGTAGGAGGAATAAAAGCGGAAGCAGAGATACAGCAGCGCTACCACGATCATTTGCAATCCCGAAGGAAACCGTCCCACCGGGAAGGATGGAAGTATCGAAGCGGAACGAGAGCGTGGAGAATAAAGACCACTCGGTCAGTCCCTTTCCTCTCCATCACCGACCGGCAGTGTATTTCTCAGTGTGCCGCGTTTGTTGCTCGTTTTGCACGTAGGGAAGACACGGGATATTTCCAAAAGCTCCTACGACCCCATAAACATTTCCTCCCCATGGAAACCGACTTAATGAGGGAAACGACGGCGAGAGGGCGGAAAAAACCATTTGGCGACGCGCAGTTCGGTAATTTCTTGTTTTATCGCAATATAGCGAGAATAATTTTTTGTAGGGAATCCCTTTTCTGACAAAAAAGCTTCTATCAAACTTTTTGATACGATCCAAACATTTCGAGATACCGCGGCTAATAAAAAATCTCAGTATTTGGGAGACGTTACAAGCTTCGACAACGCATATCTCATTAATTTCACATTTTTTCGAAAAAATGCAAGAATACTTTTTTGTAGGATATCCATTTTATGACAAAAAAGGTTGTATCAAACTTTTCGATACAATCAAAACATTTCGAGATATCGCAGCTAATCGAAAATCTCAGTATTTGGGAGACGTTGCAAGCTTCGATAACGCATATCTCACTAATTTCACATTTTTTCCAAAAAATGCAAGAACACTTTCTTGTAGGAAATCCATTTTATGACAAAAAAGCTTCTATACAATTTTTCGGTACGACAAAAAATTGCGGGATATCGCGGCTGAATGAAAAGAATTTGGAACTGACCTTGCAATTGCATCATCGACAGGACACACACTGGGAACCCTCCTGTATCAATCACCCTGTCGTCTACGTATTATTAATACTGCCGACGACATATCTTTAGAATGACTCGCGCGGTGCACGTGCATATAGTGCATGTACTACGTATCAGCCATATCCCGGCTTTGTCATACTGGAACGGAGGCAAGGAAATGAGCGAAAAATTATCCCTGCTTCGTTTGCCACATCACATGCAGCTTTGTTGCAAAAGGATGCCTCCTCGTATCTTGGGAAAAAACGGGGGAACGCTGCAGACTATAATGTAAGTATAGGGGCGAAGGTGCTCTTAGCGTAAGGATGTAATAAGTACTCCGTGTGAATTTCAATTTTAAAGTCAATATTTTTTTTTAATTCCCGGATTTTTCAGATGCAAAAGTAGATGGTGTTTTTCAAAGGGGGTGAATCCAGCTTTCGATATAATTTTATCCCAAAACGATACGATTTTTTGGTACCGAGTGATCAGCTGTTAAAAATATGACCTTGAAATTAACTTAACGATGCATCAAATTTTCTAGCAAATGGAAAACCGCAACGCCAACGACCAGTTTGCGTAGACTGAATTCTCGCGCGGCTCCACATAGGTTTCCGCACGTAATCCCGCAGGATCTTATGGAATCCCACATTAGTTCCTACAGGATTCCGCTATGATCACACATGAATTCTCAAACAGCCTGGGGAGCCGACGTGATCCCTTGGTATGCTCGGGAGAATTTAATATAGACGTCGTTGGCGCCGCGCGGCTCAATCGGTTCCACCGAATGCATTTATCAACGACATTAATTAGTCTTTTTCCCGCTAGAGTGGCGACGGTTTCCCGCAAGCGGTCGATTGGTTCGGCCTTCCGAAGCCGACCGTTCCCGCCGGATAACATTTCCTACCTTATATGGTTACAATGAAACCCTTATGTGGATGGAAAATTTACCCAGGCATCAATTTCGATGTCGAAAAAAATTAAATCAACCCAAAACTAAATTTCAAGGTCAAATCATTAAACACTGATTACCTGGTAACAAAAAATCCTATCGACTCGGGATAAAAATATATCGACGGGTGGATTCATCCCCTTTGAAAAACACCACCGACTTGTAATTTTGAAAAATCCTGGAAACCGTAAGAAAAATAACTGAACCGAGAAAAACGTCAAATATTTGAAAAATAATGGATACTCGATATTCGGGAACCAGAAAATCGTATGCATTTGGGGAAAGATTTTATCGAAAGCTGGTTTCGTCGTCTCTGAAAAACCTTGCTTGTCTTTAATTCCCAGAAATTCCAGTACCCGGGAATTAATTATTTCAGCAAGAACCTACTACCACCATACGCTCACAAAACCGACAAGCTGGTCTGTGTACGGATTCTCACCCTGCATCCAACAAAAGACACCTCGTCCGGTGGCAACTTTCGAGCATCCAATCAACAATTGATACAGGACGGATTAGTTGCAGCATCCACTTGGCAGTGTAAACACACGAAAGCTGATCAATCGACACCTCGTGAGTTTGCTAATTGCGGTCTCTCGAGTCTCTGCCTTTCCTCTGAACACCGATTTCGCAAAGCTCTTTCAGATTCGTGTTGATTTACACAACAGAAAAAGGAGGAGCACCAGGAATGTATGTGAGTGTGTGCGCGCGCGAAAATGTGTTTCTGTGTATTCTTTCTCTCCTTTCTCTTCTTTGCGGAAACACAAAAACGCACTTTCGAACTCATCAAAGTTTGGAATCACACACTCCTGCGTGATGCATTTATGTACTTACACACACAAATGCACACTTTGAAAATCTGTTGCATCTACAGCCACTGACAGAGTTACACATACACACGCACGAGTAGAAACGCACTTTCAAATTCATGCCAATTCACTGAAAAGTTTCAAACAATCCTTCAATACTAGTTTCGTTTATACAATCACACTCACACACGCACACACACGCACAATTACATACACTTTCAGGCTTATGTCAATTTACAAAAAAGCTTCAAACGGTTCCCTAACAGTTGCTTTGCACAGATTTCTCAATAGTTACCACACAGATATCTGTGCGCGCGCGCACATACACACACACGCACAAAGAGTTGCGTATAAATTTTTCCGATACGTGAAAATGTCAAACAGCCTTTGTTCTCGGCTGCGATATGAAAACCGTTCGTGTTCACTGATTTCAGAAAAATTGTTAACAAAAGGGTTGAAACGGGAGGGACGAAGACAGAGAGGCAGGGAAGGAAGAGGAGGAGGAATACTTCTGGAGGCATTCTGTTCCGCCAAACGCGACGTTTGAAGCTACGGCTAAGAAAAATGATTAATGACGGCCAAGGAGGATGATATCTCAGAGAGGACGACAAGTCCGCGACGCATTATGGGAAACTTAGCATTCCTGCTCGAGAGAAGAGCGAAGGTTTTTCCTCGTATTTATTATTTTTTATTTCTCGCTCGGCGGTATTTGTAATAAATATTGACGGGAAGAAGCAGCAGCGAGACCTACATTCATCAGCGTCCTGCCGTTATTAATAACGAAATTAGACACTTGTGTCCTTTGACAGCCGCTGATTGATAACGTTTCCCGGTACCGAAGAACTTACGACCTTTTGAATCCAAGCCGTTGCAAGGGTAAATAAAAACTCCAGCGAGACGTCGATGTAGCGAAAGAACAGCCATGGAGCTGGAAGTCCATCTAATGGTAAACGTAACCTTGGATTTGAACCTTGGTCGAGAGAAGGTCAAGGAGAAAATGCCGACGAATTTAAAAAAAAAATCTTCGCAAAGTTTGGAAACTCTACCGTCAACGCTATAAATTTGAAATCCGTGGTAGCGTTCCTCTCAAAGCTACAATTTTTCAAAGATAAATTGGATATTATCGTGCTTTCTTTACTACGCGGCACCGGGAGCAGTTGCACCCTGCAAGGGATGAATCACAGCTCCGGTGCTCCTTTTCTTCCTCTGCCCCCTTATGCACATTAAGTAACAACGAACGAGACGTTGCTTGGGAAAGAAAAACACAAAAAAACATTATAACTCATCCGCTGGATCGCTGCGGCAAACTTGTACTTATTGTAAAAACGAATGTGGAATACGTAATGCCGGTATTATGGCATAAACAAGTTGGACTTTTGCATTTCAAAGTGTTTGATATGCGGAACGCAATGCCGGAAGAAGAATGGCGGAGTGGGAGAACGAGGCGAAGGAAGAAGTTCCGAGTTCTAACCATCCGAATGCATCCTCGTAGCGCTGGAGTCGAAGAAAGGGTGGGTGGGTGGGCGAGTGGCTGCGAGAGAGCCTCGAAGGAGTTATCGCGATTCCCTGTTTAAGACGGACGTCCGGACCAACGGTTTATACAAAAACCGCTGACGGAAAACGCGTGCATGACCCATACGCTGGGTCCTCGTCCGTAAATACAAAAGTGGGTCATGGATCATGAGGTGACGCCACCAAAGACGAGTCGACTTGTACATCATGTAATTTCACACTTTGCGAAGTTACGCGTATGGATTCTGTTTAGCGCTGACTGCTACCTTGCACACCGACGCGGATGGCTCCCTTTCTCTCTATTCACGGCAAGAAAACGTGCTTGCGGTTGCGAGTCTCTGCGATATTAAATGTCCAACCGCGAAGCGAGAGACCCCGGAACAGTTTTAATTGGGGGCCAGAAACGCGTTGCTCTTCAGCTCCTTTTTAATACTCGTAAATTTTATTTACGTTCCGCTTCGCTGCTGCGTTGAATGAAACGCTGAGTGCATTCGAAAGTTTTCCACCCTGGGTGTCGGTACAACGGCAAACCCGACCGTCGATAAAACCATTTATAGCGCCACGTAATTTTTTCGCTCGCGCGAACATTGGCTTAGGCCTAATTGCTGTGGTTCAACGGTCCAATCCCCAAGATACATTGGTTTGACCCAACACTGGCCCAGGCTTCATTGGCATCACACGGCATTCGACCGGGTTTCATCGAATCCGTCCGGTACTAGCCCAAGGTTGATTGGTTTTATCCAATATTGGCCCCAGCATTCGTTACCTCGGTCCGACGCTGTACCAGACTCCTGCGAGGACTTTTCAGGTCGTTGGAGCAGGTCCTAAACGGCTAAAGGCTGAAATCCGCCGCTTCGTGATAGAAAAAGGGCTTCCAATAGCTGCGAGGGTGACGAAGGATTTCATTTCGCCGGGGAGCTCGTGTCGCGGCATGGACGAACGCGAGCGAGGAGACAAGGGAAAATGTCGTGACGCTATTAAAGGTGTGTACCATTTCTACCTGCGCCGCTATAACATACGTGCACGGTAATTACACTAATGAATATTTATTCAATTGCTGCATGAAACCTCAGCAAGCCACAGGACAAAGGGTCAAGCCCTGTGGTCGTGGACCAGTACAAGCAGGGATTATATATACGCTGTTTGCTCCATACAGCTCCACACACACACGCGCTCGGTATCGTATAAACGTGGCTGCGTATGCAAACGTTCGTTTTACCACTCGTCTCCTCCTCCTCCACCTCCACCTACTCCTCCTCTCTTTATCTCCCCTACATTTATTACACAATTTTGCTCGACCCCTCCCGCCACCCGCTCCCTTTCAGTTTACACCGGTGTGAAGCAACATGAAATTTCTCCCTAAACACTAGCTGCTTTAATTGCACTTCTTCAGCATACATCACCCTGATGCGTTAAAAGCGCCATCGCTCAACATTTTAATTCCCGGCTGTATACCCTTCATCGTAAATGTTTCGAGCCTTTATTTAACGCGAAAGAAAAACAAAATGGCCGAAAAATTTTCTTGGCGGTTTTGTTAAACGCTAGCTGGCCAAAAACTGCACATTTTTTGTGCATTTCTCGTAGTTCCTGAGAAGTCCGTAACTGAGAATAACGACTGCTTTGTGCGGTGACGTCATCACCAGAAGCCCTAACCTCGAATTCCAACCACTGATCGAGTCCATCTCCTAAACGGTTGGGTTTAGAGAAAATGATAAACAAATTTCCGAATCTCGAATTTTATCGGAAAATGATATTAAAAAAAAAATCAACCGAAACCTTCGCGATTTTGATCAACGCCAAAAGACAGATGATCCAAAACTACGCACTTTTTGTTGAAACACTTTTTTTCTATCGCCTATAGTTCCCGAGATATCGGCAGTTGAAAACCGTAACTCGTTTGTGTAGTGACGTCACAATTAGAGGCGCTACCTTCGACTTCCCGCTTTAATCGTCCTTATCTTCCGAACGGTTGGGTTTAGAGAAAAAGTACAAAGAGCGAAAAAGTTTGCGAAGCGCTCGTTCTACCGGAAAATCCTGATAATTTTGGATTTTCCGTGGACAAAAGTTTTTTTTCAAAATTTTTTCCGTTCGCCATAGGTCGTACCTCCGATAAGGGTGCGCGCGAATCTCTCCATCTCTCGCATCCCCGGAGAGGAATAAAGTTCGAACTATGCCGGACGACGCTATGCTATCGGAATGCGATATATAAATGTAAATGAGTCGCGCTTTCGCGGTATGTGCAATTAAGGAGTTATGAAATTCTTCGCTGTCGGAACACGGCATATCTTTCTTCTATATATGTACCCCTGCCACCCACCACCTGAAAGTAAGCGAATAAAGTCGAACCATAAGAAAACGGCGCGGGGGGACTTTTACGCTTAATGATTTATGACTCCGGAGCGAAACAGCATGTGATAAGATTATGGATTATCCTTGCTTTCCTTTCCTTTCCTTTCCTTGTAAATATATCCTTAATCGCATGTACGCGTTGTCCTGACGTTAACAAAGATAAATAGCGCAGGAATAACTCCGTCTCCTTGCGAAACTTCTTGCATCCTTCCATGAGAAGCAACCACTGGGGGAGGGGGTATCCTCACTCCCTGCCACAAATCTCCATCCAATTGGTCTAGGCTGACCCCCTATTTTCAATTTTGAAAATTCATAACTGAATTTCAAAAAATGTTTGGGAATTTTCGAAAAAAATCATTTTAAAGCTTGAAAGCTCTGCTATCAACCCCGTAAATCCGAAAGCTCTGGAAAATGGGGATCCTTGATACAACTACGGAGAGTCGCGGAGAATTTTGGGGAAAAATCATCACGGAGCTCGTAAACTCTGCTACCAACGCTATAAACTCCAAATCACTAGAAAATTTTCTTTTTAAAGGCGCGTTTTTATTTGCAGACGAATTGGATCCGGGATTCCCCTACTTTTTTTACGACAGACCCTCGGCAAGATATAACAAGTGGCAGGATTTTGCCCCTTCTCGTTCTCGCCCTTTCGCAAAGGGAAGACGAGTGATTTCAACGAACAAACGACGGATCTCACGGACGAATCGAAAAAGCATTGTGTCGTTTTAACCGGATATACCGTTATTGAATGTCTCGAAGCAGATTCTTCGCAAACGAATCCACAATTTTTATTGAATCGCGGAACGATGAAATGACTCAGGAGAAACAAAAAATACCGTAAAAGCAACAGCTCGGTCGGGGAAACGCCCCATGGCGTGAACCTACGAGTTCCTTGGAAGGATAGGAAGCGGTGATACGCTAAAGCGAGAATCGTAAAAGGGACGGCAAATCCGAAAGCTGCGGTTGTTCGTATTCTGCACTGAAATTAACGTCGGATTTACACGTACATGCGGAGGATTTAATTTTTAATCTACGACCATCTCCTCGTACGGGTACGCCATCGCAGTTATACGTTCCGAAAAAAAAGGAAGAATAGTGGAACGACAAAGGGGTTTTGAATCATTACGAAGCTCGCAACCTATATTTTCAAAGCTATAAGTCTTAAAATTCGAGAAAATTTTATTCCAATGCTGTGATTTTTTCAAAACTTTAGAAATTCATAACTCGGCGCCAAAAAATGCTAGAGAATTTTGCAAAAAATCATTTCAAAGCCTGGAAACTCTACCATCAACGCTAAAAATTTCAAATTTTCAGCAAACCCTCTCTCAAAATCGTAATTTTACAAAACCGATTGGAATTTATTCAGCCTCCCTCATTCGGAAGTCGTATAAGCGACGAGCTTACCGAGAGGAAGCTCTGTAGCAGCAGCAGCAACCGCAGTGAACCTGTGGTCCCGTTTCTGTTCCACTCTTTTGTTTAATGACGAGAAGGAGAGGTGAGAGAGGTTTTGAAGTGTAAGATGTAACTGCAGCGGCAAGAGGCAGTTTCTTCCAGCTTCCAGCCCGAGAAAATATGTAAGAGGCTCCCTTCTCGTGAAGTATGTGTGTGTGGCGTCTGACGTCTTCATGCAAAATTCAGCGTACCGCATTTCAAGGAAGCCACACGTACGAAAGTGTCCGCAACTTGAACCGTGAGCGAAATACTTATTACCAGGACAGTAAAACTACACACACGTGCCAGAGTCCCTTTCGTCCCAACTCCTCTTTCTCTTTGTCTTATCGTCTTCGTGCTTTCTTCATGACGAGAGACGAACCACTTGCGAAACTTTTGTCCTCCTCACCCTTAAATTCTCAGAAACCAGCTCCGGGGCTGTTATCAACAAATGTACGGCTGTACCTCGCCTCCGAAGGGTGGATAAACATTCTGCCATTTAGTTTCCTCTTTAATGGACTTCTCTTCTCATTTTTCTGACAAAGAAACAGTTTCAAGTCCAGCCCGATGTTGACCCGTTTCCCCCAGCCGGGATTCCAACCAGGTGCCCCCTGGTAGATAGTAAAATTCTAGGACTTTGTAATAATTTTCTTTAAATTTCTCCAGGATTTGATAATTTCAAGCCCGTGAAAGTGTAGTTTTCGAGTAAAGAAAGCACGAGAATACCATATTTCACTTTTAAGGAATTGCAATTTCGAGAGAACATTTTTTAACGACATGAAATTTCTAGCGATGATGGTGGAGTTCTCGGACTTGTTAATGATTTTTTGCAAAATATTCTGCGAGCTTTTGAAGCGGAGATATGAATTTTCAAAGTTGCACCGGTTCGCTGGTGGCAGCGGGCTTCTTCTCGGTAAGCTCGTCGCTTATACAACTTGTTACAAAAACAGAGGAGATCGCTTCCCGCAGTACGTGTTATCAGACCGCGTGGAAGAAAAAGAGTCTCGGAACCCAGTCGGTTAGGAAAATATTGAACGAAGCTTATTTGCGGAAATTTAACGTCTCCCAGAGTCTGTCGACTTGGAAAATTCGCAACTCTTGCGGGAAACATCCTGGAGCTTTTTGGAAAAGAGGTTCGCAACGATAGGAAGCTTTACCTTCAACGCAAAAATTTGAGAACCTGGAATTTTTTGGTACCGAGTTATGAATTTTCAAAGTAGAGTCGTCCCCAAACGTAGTCATGAAATGAAGAGGGCACAAGAAATTTCCCTTAATTTTCGGGAAATTATAGCTGCAAGAGAAAATTTCCTAAAATTTGAAAACCCTTGACGCTGTTAACGCATTTCCCAAGCTTTGAGGTGCTCTTTTTCGAAATTCTCCAACGCTATCCTTCACCGAGTTACGAATTTTCAAAGAGCCAGTCCTCGCTTCGGAAAGCCCATGAGATCCCATCCGTCTTGGAAAATTCCTACCCCTAAGAGAAAATTTATTAGAAAGTCGAAAATTCAGAGGAACGGAGGTATGGAATGTTGAAACTTTAAAATCCACCGTCCTTAAAGTTTTCACGATTCATTCCCCGAAGAAAAAAAAAGGGAGCTCCAGAGGAAAAGTGTCCACTTTATAACAGTCACCATTCCCTTGCCTTCCGTATGTTCGCATCCTGCAGCGGGAGGGCTGCGAAAAAGTTGGCTGGCAAGGGACGGAAAGGAAACGGAATTTGAAAAGTAAACGGGTCACGCACCCGTGATCTCCATACATCACCGTCCGAGCGTGTAAACTTTTCAACTTCCTCGCCCTATAGACGTAGCTATAATTCAAAACAACCGCCCCGAAGAAGGGGGGGGGGGGAGGTGTACCAGCCATTGTCTCCATCTTTTTCTTCCTTCCACATTTTGGCCAAGTTCCACGGAATTGCGAATCGGGAAGCTCGATTGGCTACGAAACGTCCAGTTTCCGACAGTCCCGTCGCATTTAGGCCCAAATGATGGCGCCATCGTCGCCACACCTACAACGAGAAATTCCAACTCTAGATCCTCCTATCCCTTTAAGAGAAACCGACTTTCTAGTAAGATTATAAAAAATTATAATAACCTCCCGTGGCTGGGTATTAATCCCACTCTACTTATCCGCCTCCTCCTCGTCAACCCCGACTTGGAAGAACACGAAAGCGAATTTATCGACGAAGAAGCTGCTCCCTCCTGCCTTAACTGGAATAAGATCTGTGCTGGGACCTTTCGTTTCGTACAATTATTTGAAATTTCCGTTCGATATTCCGTCTCTTCTCTTCTCTCGCCTCCACCTCCGGCTCTTCCTTTCAGCAGCCCAGTCGTGAGCGGAAATGTCCTTTGGACGAAGGCGATTAGCCTTCGTTCGCTCGGACGGAACATCCTCGGGTTTGAAAGGAACACGTTTTATATCACTCTCGGCTCATCCCCCTGCACCTCGCTGATCTTTTTCATCGCCCACCGGAGCCATTGATCGCTCAAATTGGAAGCTACCCACCTACCCTTCGTATGACGTCGCTTCAAAGACTCCTAGAATCAATTACACGCCGAGATCCCGTGGATCCATACGCAGCCGGTGACACGAGGCCAGTTAACGTCTGGTGGTCATATTTGTAATTAGGCTACATACTTGGGGGAAATGATGGTGCCATCTTTCATCGATGGGGAGTAACATACAAGGTATCGCGACATTTCGATGCCAAGAAGAGAACTAATGGAGGGGGGAAGGGGGGGGGGGGGCAAAAGGCAGGGAAAAGCAATTTTCGCCGCTGCCATGAATGAATTGGAAATTATTTGGGCCACGTTCTAGCGGAAAATTTCCCGAGGACAGCTTCTATCTTCTAAAATCCCTTCAATATTCTTCCCTCTTTTTTAAAAGGGAACCAAAGTACCGTAACTTCCCCCTACTCTCAAATCGGAGTCTGCATGCAGCAATACGATGTATTACAGGTACAGTGGGTGTTCGATTACAACGGAGGCAAATAAAAAGGAAGATCTATCTACCGGAAGGGACGACTATTGTAAGGTAACACGGAATCGGGATCTTTCCCTTACGAGTTCCGTCAAAGGGGCTCGGATTTGTTATGACATTCGAGAATGCGAAACGCGATCCGCCAGGGCAGAAGGGTTAAATATTGTGACAAGGGTCTTCCGCTCCTCAGACGCGTCTACATACCACGCACACGTCATTATACGCGTATCCGGGCTCTAGCGCTCGCGATCGACCCCCTCCTCTGTTATGGGATGTCACATTAAGACACATGCCACCCTCGTCATACAATTCCATACCTGCAGTTCTCGCTATTGATGTAGCAGCCACCCCCAGACCCCAACCCCATCTTTTCCAACACCGACGGCACCCTGTGGAAAACGTTCGCCGCAGGAGCTGGCTGGAAGGCTGAAGGGTTGGTGTTATGGCCATGCGTATAACACGACGTGTCTGGTCGTAACATGTAGCGTATTGTGCGAGGGGTTTTGCTACGATACCTCAACCCTGTCTCACCCTCGACCGTTGACCACCTACGCTTTAAGGATCTCACTGTAAATGTGGGCACCGTTATAAAAATTTTACGCGTTTATTGGTCATTCCGTCCAATTGACCTTTCGGCGACATGACCCTCATGGGTTCGTATCTCGTTATGGGGCAGCCGGGAGACAGTTTCTGGGTCGAAAACCTGTTTTAAAAATAGAGTTGATTCGCAATTAGGCGCTTCATCCCTCTGAACGATGAAATCCATCTAATTCGTCGATCGGAATATGGGTTCGAATCCCATCATAGCGAGGGTTCATTATTTTCGATGATATCGATATTTTCGGGTGACCAGCGGTTGAAAGAGATGACGAGGATCCGGCTGGGGGATGATTTTCGTCGATTAGCGTCTGTTGAAAGGAAAACAGTCGATACCCACTAGCGTTCGTGCGAAGGCACGTAGGTTTATAACACGTGTGTTAACGCCCCCCCCCCCCCCCCCCCATGTCACTCTTCAGTTCGCTATTGTTCATAACTGCAGTGGCTATAGCCGGCCCATAATACGTGTGGAATGGACATCCCGTTAAATGTCTCACTGCATCACGAATCAATGACACCGCGGGTGCAGCTACACGCGAGCATGTTACAACCGACGGTTTGTCATTTTTTTCTATCTCACGTAAATCATACAGGTTCACCCGGAGCGCGCGTTCCGTTCGTTAGTGGATCCATCGGTTAAGCAGATAGCATCGACCTGCACCGTACGGTGTGTCCCGCGTGCAGGCATTAAACTGGAAGTAATCCAAAGTTGGAAAACAAAGGTGGACCCGCGCGGCTTATTTATTTACGCTGCAGCGAGCAGCTCCATCACATATTTCAATGATTATAATCAGATGCGCGACTGATAATTAATATCGCGGTCTTTCAGGCGTACCCACTTTGTTTGCTCGCGTTCGATCAATACCAGGTCCTACGGTGCACCTCAAAAATACACCTTCGCAATTTATTACGAAAACCGAGACCCAGAGTCACTGGTCGAGTCATAAGTTCAAACCCAGTCGAAGGTGTTACCGAGAGGTGCAACACAAAGCTCCGTCTTACTGACTTTTACCCCAAATGACCCCAGGTTTTGGGAAAATGTTTCTAGGAGGTTTGGAAAAAAATACGGATTTTTGAAAGTGGTTATGTCATGTCCCCCCGCCCACCTCAATTAAAAGCTGTGATAAAGTTTCAAACTCCAGAACGCATTCACCCACGTGGTTGAAACTAATCTACCCAACTCGTCTCTATATTGAGATAGGTCGTGAGTTCGGATTGTATAGCTGCTAAATTCTAATACAGGAACGCTGGTACTCGCCTATTGGGTCGTGGGTTCGATTTCCGTCACAGTGGAGATCGTTTCACAAGGTGTCGCTCCGTCAAAGACTCCGGCGTTTGTTCATAATTAGCATTTAAAGAGAATTCTATAGACGGTCGCTCCGAGTGGCTGGCTGTCGTGTTCGACAATGAGGATATTAAAAAAACGTGATTTTTCATCGACGTCTCGCATTATGGCTCAGGAAATGAGAAAATAACGAGGAGACAGGCAATAAACGATTTACGCAGACGAACGAACGAACGAGCGAGCGAGCGAGTTAACACAGAGAACGTTGGATTCACGGAGGCGCCCGTCGAGTACGTTTCTCTATTGCCTCTTGAACGATGAAGATTAAACATCTTCAGCTGCCGAGAGTTAAACAGCCGGTATATTTGCATGCGCTGCCCTCACTTTTTACTCTCCCTTGCACTTCCATCAGACTCCTCAATCTTATCGCGTCAAATTGCTCAACAGACTGAACGCAAAATCATCCCCCGGATTCAACTTCGAATAGAGTTCAAGGCTTGGGTCGTGAATCCGAAAATCTGTGGTTAGATTCTTAAGAGTGGATCGCCCATCGGGACCTGGATTCTGATCCTGGGTGTAATACGTCGCGAATTCGAATTCTATCGTCACAAGTCCTAGGTTCGAATCTCCTCAAGGAAAGAGAAGATAAATTCCACGGCGGTTACATGACGATATATCACTCCTAATCTACAAAAAGGACTCGTTAGCCGGAAAAGCGTTGCTCCTTAGCGCGTAGGACTTCCGGTCCGATACACGAGGGTTTAAATATGATATTCTACGATTCAAAGGGTTGTGTGCGTGACCGACAAGGGAGTGAGTGGAACACGGGGGATCGGGGAGAGCATTATAACGACTCGGCGCAAATCTTGTAAGAATTTAATGCGCTCTTTATATATATACATAGTTCCATTTAATATTTCATTTATCTCAAAACCAGTAAATCCATCAGGCAATAATGGAGGTCGTTAACTAAGAGAACTGTTTCCTACCCCTTCCACCCCTTTTGCTACTTTGTGTGGCTGCTTATCCTCGTCGTTTATTTTTGCTTCCCGGGACTGCCTTCCCACCGGTAACGGAAGATCGGGGAGCCGATTATAAAATAAAGCTTCATGAAAAAATGAAGACCGTGTGGAACTTGAAAGCTGCGATGCTCGATCCCCCCGAGGACCGTGCGTTTCGCGGTACTTAAGTATTCCGCTCTCGGTTCCGGCTGCATAAGAGCCCGCCTCGACGGGAAAGAAGTAGGTCGGTAAATGGTACAATAATAAATTTACAATAACGAATCCGCATCATGCGCCTCGAAACGATCGTTTTCGGGGTGGCGAGTGTTCCAGATATACATATAAGCGAAGGGAAACATAAGTCTCCCGGGACTTTATTCCGTTCTGTTAAGTTTCGAGGTTCCTCCCGTAATGGACGGTTCTTATCTCCCCTCGCGGTACATATAAAGCGCGATATTATACCGACAGCAATACGAATGGCAGCGCCCCTACAGATATAGTGCCCCTAAACACGAAATCGTCGACGCGGGAGGATCTACGTTTCGACTCCACGCCAACTACCTTAAGATAGAGGAATCAATGCCAATTAGGCGGATCGGCCAACACCTACGTCTACCGGTTATCGACCTAAATTCTCGAGATCGGATCGTTCGAAATAGGATTCGGGACCGGGAGGACAAGTTAGGAAGAAAATCGGGGTCGATCGGAGCAATTAACGCCATCCATGGGGGTAAAAGGAAACCAGTGGCGGTTGGTTGATTCGATAGCGGTGTTGTTACACACTTCTTAGCGAATTTCGACTTCCATGGCCTCCCCAAGACGCTGGGTCCTTTGATCAACGTCGGCTTGTGGCTTAAACAGCGATTAATCGACCAAATATCACAAAATCGGCATGAAACACTGGCTAATTCACAAACCGACGTTATTTTAAGCTGAGAATCAACCGTTCAATCTGCTACCAGTATGGACTGAGAACAGAGTCAACTGGTTGATTCGATAGCTGAGTTGTTACACACTCCTTAGCGGATTCCGACTTCGATGATCATCCCCATTCCGTCCTGAGCTGCTCGATTCCAAGCGATAGCGTCCAAGGTTTCTTCCCAATAAATTTTGCCGGCCTTCGGGACGATTCCTTGGAGGTGGATCTTGAATTTCTGTCCAACCGGGGATCCAAGACCTGCAGCACATTGAAAAGTCGGTCAATCTCAGTCCGTAGAAAATAAATGGCGCCGTTTGCGAGCTCCCTACCTGGTGACCGTAAAGGCTGGGTGGAATTGCACTTATTACATGCATATAAGCGAGATATACGAGCTCGGAAGCGGTCGAAGGCGATGGAAGATTTTGGTCAAACCACGGAGAAGAGTTGGCCGACCGGCATTAAAGCGGAACTAACCGAAGATATGGGTATATCTCTGCGGGTAAAAGCGGGTTGATATTAGGTGCAGAAGCCAACTGAGTTACGAGGGGTTATAAATTCCGAATATTGGAGGACTCCTCGCCCGCTGTGTTCCGCTCCTCTCCAAAAGCCTCTCTTTCATTCTTTCGACGGAACCCGGAAGGGGTACACACATACCATTTTACAAAATGGCTAAGGATTCTTCTCCTCGTTGAACTGCGGGCTTCGCTTTAAGAATCATGACCCTCATCTCTTGCCGAATGACCTTTCTGTAAATTATGAAGTTTCGAATAAAACGTGGAATCGTGAAAGCAGCCGAGGCATTTAGGCGTTCGTACTTTGACCATGGATATATCCTTCATTTCGCAGTTTCTCGGAAAATTACTCAAATGCTTTTTCATCAAGCGTCTCCTTGTGTATAAACAAGCTCCAATAAAAGTTCTTCGTATATCTTAAATTTTCCGAGATATCGAAGCATGAAAGAATTTGCAAGAATTTCTGGAACATTTCCGTGAAACCAAACTTGGACCGGAATATCTCCTTAAATTCGCAGTTTCCCAAAAAATCGCAGGAATACTTTCTTATCGAGTACCTCCCGGTCTACAAAAACCTCCTACGAAAATTTTGATATCCCGAACATTTTTCGAAATATCGCAACACAGAGAAATCTCCGATTCTTAGCATTTTGGCGCCCTTGCTAGTGTCATCTTTGACGCAAGGTATCGCCTTAAATTCGCATTTTCTCAAAAAAACATAAGAATACTTTCTTATCGAGCGTCTCTTCTTCTTTCGAAAAGTTCCTCAAACTTTACTTCCCAAACCTACAACTTCAAGAGATATTCCAGGGTGAATGGAACCCTGTCGCCTTTAACGCGTTTCCAACAGGCCACTAACGACCTCTGCGGGAATAATCCAGGACCAAAGATTTCAAAAGACCTTATACGAAATTATGATGAATTTTATTGAACAATAACGGCCAGGAGTTTCCAGAAATGGGCAATTTCATGGAAAACGAAGAATTTTGATAAATAACAATTACAATCGGGCAAGAATTGGTGGTGCGTCAGAAGATGGTCTCTGGTGGCTTAAATCCTCTTCTTCTCGGTGGGCTCGACGTAAGGATGGGCCTTGATGTATTCCAGAGAACGTTGGATGGCGATGGGCAGCTCCGGGGCCACTGGCACGTGGGATCCTTGGAAAGTGGCGCCATTTTCATCGGCGGTCCAGCCAACTTGCACCGGGGTGCCATCGGGAGCCGTCCAACTGGCCGTTCCTTGAATGACCACCGGTGTCTCGGTTCCTACCGCCTTGGGAGCGCCCTGCTCCTTCACGGAGATGCCATTGGCTGTCTCGTAGTTGTTCGTGAAATGTCCATCGTGGTTGACGTCCAAGTCCTGGCTCAAAATGGCCACTTGCTCTCCTTCCAGCACGTGCTTCACGTCAGCGAGGGCCGACGAGGCGACGAGGGCCAGCAAGGCGACAGATGCGACGAAGAATCTCATGGTTTTGGATGAGGATAGTCGAGCTTCCGAATCAGGTAGCGAGAGATGACTGATACCATCGTCGACAGTGCCGTCCTTTTTATACCGCTAACGCGAGGATTTCGGGTGTTGCTCGAATGTCACCGGTGACATTTAAGAAATATCGCCATAGAGGTAAAAAAAGGCGAGAAGAATCGGCCTTTGGGCGAATGCGAAATACCTGGGGACTGAGGACGACACGAGCCGATCGAAAGGTCAAGTTTCCGGTGCTTGTATTGCGTCAGATCATTTCTTCGCGACCTTTCCGTAGTTCTGATTTTTTTCAGAGGCTGCAGATTGGGACCGTTACGAAATCGTTAATAGGTCAAGGATAGGAAGATGTCTTTTTGTCAGTTACCGCGGAGTGTCATCACAAGGCGTCGCTTTCTGACGAAATGTCACAGCACCTTTTTCGTAGAGGAAGAGAGGATCTAAGAAAAAGTGGTCTTGCCATTTTATGAGAGAAAGCGAATTTTAGAAATTAATCTTGGATCGAACATGTACCTAAAACGGTCTTAGACTGTCGCAAAACTCTTTAGGCCTTGCTATCTCGCAAAATATTAATCGTATGCAAAAGTTGCATAGGACTTTTTTGATAAAGAACGAAGTGCTTAATAAGAAAGCATACATGCAATTTTTCGAAAAAATGCGATTTCAAAAAGATATCCCGACTCAAAGTTGTTAGGTCAACAAATCGTTAAAAGTTGGAATTTCTTTAGGCCCCGATATCTCAAGAAGCGTTAATCGTATGAACAAGTTGCATACGACCTTTCTGGTAGACAATGAGATTCTTGACAAGAAAGCATTCTTGCAATTTTTCGGAATAATGTGATTTCAGAAAGATATACCCGTTCAAAGTCGCTACTAATAGCACTTCGACAAGTCGGTAAAATCTGGAATTTCGTCAGGCCCCGATATCTCAAGAAATATTAGTCTTATGCAAAAGTTGCATACGACTTCTTTGATAGAGAACGAAGTGCTTAATAAGAAAGCATTCTTGCAATTTTTCGAAAAAATGCGATTTCAAAAAGATATCCCGGCTCAAAGTTGTTAGGTCAACAAATCGTTGAAAACTGGAATTTCTTTAGGCCCCAATATCTCAAGAAGCGTTAATCGTATGAACAAGTTGCATACGACCTTCCTGGTAGACAATGAGATTCTTGACAAGAAAGCATTCTTGCAGTTTTTCGGAAAAATGTAATTTCAGAAAGATATCCTCGTTCAAAATCGCTACTAATAGCACTTCGACAAGTCGGTAAAATCTGGAATTTCGTCAGGCCCCTATATCTCAAGAAATATAAGTCTTATGCAAAAGTTGCATACTAACTTTTTTATAAAGAATGAAATTCTTGACAAAAAAGCATTCTTGCAATTTTTCGAAAAAATGTGATTTCAAAAAGATATCCCAGGTTAAAGATCGCGTTACTCCCGAGTGTGAAGTTTTACAGGGAATGTCGGCTCTGCCAAGAACGTTCATTACAAGGCCGCCTATTATATAACCAAGTACGAAGGTGTGTGTGCCTGTGTGTGTGTTAGAAGGTACTTCCATGTATGTGTAAGAAATACAAGCGGGACTCGTTAATTTCCAGGCAAACTAAGCCGTGTTAAAGAAACGTCGGGGGTTGATTTCCGAAGTTCCCGTATAGGAGCTACGTAACTTCCCCTAATTAACGTTGTGATTTGAGCCATGGTGGTGCAGAAGGAGAAGAGGAGCAAATCAGGTTTGTTTGTACGGCGATCATTAAGCTGAATCGACAAAAGTAAAAGTAAAGGGAGGAATTCACTTGCTCACCACTCACATTTATAATTCTGTTTAATAATTTCAATTTAAAAAATAAAATATATATATATATAATGGAAACTTATGGAAACCCCTATTAATAATTTCTCAGAATGAAACTATCGGTGTCCATGGAGAGAAAGACAGACAAAGATTCTCTTCTTTCTTTTAATGTAATTTCCTGTTTGATTGAAATTTATTTTTATTTTCTACGAATTTATCCATATTATTTTTTAATATTAAATATTTATGTATATTTCTTTTTTGTTAATTTTATTTAATTAAATGAGAAATGCCCTTTCCTTCCTTCCGCACCGAATACATCTCTCACCCCCCAATTAAATTTTTGTTTAACCTAAATGGGACAAATAGGCCTCCGTGACCTTAGACCTATGGTCTGTAAAATAGTTTCCTAAGAGGTTAACGTGTAGCACCTGCCTGGTTGGCTTAACAGCAGTCGGTTTAGTTTAACGTGTCGGTAACGCACCGGTAAGATTGTAAGTAGCAGCCAGTAAAATAGATATTGTCCCAATTTTAACCCCTTCCGGTAAAATGACGAGTCTAGGTCGTCATTGGTTTGAAAAATCAAAGCAAAACCTTTTCTTAATTTTACCATTTTTGACGTTATTTAACAATATGTAAAAATGGATATTAATTAACAATATGTAAGAATTATTAAATGAAACAAGTTTTTTTAAAATAAAATGTAAATGGATAAAATTTAAATTAAAATAAAATTAAATTTAAAATAAAATTAAAATTTACGCAGAATTTTTCATTATTAAATCGTACCGGAAGGGGTCATTAAAAATTACCGCTTCAAATCCAAGATCCCATTTGTTTCTTATACTAAATCAGAGACTGACTACGCATCCTCTCGATCCTTGCCATCCTGGTGCATCGACACTCCGGTTTGGCGTCCCTGGATCCTTTCCTATCCTCCTGGACTGCTCCTGCTCGCCTTGAAACTGGGGATAAACTTTAAAATTAAGAGCCAAAACCAGAGAAAAGGGGAAAAAATAATCGAATCCCTTACCTTCGGGTGCTCGATTTTCTTAAAATCCCAGCATCCTTGCGGTTGATGGGTTCCTTTATTTCTCAGAATCTAACTTTTATAATAACTCGTCCTTAATCCTATGATTCACAGCCGATCTCTCGAGGTATAAAAAAATAAACGGACAAACAAAGAAACACACAAACAAACAAACAGAAAGTGCGAAAGTCCTCAAGCGTCTCCACTTCCGATTTCTTCCTCCGCTTTCTTGCAGCAACCCTTGCATTTCGAGCACTCCTCTTCTCCCCGAGTCTGGGAGTCCCCAGCTTCCGGTGGACTCTTCTCCTCCTCGGACACTTTGGGTTGAGACTTCGAGTCCGAGTTGGTCACGGCCAACAGGGCTCCTCGATTGGCCTCGGTCAGGAACCTGGGGTCCAACGAAAGGTGGATGTTCACGTTGGGAACCGGAAGAGCTGCAGGTTCGGGCTGAAAAAAAAAAAAACATCGGTAAAAAAATCTCCCTTTTTTAAAAAAATATTTGTCCACCTCGACTGACCTTCGGGAGAAGAGCTTCCGAGATCTTCTCGATGGGTCGCCGCTGACCTTCCTCGGGTCCGCCCTTGAGCGAGAAATGTAACAAGGGGCCGAGGCCAAACCCAATCGAGCCGCCCGTCAGGTAAATTGGTAGCACCGCAAGGGCCCCTATCACCCCCACGAAGAGCAACGGGGTCACCACCCAGCTCATGAGGAAGGGCAGCCTTCCTGGAAAGAAAAGGAAACGTGTTTTTAGTCGGACAACTTAACTTCCAGGAGATGGTGTCCAACTTCCCGAAACCTACCGGTCGCCTTGTCGACGAAGCTACCCACCGCGCTGCCCAGGATCTCGGCGGGATGAAGGAAGAAGAGCGCCATCACGTGCGACAGAACCTCAACGGGCGTCACCTGGAGCCGGGGGTCTGCCATCACGGCCTCGTAGTATTTTTCGCAATGGTCGGTGTCTGGAAAAGAGGAACGAAAATGATCGAGTCCTTTTTTCTCAAGCGACTCGAGGTCTGTAACGCGGGTCTAATAATCGTAGCGCAGCGCAGCGCGCGCAGAGAGCATCAAAGCGAAAGTGGCCCGACGGCGGGACTCAGGGTGATAAGTAGGATCGTCAGAATGCTGGCATCAGCGATAAGGGCCTCTTCACCTTGACGATCAACGTGACGGACCTCCTCAGCGTCGGTACTCAGCGTTGCTAGGGTTTTGCTAGGATTTTGCTAGGATTTTACTCGAATGGTCAGGAACTATTGAGTATTCGATACTTCCGTCAAGGACCTGACAAGTCCATAAAAAAGGTTCTATGGAAATTTCCGTTAGAATTGGAATTTTGGAAGTTAGGCAATTTTTCCCAACTTTTCGCGTGCAAACCTTACCATGAATTGTGGTTTTTATCGTTTCCCACCAGGTCATTTTATTTGGGTTGCACTGAGGAGGTACTTCCATGTACTTCATTTGCCGAGACAGCACCTTGATTTGTTTCTCCTGTGGAATATCATTTTTTTTGTTATTAATCGCGCATAAAGGAAGTTCGTGGTCTTGAAAATTCGTAGCCATCGGAATAAATTTTGTAGGAAATTGGGATTTACGTGATAGAAATTAAAGATTCGGAGCTTTCTGGAGATTTTTTGAAAATAATTTTAGGAATTTCCGAAGTCGAGATAACAATTCGCAAAGGCGAAGAATCGTCTTGCGAGTTTTAGATATCTCAGAAACTTTCTTGGGTATGAAAATTTGTAGAGTTCGGAGGGAATTTTTTGGAAAGTTGAGATTTACGAGATAAAAAATAGAGACTCCGAACTTGGAAACACCTTTTTTCGAAAGTCGGTCCGATTTTTCTTCTCCGAGCTACGAATTTTCGAATCTCAGCGAAACTTACGAGAAATTCGAAAATTGCATGGAAAAAAATTTGTGATTACCTTGATCATTTGTGACCACGTTATCCAGAAACTCGCCAGGAAAATGACGAACAAACTCGTTAAAATTAATTGAGACAACGTCAATCTGGCGAATCGCAACAGGTAGTAGGCGAAGCAGATCGCCACTAAGAGGCTGCAAATTTCTATCTGGAAGTAAATAAATCAAATGAATCAAACAAATAGAAATGTCCAATTGAATTGATTTCATTTTGCCACAATTTTGCTAGAGTTTCGATTCAATTTTCTTAAATGTTTCTTACGTTTTCTTGTAAAAAGGTTAAACTGAGTTGCACGAATCCGAGAACCTGAACTGCGATATTCGTCTGCCTTCGAACGATAATGGCACTAAAAATTGAGTCGATCTCCTGAAAGGAAGTTTGGCCATTCCCGAAGCTCCTGAGAATCTGGATCTGCGAGTACGTGGCCTCGATTTCGATCCTGCCATGGACGGACTCCGAAATCTCGTCGTCCTGGTATATTAAAAACCCATGAAATTCCAGATACGGGTATTTTTAGCCTCGAAAGAAAATTGTCCAGGAAGTTAGGATTTTCAAGGTAGAAGGAAGAGATTCAGAGCTTTCCAGCCATTTTTTGAAAAAGATTCTACGAATTCTTGGAGTCGAGATAAAAATTTCCAAAGTCGAAGAAAAATTATCCGAGAATTCGAAAAGATGTTCTCGGATTTACGAATTTTTTAATCGAAGAGGAAATTTTTTGGAAAGTTGAGATTTTCAAGATGGAAAGTCGGGGTTCGAGGCTTTGCAACGATTTTTTGAATAAGTCGTTCCGATTTTTCGTTGGCCAGTTACGAATTTTTGTCAGCACTGAAATTGGAAATTTACCACAATTTGCGCATTGGCCAGCAACATATTGACGAGTCTCTTGTAGTAGACTTCGGCCGTACTCGCGTCCGTCTTATGGTACTTGACATCCCGTTTCTTGCACTCCTGCAATTCCGCTTCGCAAGTGTCATTTTCATAATTCACCTGCAAGCTGTAATAACGGATTTAATTAATGCATATTCGATTAGAGTTCAATTTTGAGACCCAATTTTGAATCCAAATTCAAATAACGATTCAATTCGTTTTTAACTACAAATTGATATCTGAATTTCAATTCAAAATATATTTCAAAATTCAATGTAGATTCAATTACGAATTGAAATTCAATTTTGAATACGATTCAGTTTCAATTTTCAATTCAAATACATTTTGAATTCGATTCCAATTTCAATTTACAATTTAAGAACAAATTCAATTCCAATTTCGAATCTAAATTCAATTCCAAATTCGATTTCAATTTTCAATTCCAAATCCAATTCCAATTTTCAATTCCAAATCCAATTCCGAATTGATACCCAATTTTGAATCCAAATTCAAATAATAATTCAATTCGTTTTTAACTACAAATTGAAATCTGATTTTCAATTCAAAGAATATTTCATAATTCAATATAGATTCAATCACGAATTGAAATTCAGTTTTGAATACGATTCAGTTGCAATTTTCAATTCAAATTTATTTTGAATTCAATTCCAAATTCAATTTACAATTTAAGAACAAATTCAATTCCAAATTCAATTTACAATTTAAGAACAAATTCAATTCCAATTTCGAATCTAAATTCAATTCCAAATTCAATTTCAATTTTCAATTCCAAATCCAGTTCCAATTCCAATTTCGAATCTAAATTCAATTCCAAATTCAATTTCAATTTTCAATTCCAAATCCAATTCCAAACCCCAATCTAAATTCAATTACAACATGAATTCCATTCCTTCCATTCAAAAATTCAATTCCAAATTCCCATCAAGTAGAAATACTGACACTCACCCGGTTTGAGTTGTCGATGGAGGTGGAGATGGAGATGAAGACGAGGCAGAGTCCGTGGAAGCTTGATTCCCGCCTTTCCTTCGATCCCGGAAGTAAACATGCGGAGTTTCGTAGCCATGGAAATTCCTTTTAAAAAAACGCAACAAAAAAAATCAAAAGGGTGCGTGGTACGTATGCGCTCCACGAGACAGGGACCGGGGCCGAAATCAAATGCGACCTCAAACGTTCGAAAGGGAAGGATTCGAGTTCGCGTGTTCGCGCATGCGCAGTTTTATTCTCTTCTTTCCGTCTCTCTCACTCCCTCGCGCCCTTTACGCCGGACGTAGGAGCGAGAGAGAGAGAGAGAGAGTGAGAGCAAAAAACAAAACAACAGCTATTACCAACCACATACTACTACCCACCTGACGTCCGACTGAACAGCGTCGTTCCGTTTCGTGTCCCGTGGCTCGTCCGCGAAGCACCTCGTGGCTGTTAGGCCGCAGAGAAGAATCACCAGCAGCTTCACCGGATCCATCGGTTCCTTCGCGTGAGTTCAGTCACTTTAATTTTTTAACGTCTACGATCGCACGAATGTGCACACTCGCTCACCTGTCGGCTTCAATGGCAACGTGAATATAATTGAGAGAAGGAGCGCGTAAAAGAAATCCAACCGAGGGCGAACCTAGCGCCAGTCACTGGTACTAATCTAGGGAATTATTGTGACCCGGGCAAATTTAAATTTATCATTATTATTATTATTATTATTATTATCATTATTATTATTATTACTATATTATGTATTTATTTATTTATTTATTTGTTTATTTGTTGTTTATTTTCGACTCCAAATCCACTTGCGAGTCCCATTGGAAATTCAATTATCGAAAACTTATAACCGCCACCAGAGGTCTCTGCTTCCGGGCAAAGACCTCTGCGGTCCCCAAACGTACCCTAAAAAAAAACAAAAATTGCAGGAACCAGAAGAAATATTCAAATTTCCTAGGGACCCAAAAAATGCCCAAAATCCTCGGCTACCTGTCCCTCCTCCTTGTGGTCGGGGCCACGGCAACTGAGGGCCAAACTGGCCACTGCTCGGGCAGCAGAAGGAGGAGTCACTTGGCCCCCGAGTCCGAAACTCGGACCGAGTGCGAATCCGAGTCTCCCGAAAATGAAAATCGGGACGAACTTTTCCGAAACATGGCGGAAATTCCGGGAGGGCGATTCTTCGTCGGCACCGACCAGCCATTTTTCGTGGTCGACGGCGAGGGCCCGCGACGGCAGGTGCTCCTTGACGGGTTTCTCATCGACAAGTACGAGGTGAGCAACGGCGAGTTCGCGCGTTTCGTGGAAGCGACGAGTTTCGTGACGGAGGCCGAGAAATTCGGGGACTCCTTCGCCTTCGAGGGGTTGCTTTCGGGAGAGACCAAAGCGGCCATCGCGCAGGCGGTGGCTCAAGCCCCCTGGTGGCTGCCGGTGAAAGGAGCCTCCTGGCGACACCCCGAGGGTCTATCGTCCAACATTTCCGGTGATTGTTTATATTTATGTTAGATTTTTAATTGGAATTGAATTTGGATTTTCATTTCGAGTTCAATTTGGAATTGAATGTCCAATCGAATTTGAATTGAAAACTCATATTGAAACTTGGAATTGAATTTTAAATTGAATTTAAACTCGGGTTTGGAATTGAATCTGAAATCAAATTCTAAAAAAATATTAATTAAACTTGGAATGGAATTTGAATTGAAAATTGGAATTGAATTTAAATTGAACTTGGAATTGAATCTGAAATCGAATTTGAATTGAACATGAAATGGAAATTGAATTGAAAATTGGAATTGAATTTAAATTGAAATTGAAATTATATCTGAAATCGAATTCGAAAAAGAATTTGATTTGAACATGAAATGGAATTTGAATTGAAATTGGAATTGAATCTGAAATCGAATTTGAAAACGAGTTTGAATTGAACATGAAATGGAATTGGAATTAAATTTGAATTAAACTTGGAATTGAATCTGAAATCGAATTCGAAAAAGAATTTAAATTGAACATGAAATGGAATTTGAATTGAAAATTGGAATTAAATTTGAATTGAACTTGGAATTGAATCTGAAATCGAATTCGAAAACGAATTTGACTTGAACTTGGAATTGAATTTGGAATTGAACTTTGAACTGAACTTTCGAATTGAACTTTTTGCAGACAGAATGGACCATCCCGTGATACACGTCTCGTGGAACGATGCAATCGCCTATTGCAACTGGATGCACAAACGATTGCCAACCGAGACGGAATGGGAAGTGGCATGCCGAGGTGGACTTTCCGACAGACTCTTCCCGTGGGGCAATAAATTATCGCCGCAAAACGAGCACAGGTAGAACCTAGCTATTGGACAAAGTTCAATTCGAAACTCGACCAATGAGCAGCGTGAAGGAACTAATTATGCTTCTCGGTGGCCCGGAAGAGCCAATATCTGGCAGGGGGAGTTTCCGGTAAAAAACACGAAAGAAGACGGTTTCGAGGGGACTGCCCCGGTCTCGCAATTCCCGCCGAATAAGTATGGACTCCACAACATGGCCGGCAACGTCTGGGAGTGGACTTCCGATTGGTGGACCACCGATCACAGCGACACCTTGCAGGAGAATCCTGTACGAGATTGTATCCTTTTTCTTTTGTTATTGACTTGATTGAAAGGATTGATAAGATTGATTGAAATGAATCTTGCAATTGATTGAATCGAATGGTTGGATCGATGGAACTGATTGATTGATTGACTGACTGGATTAAAATTGACTGGGTGAACGATTGATTTACTAATAGATTGGATTCAGACAATTATAAATAATTGGATTGATTGATAGATTAAATTGAATCATTAGATCGGTTGATTGATCCAAATGATTGAGTTGATCAAATTGATTGGATTGATTGATTAAACTGAATCATTAGATCGGTTGATTGATCCGAATGATTGAGTTGATCGGATTGATTGGATTGATTGATTGATTGATTGATTGGATTGCTTTTAGAAAGGACCTCCGAAAGGAACCGATAAAGTAAAAAAGGGAGGTTCTTACCTTTGCCACCAGAGCTACTGTTACCGGTACCGATGTGCCGCGCGCAGCCAGAACACTCCGGACACCTCGGCGGGAAATCTTGGATTTCGCTGTGCCGCTTCGGCCTCGTGATGATCGACTTATCGGGTGGTTCCTAATTACGCAATAATTAAGTCTACTAACAATTTCTACAATCCTAAACATTTTTATCATGTCAAATTGAATAAATTTTTTTTTCAGATGAAAAGTAGAGTATAAATACGGGGCGGTCCAAAAGTCCGGCAACGGCCAAATAACTCGCGAAATATGCAATTTTAGAAGAAGAAGGTTCTTACAAAAGTTGTGAGGTTTAAAAGACTTAATAAGATGGCATAATTACTTTTGCAATTGGCGAAGGTCATGAAGGTCAACTTTTCTTTTTTTAAATGGGTACCCCTATTTTCGATTACGGGATCTTATTCTACGTGTAAAAAGACGAAACTTTTGTCCCAAACAGTTTTTTAAAAAACATTAATTTTTTGAGTTAGTCGCCACGAAAATGTGTCTCATGGAAGAAAGGTGGTACAATGGTATGTCATAAAACGTGTACTTTAAGAAAGAAGAAGGTTCAAACAAAATTTTGGTAGGTTCAGAAAGCTGGTCAAACTGGCGGCATTAGTCGTAGAATTGGTGGAGGTCTTCAAGGTCAAACAAAGGTCAATTTTTTTTATTTGGGCACCTGTTTTTTATTACGGAGCTCGCGTAATTGAAATAATTTTTTTTTCATTTATTAATTTTATTTATTTGTTCGTTCGTTTCTTTTTTATTTTCCAATATCGAAGAATTGTTCGATTTATAGTTTTGCTTTTCATAAAAAGAGTAAAAAAAGAAGGAAAATAGGAACGTTTGCAATTTCGAATCCAAACCTAAGATTCATTTCGAGAATCAATTCGGATTCGAGAATTTCGAATCTAAGTTCAGTTTAAAATTCGGTTTCAATTCAACTCTGAGATCGAATCCAGGTTCTATTTTAATTTCAATTCCGAATGGAAATTCAATTCTCAACTGAATTGTAATTCAATTTCACTTCGAACTCAAATTTAATTGAAATTCAATTCCAATTTCCAATTAAAGTTCAATTCCAACTTTTAATTGCAATTCAATTTCAATTGCGAAACTAAATCCAATTCCAATTTTCAATTTAAATTCAATTCAAAATTAAATTCCAATTTCGAACTCAAATTCAATTGAAATTCAATTTCCAATTTCGAATCGAAATTTAATTCCAAAAAAAATGTATAGGAACACCATGTCTGGTTTTCAGTCTCTTCCAGCTAGAAAAAAAATTAAAGACAGATCTGGGAAAAATCTCATCAGATCTAAAAAAAAATCCCCCCCTCCCCCCGTTTTACCCCTACTCCTATCATTTCCCCCACTCCCATTTCTAAAGGAAGGAGCGCGGCTACCAGTTATCAAGGAACTCGAACCCGGTCTTCGGGATGGCCTCCTCCGCGTTGAGCTGTGACGACTGGAAGCTGCTGTAGGAGCTCGGCGTGTCCAGCAGCGCCGTGGACTCGGTAACGTCACTGCTGCGCGTCCGCGGGATCGACGTCGCGACGCTCCTCTGGTTGCGCGGCACCAGTCGCTCTAGGTCGTCGTCGTCGTCGTCGTCGGCGGCGGCGATCTTCAGCCTCGAGGCCTTGCCGATCAACTTCCCGAAGATGTTGTCGGACGAGTCGGAGGCGTCACGACGCCCGTCGAGGGCGTCGCTGCACTCGAAGCTCTCGTAGAAATCCGACTGATAGCAGCTGGTGCCGTTCGAGGGCGGCGAGTCGAAGGTACCGGTGGTACCGGTGACGTCGTCGGCCTTCGCGGCCGTCGTCGGGACGCCCTGAGGGGGCTCCGTCGCGTCCTTGGACTTCGTCGCCGACGTCGGCCCGTCCGCGGAATCCGTGACGAAGCTGAGGTTCATCTGCGACTGCGTCATGAAGGAGAACGGTCCCGAGTGCTCGTCCTTCCAGCGCAGCGTCTGCAAAAGTTTGACCTTGAAGCGAGTAGTTGGCGACCTTGAACCTTCGTCGAGGTCATCCGAGGACTTTCAATTTCAAGTAAGTTTCGGGCGAACTTGGATGACCTTGAACGACCTTGGTCGGTTCCGAGGCGACTTCGAATGACCTTGAATTTGAACTTGAAACGGCTTATAGGTGACCTTGGATGACCTTGAATTCAAATTCAATTCAGTTTCAATTCAAATTCAATTCCACTCTCCACCAGAAACTTCTTTCAATTATCACCGATCCCCGTCCAGTGCCACTCACGTTTCCGGTCTCGTCGATGACGTACTTCATGCCCGTCTGGAAGCGCAGCTTCGGGTAGACTTCCGGCAGATTATCCCTTTCCTTCTCCCTCTCTCTATCCTTCTCCTTGACACCGCCACCGGGGTCGTTTTTCCTCCTCAGCGTGTATTTGAGCGCCACTTCCGGCTGGATGATGGTCTCGTTGATGGCCTGCTCCTTCTCCTCGCTGCTCAGGGTCTTCCACAGACCCTCGTAGGCCTCCTTCGTCGCTCTTATGTCCTCGCCGATTCTACTCGCCAGGGGATTCATCATACGGAAGTACTCCTCGGCGACGGCGCCGAGGCTCCTCTTTCTACTCGACGCCGTAATCGCCATCGTTGTCATTATTTATTCTTGTTATTGTTGTTGTTGTTGTTGCAGTACAAGTTTTTGACTTGAAACTATCAAATTTGCTATTATTATTATTATAGATGGATTTTCTAATATTACTGTTGTTGTTGTTGTTGTTGATCCGTTATTTTGTTACTTTCTTGTTGCTAAGGTTCTTGTTTCAACTCTTACTTTTTGTTTTTGTAGTTCCTGTTAATTTTATTGATATTGTTATTGTTGTTGCTCCTACTCTTATTTTGTTTTCGTGGCTTTTGTAAATTTATTGATATTATTATTGTTGTTGTTGTTCTATAGTTTTGTTACTTTCTTGTTGTCGTTCTTGGATATCTTCACTTTCAACGATAAATGCGGAAGCTAGTATCGATTAATATTATCATCATTATTATCCTTATCCTTGTCACTGTAGTTGCAATTACCATCTATCTATTTATTTCTTTGTTCACTCATTTATTTGAAAATCAGAGTTTCAGCGGCTACTTCCGGTTGTACTTACTATTCTTGCGATTAATAATATTATTATTATTATTATTATTATTATTATTATTATTCTTTGGCACTTGAAAATATGTTTATACGGTTGCGCTAGGAGCAGCGAATTATCGAACAATCTTCAGTCGTTCCTCAACTCCCCCCTCCTTTTCTTATCTATTTTCCTCCTTTTCCCCCCTTTCTCTCTTTCTCTTTCTTTTTCGTTTCTCGTTTCGTCCCCTCTTTCCCTCGTTACAGTCTTATCGTTGTCTCAAACTTTGGTAGACGTCAACTTTGGAGACCCGCCGCCATCTTGGCTTCCTCGACCCATTATTATGCGCGTCGCCGCATGTTCATAATCATGGCCCATCCACGATCCATGCTCCTTCCGTTCCATTTGGTCCTTCCTCCCTATCGTGTATCCCACTTCTTCCACCCGAAACCCATGATCCCGAATCCCAAAGGCGACGACGACTCAGGGACGGGTTTAAAATAACAACAAAACCCATGCAACGGCCAATTCTTTTGTAGCGGTCAAGCTCCACAAATCGTATTAAAATCTAGACCAAACCTAACCCAATGCACTCTTAAAAATTACACCCCCCACGCCTGAAAATCTAACAAAATTTTTTTTTGCAATAAAGAAATTAACTTGTATTTTCGAACTTTTCAGGTCAAAAACTGCAAGATGTGATAACTTTTAACCAAAAATTTGTCGTGCCCCCTAAACAAAGTTCAACCAAACTAATTTTTCGGACAATGATTTTTTTATGTATATAATTTTCTCTATTACTTTGCAACAATAACAATTTAGCAAAAGTTATTGCTACAGTTGGAGGGATTCGTGGACTTTCCGTTGTAATCTATCTTTTTTTCGAATGTTGAGTTATTCCAGATGACGACTAGTTCGCGTATTCGTCGTGGCGCTACGCTCTCGTTCCTTGCCGCCACATACAAGTCGACTGTGGCGCCATCTGGCGATGATGTATTACCATCATTGTCGTTATCGTCATTATCATCATTGTTATTATTGTTATTATTATTAATATTATTATTATCATTATTATTGTTACTATTACTATTTTTTTATTGTTGTTATTAACAAATTCCAATAATAATGACTATGACGATAATGAAAATGACGATGATAATGATAATAATAATAATAATATCATCAATAATCAAAATAACATAAATAGGCAAGTTGAATGGATCCCAAAATTCGAGAAAAAAAAATTTGCTGGCAATTAATTTTTATTCCTTTATCATTATCATTATTATTAATTACTTAACTAAATACCATCGCTACAACTATTATTATTATTATTATTATGATTGTTTCAACTGCTATAATTAATAACATTACTATTTCTATTATTATTGTTATTGTTATTATACTTATATTACTGTTTACGCTAATTTCTTTTTTTTATAAACAACATACTCTTAAATAGAAACAGCGAGTCACCTTCCGAAAAAAACGAAAAGGAAAATCCCTATGAAATTATTCTCGCTGAAAAGAAAAAAATTCGTGAATTTGTAATTTTTCTTTTTGTTGAAAAATAAAGAAAAAATTGTTTTTCTCATAAAATAACAAAAGCGAATTCGCAATTTCCAGCTGGAAATATTTCAAACAAAAATTCATCCGCGCGAAGGAGGGAAATAAATGAAAGAAAGAAAGAAAAAAAAAGTCGTTATAAAAGAGAACATTCGCGTTTATATTACCGATGACTTACTTAATTAAAGTAATGAATGGAAATGTGGTAGAAAAAAAGAAGAGAGAGAGAAAATATGAATGAAAGAAAAAGATGATTCTTAAAGTAACGTGCGCGTGTACAAAACCGAATATCATTTAACAATTTTGATTTTGTTGTTTGGAAAGATCTTCTCCACGGGCTTCACTTCTCCGAATCTCGCTCTCCGCTTCGCTATTCTCGCCTCCAATTCCGCCTGAAAAGAAAAAAATAACAATAATTAGAGTAAAAATAATAATAATACTAACAACAAAAATAAAATCAAATACGACAAAATATTTTTAAATGATAGTTATAATAATAAGAGCAACAATAAAAAAAAAATAATCATAATAATAATTATAATGAAAGTATCATTATTAATATTTATAATTTTTATTATTATCCATGTTGTTGTTGTTGTTGTTATTGTTATTGCTAATGAGTTGATCGTTTCCCATAAGTTTCTCAAAATTTCATTTACTTTTTCCATGAGAGTCGAGTTTGAGGTTCCAAATCGCTCTGCTCGTTTCTTTAATACCTCGTACGTCGTGTGCTAAGGACAAAGAGAAATTATTATTATTATTTTTTTTATTTTTATTATTATTATTATGAGCAAACAAAAATATTAGGGTGTCCCATAAGTTTCTTCCTCTCCGGCTCGAGATCATACATGGCGTGGGGCGGAAAAAACTTATGGGACACCCTAATATAACAAAAGCTATTTTTTCTTTTTTATTTTAATTACTCACCACGGGAATTTTTACCGAAGCGGCCGATTTGTTCTGGTTGGTCTGGTTGAACCTCGCGAGCCTCGCTTCTTTCTTCGCAGCCTCCGATAGGGGCACTCCGAATTTCTTTGCTCTCATCTCGAGTCGCTGTTAATATTATTATTATTACTATTATTATTATTATTATTATTATTATTATTATTATTACTATTATTATTATTATTACTATTATTATTATTATAATAATAATAATTTTTATTATTATTTAATAATAATATTCCAGTACCTCCTTGACACCGAGTTCCGAAAGCTTGATGATTTTCTTCTCGGGCTCGCCGGACTCCAGCCCCGGAGTGTCCTTTTCGTCCTTCTTTTCGGCTACGGTATCGACCTTGATCTCCTCGATCACGGGATTGCGATTCAGTACGATCTTCTTCACGGCCGCCGCGGCCGCGGCATCGGATTCAGCATTCGCGCTCTCCGTGGTCACATTCGTGCTTTCCATCGAGAGTTTCCTCTTCTGCGGCAGCTCCTGGGTATCGGCTTTGCTGGAAATCTCCTCGATTTCTTCGTCCTGCGAATGAAGGTACGAAAAAACAAATTGTAGATTAGACTCAAAATTAACATCGGTGAATGTTTTAAAAATACAACTAATTAATTGCTAATTATTTTAACGAAATTCGAATTGATCAATAGGAAAATTTGAAATTAATAATTAAATAACTCATTTACCCCAAGGACGGCATCTTCGTCCAGAATTTCCTCCGCCGTTTCGTCCAGAGATAATGTGGAATCTGGAAAAAAATGTTTAAACAGAAATTAGTACCGGTACAATTCCTTTTTTTCTTTTAGTTTCAATTCAGAACCAACTCTAACCAATTTAATTGAAATCTCGATTCGATTCGAGTCAAATCGGGTCGATTTCATTAAATTAAATTAATTCTGTTCGAATTTGAATTGAATCGACACGAGTCGTATTCGATTCCAATTAAATCAAATCAAACTGATATTATTCAATTCCGATGAAACAGAATCGACTCAATCCTATTGTACAAAAATAGAATTCTGCTCAAATCTGTTTCAATGAATTTCAAATCTCTCCTTTTGATTTGAATAAAATGATATTAATTTAATGAATTTAAATGAAATTAATATAAATCAATTTAAATTAAAATTAATTGCCTCCCTTGGATTCGACTCAACTTAACCCTTAATGGTCACCCGGGGTCAAAATGACCCCAACGGAAACTTTAACCCTTTCGCTACTACGACCCACTATAGTGGCCCTCCATAAGGTGCCACTGAGGAACTATGGGCCACTATAGTGGCCCTATTTTTGGTTTGAAACATTCAGGCGGCTTGGATTCTCCGCCGCGGTACTCCCACTGATAATCGGCGTCGCGTAGCGTGGAGTGATGTCGCGGCGCGCCGCAGCGCTCCGTTCAGCGGAAGTACCGCGGCGGAGAACTCACCCGTAGCGAAAGGGTTAACTAGAATTACTATAAGTTATTGGCGCCCGATTGGTCTAGCCTTCCCTCTAATAGTGCTTTGGGATTTCCTTTGTAAGATAAGATTAACGTCGGGAAAACCCTTTTCAAATGTCAAAATAAATACCTTTTTTGAAGCGCCCACTATGAAGTTATTTTTTTTTATACACTCTGATATCTCAAGAATATCACCCTAAAATTTTATGAAAAAATATTAAAAATTGCCAGAATTATGATTTTTTTAGTAAAAAATGGTATTTTTTACGGATTGCCTCCTTCTTGATTTTTTTTCACCATTTTGAAAATCTGATAAAAATTTTTTGCGATGATGTTCTCATTCTAAAAGGTTCAAACTAATATCCTGAATTTTTATGAGTCGCTCAGAATGATATTGGCAACGTGGTAATTGTTTAAACATGACTGGGGTCATTCTGACCCCGTGTGACCAATACGTTATTTTTAGAACGTGTGACCATTAAGGGTTAAATTTATTCGATCTCATCGACACGAAACAAAATCAATCGAGATCCTTTCGAATGAGATTTAATTGAAAGTTTTAATTTCAACGAAATCAAACCGATTCGGTCTAATTCGAATCAAGTCGGATTTACACGATTCGATTTCAATTAAACAGAACCGATTCCATTCGATTACACCGAAACGGAATTGACTCGGTTGGATTTGATTGGATTCTGTAAAATTTCAAACATCAAAGGTTTATACCTCCGTGAAGTGCCAATTGGAGTCTCTCCACCAGTTCGTTCTTGTTACCGGTCGTTGGAAGTCCCCTCACTTTCAGTTCCGCTTTCAAATCTGCCACCTGTGAAACGAAATTCAATATAAATACAGAAATTCTTCAAAAAAAAAAAGTTAAGGGCCCATAACTCGGCGAATCCCAAAATTCGAAAGATCTACGAATTCCCGGTGGTCCGCGAACGATAAATTTTGAAATCTCATGGAAAGAATGATGGCTGCCGCCGTTTTCCCGCCAAAAGATCCTCGTCCGGTAACCTAACCTCAAAAAGCAACCCGGCAAGAAAAAAAAATTGGTCGTTCGGCGACTGTCGGTTCTCCTCGCCGACATATACACACACACGCGGGTACATACACATCAAAGGCCCACACCGGGGGAAACTCCAGCGCGTCGTTTTCGGGGAATTCGTGGATTCCAGTGGATTTCGTATGGGGTCGCTCGGGACCCGAATTTCGATTCATTAGGAATTCAAGAAAAAGAAAAGAAAGAAAATATACCTTCATCTTCGACAACTCGGTGATGTTTTTTTCGTAGGGTGAGTCGGCCATCTTGAAATTGTCCCACCTCTGCTTGCGACTGTAAGCGTGAAAATGAACTTTCGAGCGAGAGAGCGAAGAACCAAAGAACGAAACGGAAGAAAAACCGTGGGGCCTCGATTATTCTCCTTTAATTTCCGCACCGACACGCTTGAACTTCGATTTACACGTCACTTTGCACTCGTAGTTGACAAAAGTGCAATTGCAGTTGCAGTTTTTCGAGAGCTAACGATTCTTGCGATTGGAGAGTCAGAATGCGACTGATTTCGACGCCGGGAGTCCGGAGTTGCCAGCTCGGACTTGTTGGATTTTGGTGGGAGCTACCGCGCATGCGCGGTTCCGGAGTGGGAGTGTCTCGCGTCGTATTGGCCCCGCCCTCAGCGAATTGTTGGAGCGTAAATACGTCGCAACGTAGTACAATAGCTGCTGCCGGTAAGAAAATTACAACGAAAGGTAGTATAGCACTTTTGAAATCCGTTAAAGGTGCGGGGGAGGGGGGTAACGGGTCTGAAAAAAAGCACTTTCTTGAATTTGAGTTTTGGTTATACTTTATCTTGGGGGCCCAAAATTTGGGGGGGGGGGGGAGGGGGTTTGTCGTCCAACCTTCTTCGGAATGACTAAAATAACGAAAAAATAAGTTTAAAAGTTTAGGAAATTAATAATATATGAGATATAATGTTATAAAAACTGACGTATTTAGCGTATTTTTTAAGGTTAGTAGTACTCCATATTGATTCCGAACGTGCTCTGATTTGTTCGCATCGACATGTAGAAAAAACTCTAACTATCGTTCCTATGTTCGTGTTCTAACTTATAATCGCGGGAATTACAAATTCACCAAGCGTTGCCGGTCGCCTTACGGCGGCCGGATTTAAGGACGTTTGCCAGAAAGTTATAATATGTCAAAAAATTTTGAAAAAATTGTATCTTATTCTTAATATAAAAAAAATATTCTATGAATTTTTTCAGAATTTTTTATCGTTTTGTTATTGACAAAATCGAATAAATATAAAAGGTAATTTAACATGTGCTCTTATGGCGAGTAAAGTTTGATACGAAAAATAATTACTTTTAGAATGTTCAAAAACGAAATAAAATTTCTTATCGGATAAATCAAAGCTTGCTAATTATTTCAGAGAAAGATAGACGAGATTTACCGTTTATTTGTAGTCTAAATAAATTGATTAAATCGTAATATACAGATTTTACATCAGCTGAACGTTAGACTTGGCAACACCGCTGTTCAATTAGGCGGTACATTTGAACTGCTGTGTGAAACTGAATATGTAAAAACATAGGGAATGTGTTATCCTGTTTCTTGTTTATAGATTGTATCTTTTTATTCTTTTTCCCCATTTCTGAGCATTGCCGAAAACGTTTTAATTGCTTCTTGCACGAGAATTTTCCTTTTAACCTCACTTGTAAATTTTGTGATTCAGCCAACATTTTGAGGTTAAGATATGCTCTATTGTGATCTGTAGCTATGTTGGCAGTCAAACTGAGCCGAACTATTACCATGCGTTAAACACTTATATTGCGCTGTTGCCAAGTTTCGCTAGAATTCTTATGTACTTGAATATGAATATTATTAGTAAATTCGTAATTACAAAAAATTACATTTAATAAAAATATCGATTTTAAATATTTTATTACCTACTTATATTATTTATTTATATTCACGATAATTTTAAATAATTAATGTTTTAGATAATTGAGGTTGGCAGTACTCAATCGGCACAATGTATAAGCATAGGAAATCTTCCCGCACAGCTCACCCCTCTAAGACTCTGGCGAACGTCCTTAAAATTACTAGCAAAACCCATTGTTATATCCTGCGTATAACAATGGCGGAAATATTCCCCTAGAATCTTGTAAATGTGGGAAAATTCAAATCGATACATAAAATAACATTCAAACCTTAAATATAAAGAATTTGTATTTCCAGAAGTATTAAATAATGTTTAGAGGTGATAGACATGAGTATCTGAATTTATATATTCAATACGTAGAATTATTTTATCGTTGGTTATAAATTAAACATTATAAATTTTGTTTACGAGAAACAACTTTTAGGGAACCCTAAATTCGAGTTTAGTGTTGAGTGACATTTATTACGAAAGAAAATATGAAAAGGGATAAACTAGAAACTATAAACGAAGAAAAGTTCGTTAATATAAACTTAAGGTAAGTGGTCGAACTATACCGCCCATAGCATGACACCATGCGTCTATGTAATTTGATATAGTCGATAAGGAACTCCTAGAAACCCTTAAGTGCCCTTTGTCAGAGTGAACTGCACGTGTGAATGTTTACATCATCTCCCAATCTGGTTCCCATAGATTTGGACCAAGAAGGAAGAGATTTCTCCTCTTGCAGTTCAGTCTCTAATTTTCTTTGAGTTTAGGTACTTGTGCGCGGAGAAATTTTGACTTAGCAATTAGGAGCCATTTTCAGTTAGCTTTTTGAAAATTAATAAACGTTTCTTTTTAGTAAATCATAATTTAGTCTTTTATTTATGTCTTTTATTTTCCTTTATCTTTAAAACTTAATATTGAAAGCGGACAAGTTGGTGACCAGGCGACAACATCCAGGATTTGTCCACAATCTCTTCCAGGACGTAACACCATGCAACAGCCGATTAGTCATAATCGTCGCGGCTTGAACCGAAGGTTTTGCCTGAGTCATCGGTAGCCGACATGGCAATTGATGAGCCGAAAAGGATTACAAGTAGTCCAAAAATAAGAGCTGGCTCCATAAAATTGTCATGTATATCAGTGCATGAAAAATTTATACCTGAAGAGGGTGTAACACCCCACGTCTGCTTAGGCTGACGTGGGGTGTTAGGCGACATTAAGCGTATTTATTACTTCAGTAATGAATAACAATTTCAATGGTTTATTAGACTAGGGCTGCCAAGCATTAAAATTGAATTACCAGTTTCAAAGGTTTAATAGATCACAGCTGCCAGGGTTGTTAAAAATGTAATTGATCAAGAGACGAGCGAAGGTGAAAGGCTTTCTATATATAAGCCCTTTATTTAGAACGTGGTTGTTTTTCTTTTTTTTTGGTTCACTTATTAGAAGAAAAATGTATGAAAATAAAGATTTATTTTGGTTTCTTTGTTTCACACCAGAATTAGGACCCGCACCTTGCATACCGTTAGGAGACTTTAATTGAAAGGTGCTCTACAAATGTTCGCCACAGTCGACTCCAGTTCAATATTTTTCTTAATGAAAAAATTTGTGCACGCTATTCAAATATGTATCAAAATATTTTAATAAGTTCGATAGATCAATTAATTTTTTTTCTATTCTACAAAAATTCCCCCCAAAAACCATTTTTTTTAGGACTCCTAATTCAGGATACCCCCTTAAGCTTGCATTACCTTTCACCAATACTTATAAACCTAAAAACGTGTTCTCTAAATATCTCCCGTTTAAATTGCTATTCTATAAATAGGCCACACAGAGCTATAAACAAAAAAAGACAATAAAGAAAATAACAAAGGTTAATTTTTTTTTCTGACGCCAAACGTAATCACATCGTTCCAATATTGTTCGTGTACTATGTACATGACAATTTTATTTAATCAGCTCCTACAATTAGACTCCTTCTTCAGGTATAAATTGTTCGTGTACTAGAGCCATGGCGATTTTATGTAGACAGTTCTCCGCCTATAGGGGAGATAAGCAGTCAAGGAAGTTTGGTTAAAGGACCTTGATATAGGATTTATGGCAGGAGCTCGTCGGCTAGAGCAACAACAGATCTGGCACCAGTAACTTTATTGTTTCCAGCCACGCCCTTTTGTTATACCGTTACTTCTTGTTAATTCTTTTTGTTATTGTACATTTATTGTTATCGTCGTCGACGTTACAGCAGTTGTTGTTGTTAGTACTCTTGAGCTTGTTGCTGTTTTTTTCCTGTTATTTTATTTTCTTGTTATATTTCTTTATTTAGAGCTTAAATTTTCCATTTTTCGTATGAAAAAAAATAGTGAATAACAAATAATATTCTTATTGAAAAGGAAGGGTCTTTTCGCTCTTGTTATAAAATTTGAAAGTTGCCGCCTCTAATTGGCTGGATCAGTAGACGCGCCGTTATTGGCGCAGCCGTGCTAAGGAGAAAATTTCCGCTACACTTTGTTTTTTTTTATGCGTTTGGCGCCATCTGTTCGAACTTCAGACGTAACATACAGTCGTGGGGAGCCTGCCATCTAGGGGAATCCTTCCAGAACTAAGTCGAACTTCAGCGAAGGTACCGAAAATTTCCGTCGAGTGGCGCATCTATATTGAGCTTCCTTTACCTCCGGTGAGCGGCTACAGCGCGGACCTTTTCCACGCGATCGAGAGCACGCGAAGGTACGTATCCTGGAGGAAGGAGCTCTTTTTTCTTTGTTTTCGCCGAAATATAGCGACTCCCGGGTGGACGCCTTCCTCGGGTTCGGGTTTTTCCGGCGAGTTCCCGTGGATGGCCGACCCCCGGGTCTCCGAGTCCGGATTTCCTTGCGATCCTTTTCAGTTCCGTTTCCTTCGATGGCTCAGTGTATGTTTGTGTATGTGTAGTTTGGCCTGGGAAGGAATTACGCAAAAAAGGTAGAAAAAAAGGGCTGGGAGGGGGGGGTAATTTTCGAGGAATTTTTTGTTATTTTTTTTGTTGGAAATTTCGAATTTTCGTTTTGTGTGGATTCGGTCTCTGGATTGGGGGAAGTGTCAAAAGTGAGGTTATGTGAGTGGAGTCCGAAGGGATTCTCTGGGACACCTTGTTGTCCGACTTTTTTGTTTTTTATTTTTGAAATTTTTTTCCGCATTCTTGTTAATTTTTTTCTCGCTCTTTAAATTTTTGTATTTTTCTGTTTTTTTTCCCAATAAATTTTTAGTGATTTTTTAGTTTTTTGTCTTTTTCCATAATAATGTTAATAAAAATATTGTAATAATAATGATTATAATATTAATAATAATAATAATTTCAATGATAATAATAATGATGGTGGTGGTGACAGTAATAAAGACAATTAATAATGATAATGGTAAATAATCATGACAATAATAATTATTGACATTAATGACGATGATAGTAATAATAATATTAGTAAAAAATAATGTTAACGATAAAAATAATATGACAATAATGACAAAATTGATAACAACAATAATGAAAATAATGACGACAATGAATAACAATGAAAATTAATGGCGACAAGAGCGACAGTAATGACGATGAAAATAATAATGGCTAAAAATAATAAAAACAATAAAAATGAGAATAATAATGAAGGAGATCAAAATAATAATGGCGATTAATGACAGTGGGATGACAACGATAATAATGGCGATAAACGCCAATGACAAAAATGATATTGATGATAATAACGACGATGAAATTAATTGTGACGATAACTAACAATGACGGTAAATGATAACAACAAGAATGATAATATCGACGATGAAATTAATTATGACGATAAATGACAATGACATTAAAAGATGATGTCAAGAATGATATTAATGACGATAAATAACAATTACGGTAAATGATAATGACGAGAATGATAATAATGACGATGAAATTAATTATGTCGATAAGTAACAATGACAATGATATTAAAAAACTTGATGAATGATAACGACAATGTTGTTGATAATAATAATGACAGTAAATGGCAATGGTGAAAATAATGACGATAATAAAAATAATAATGAGGACAATGATAACAATAAATAATTAATTTAGTTGCATTAATAAAAATAAAAACAGTACAGAATAATGGTGATAGCAACGATAATCAAAATGATAATAATAATAAAAATAATAATATTATAGTAATATTATAATAATAATAGTAATAATAGAAATAATAATAATGACAACCATGGCAGCAATGATCGTTAAAAGTTGCAAAAAAATAACAATAATAAATAATAGTAGTAATAATAACGATAATAATTACAAATCTCCACTGAAATTATAGTAACGATAACGATAATGATGATACATTTATTTCTCTCGATTTATTTATTAATTCCTTAATCTATTTGTTTATTTCTTCCAATCGACGACAGATGTTCACGTCGAACGCGAAGATCATAAAGAGCGGCGGCGCCGAGCCGGACCAGTTCGAGCAGAGCATCTCCCAGGCTCTGTTGGAGCTGGAGATGAACAGCGACCTGAAGTCCCAGCTGCGAGAGCTGTACATCACCAAGGCTAGGGAGATCGAGACCAATAACAAGAAGGTTTGTGCCCCCCTTTGTTTTTTTTTGAATTAAGGATTTTTTTCAAAAGATAGATCATTTTATTTTATTTCAATCAAATTGGACAAAAATTATTTATTTTTGTTTAGACATTTTATTTTATTTTATTTTAACTGGTATTTGTTTACATACTGATTTATTTTTTTTTTTTTTTTTTTCTTATTCTTTCATCGCAGTCGATCATTATCTACGTGCCGATGCCAAAACTCAAGGCATTCCAGAAGATACAGATTCGACTGGTGCGAGAACTGGAAAAGAAGTTCTCCGGCAAGCACGTGATGTTCGTCGGCGAGAGGAAGATCTTACCCAAACCCACGAGGAAGACCCGAACGAAAAACAAGCAAAAGCGTCCACGCAGGTACTGTTATTATTATTATTATTATTATTATTATTATTATTATTATTATTATTATTATTATTATTATTATTATTATTATTATTATTATTATTATTATTATTATTATTATTATTATTATTATTATTATTATTATTATTATTATTATTATTATTATTATTATTATTATTATTATTATTATTATTATTATTATTATTATTATTATTATTATTATTATTATTATTATTATTATTATTATTATTATTATTATTATTATTATTATTATTATTATTATTATTATTATTATTATTATTATTACTATTATTATTATTATTATTATAATTTTTACTACCCTTATTAGTAATATTAATATTATTATTATTATCATTATCATTATTATTATCGTGTATTATCATTTATTTAAAAACAAATCATTGTTATTATTAATATTGAAAACTTAATTAATTATTATTTTTACAATTGTTGTAACTGTTGCTTTTGTTACTCAGCCGAACTCTCACCGCCGTTTACGACGCACTCCTGGAGGACCTGGTCTATCCAGTAGAAATCGTTGGCAAGCGCATCAGGGTCCGTCTGGACGGCTCGCAGTTGATAAAGGTACATTTGGACAAGAACGAACAGACGAATATTGAACATAAGGTGAGATTCTCTCTTTTTTATTTTCACTTATCTTTTTCTTTTAATTTGTATTCAATCGGCAATAATTTTATTCGAAATCAGCAATACATCGATTATCGATAATTAAAATTATTGATTTGTGAAAGACTAAAAATTGAAAATTAATTATAATTAAAATCGTTAATATTTCTATTTTTTATTATTCCAAAACTTATATTATTATTAAAATAAATTATATTAGTAATTAATTATCATCGACCTACGAAAATGAAGAAAAAAAAAGTTGTAAATATTGAGATTTTTAATTTCGTACAAAATTTTATACTTATCCAAAATTTTTCAAAATAATAATGATAATAATTGGGAATTTCTTCCAGGTGGACACCTTCGCGTCTGTTTACAAAAAACTTACGGGACGCGATGTGACTTTCGAGTTCCCGGAATCTTATGTATAATTAATTTTCGAACAGGAGAAATTTAATAATAATTACAAGAAAATGAAAAACAACAAGAAAAAT